>CAHIKZ030001791.1:342500-455000 GCA_903632075.3 Acanthosepion pharaonis | reverse complement strand
CAGACAGACAGATAAGTCTCTCTCTCTCTCTCTCTCTCTCTATATATATATATATATATATATATATATATATATATATATATATATATATATATATATATATATATATATATATATATATATATATATATATATATTACGAAGAACTTGGTAAACTGAATGGATAATTCCAAGGAGGATTAAATCCTGAGAGCTCAATGTGAATACAGAGCTAAAATTTAATGAAAAACAGACCACTTTAAGGTACCATTACAATAATTTATTTTTATTTCACTATATATATATATATATATATATATATATATATATATATATATATATATATATATTGCCATCCAAAGGCAGACTGTTTCGATGTTTCATAGCTCATCAGTGTGGCTAGACATCCGATTGCTTCAAGTCGGAATCTCGAAACCCGATGTTTGTATATATATATATATATGTACTTAAATGTTTTAACATCTTGTTGTTCTAACATTGACAAAAGAGAAATGGACAGGGGAAAAATTATGGGAGAGACATTCAGAAATATTCCAATTCTGGTCAAACACTAGTTCATGTTACAGTTGATAAATAAGACAGATTGCTTCACGTAAACTCGTCAGAGAAAAAAAAAACTAAACAACAAAGCTCACTTTTTATGAAGGACGACGTCTAAAAAAAATTATTGTAAACATTCTGATGTTCGCGCAAGATCCAAATCTTCAGCAGTAGAAGCGTTGGATACAACAAAAAAATGAAATTCAGGAGAATAAATAAGCCATTTCAGCAAAAACTACTGTATGATATAAACGAATTCAATAAATCGTTTAAAGTATAGATTAGAGGCCAATATTTGCAGAATAAACCTAAGAATGTACAAAAACTGTTGAATGACAAAGAGACTTTTTTTTATGTACCGTGTCCCTTCAGGACGTCGGTGATTATGACTCTTCATGTACTTCTCTCCCTTATAGCTTTTATAACTTTTGTCTTTTTTTTATTTCTACAAGACCCTGTTCATATCGACTTCATAATCCCAACTATAGTCGATTCATTTATATCTTATCTCTTATCTTTTCGCTATCTCTCCTAATCACGGTTCTGCCAGCAATTTACACGAGCTCGTTAGGTAGGTTATCTGCTACTTTCCTCTGTCCCTCTTGCTTTCCAGATTTCCTGTGAGTGTTGAATTTTCTAAGCCTTCTTTCCTCATTACTGATGCTAAAATAATTAAACTGTTGGAAATCAGTAAACCACCGCTAGCATTTATTGGCACAAAAGTTATTTTCTCACCGATTCTAAAAAGATAAAGCTTTTTAGTAAAGCATATCGCGTTCCATATTATGGATTATCTTTAATTTTAATTGCGTCCATGTCGATTTTCTGTGAATATTCTCTTGTTAGAACTAGAAAAAAAAAAGTGATCTTCAACATTAAAGATGCCAACTTGATCATAAATAGCCTGTCCATTAGATCAAAATATCAAGAGTTAATATAAGTGAATCATTATGACCTTTGGTATCTTTAGTGTATCATAAGACAATGAAGTAAGCACTAGATACTGGTTTAGTACAGGGGTAGCCAAACAGCTGTCTGCTTGACACATGCCGCCCTTTGACCTTTAATATGCGACTCGTGGAAATCTGTTGGCTAAACTCCGTTTTTCATCACAGTTTATATAAAAGGTAAACAAGAAAAAATTCAAACTTTATAATTATTTATTTGATATGAATTGAAATCTCATTATAAATAGCCTGTCCATTTAAAATACTCCTGTACTATAAACCTGTACTAGTTGCCACATAGGCGACTAAACCTGTTCCGCTACCAGTCTAGAGTTGGAGATACGTTTTCAGCTGTGCAAGCCAAACTCTCTGCCTCCGGGCAGAGAGGATCCCTAGACGAAGGGCAGAGTCTCGTCTCGGAAACAGCTACCCGGCCCTGTTTTATACGCGGTCTACGGGGAATTTTTGGCCGAGTCTACTGGCTCGGATGCCCCATATTAAATTCGGCCTTGTGCCACATCTAACTGCGTGGGGTGGTTGGCAGAAATCCTGCAGTTGGAGATTCGTCTCCAGCTGTGCTGGTGAAACTCTCTGCCTCCGGGCAAAGAGGATCTCTAGACGAGACTATGTCGAAGGGCAGAGTTTCTTTCAACGTTGCTGATGCTAAGCGTAAGTCTGTCGTCAAAAATAATTAAACCATCGGAAACCAGTAAACCATCGCTAGCATTTCCTGGCACAAAATTTGTTTTCTCACTGATTCTAAAAAAAAAGTTAAAGCCTTATAGTAAAGCATATCAAATGAGTTTTATCAACACCCATTCTTATGGGTCACCTCAATTTAAAAAAAATATTCAGCTTGAAATATTCCCGTATGTACTAAAGCCATTTTCCAAGTGTGGCTTAGATGTGGGACAAGACCGAAGGTATGGAACACCCAGTGAGGATAAAACTCACTAATCAATCGGAATTGTCCTAGCGAGCCAAGCGTGCTAACCATTACACCGCCTCGAGGTACTCTTTCTGTAAGTAATATAACAAAATACTAGTTGTCACTTAGGCGACTAAACGCGTTCCACTACGAGACTTTTAATTAATGCGGTGGCGGGGAGAGGGGCTCATTTCATCACTTAGATGTAATCTTTTTTCTAAGCCTCATAACTTATTCAACTCTAATGTAACAATAAAAAAACAATGACTGCAAACGATTTGGATTTGAGAGGGCTGTAATGTTTTCTTGTATTTATTTAGCACTTTCGATGAATGAAAATAAAGATTTCCCGAAAATAATATCGAATCTAAATTTTCTATTACAAATAAATATGGGGGTGTTCGAATCCATTTAATAAAACTGAAAGCATGAAAATAGAAAAAAAAAATCCAGTGACAAAAAATTGTAAAAAAATAAAATAAAAATGGCCGCCCAAATATCGAAAGTTAATCTAAACGAATAAGGAAAAGTGAACAGTTAAATTATTTTTATTTTTGTTACTGCATTTTTGTTTTGTTTTTTCGTAACTGCCTTTGTGACACTGTCGATTTTTCAGGTTTATGTATTTACACGTTTTCCTAAAACGGGCTTGCCGGCTGAGGAAGACAAGAAAAAACATAAACACGAATAAAATATAAGGACATAATTTGTTCAAAGCACGAAAGTAGGAGAGAGTTGTCAATAAAACCGATCCGTGCTACCGTGAATTAACGAGTAAAGGGGACTTAAAAAGTGTTCTAATCTCCAAAAGTAATCCTTAATAGCCAACAACTATCGTCACATTTTAAGATTCTAATGGGTTCAATTGACAAATCACTCCTTCCATTTCGTAGATTTTATTTATTTTTTGAGAGAGGAGGTTTTTAAATCGACTCGGTCATCAAATTTTAATGCAGGCGGAAAATTAACACGCACACAAAAAAAAAACCCAACACATATACACACATAGTCTGTCTATATTTCTGAGATGAGGTATTATGTACATTATTTATATTATTCGGACTATTGTCCTCATCTTTGTCGCCGTATTTATCACAACGTTTCGGCCGTTGTACGCTCCGGCCTTCTTCAGGTAGTTGGAATGTCGAACTGAACCCTTTATTTCGCTCACTGGGGTAGATTGTTCTAGTTCCACGTGACATGGCACAGTGGATAAAGACGTTGGTTAGATCCAGTGACAGGACCCAAATAGTGTGAGTTCAATACCCGGTTAAGGCAGTGGAGAACTTTCAGAGGGAAATGAGCAGGAGATAACTGATAACTGACATCCACCAAATTTTTTAAAGTAATATTTCAGTTATTTTGCCAATTTTCTACAACCCATTCAAAATTGAGAAATAACTGCCACAATGTTCACATTTTATTCTGTTAATTTTCAAGAAGTTTCGGCTGTTTTCTTCAGTTCCATTTCATCCTCAAGCGAATTTTGGAGTAAATTCGCTTGAGGATGAAATGGAACTAATGTCTTTAATTTAATTGCAAAATTAAATTCGTGGCTTTTAGCTTACATTTTTGAAACATGGTTAGAATTGTGTAGCGGAAAAAACATATTTTAAATCAATTAATTTATAATATTAATGCTCTGTAAATTTACTTTGAGCACTTTTTTTAAAAATAAAATATCTATAAGAACACCGGATTATATATCTTACTGTTCTTTCTTTTAAATATATATATATATATATATATATATATATATATATATATATATATATATATATATATATATATAGTATATCCCATAAATATATATTAAGACTATATTTCTTCATATATATATATATATATATATATATATATATATATATATAATATAATATATATAAAAAATATAATCTTATGCAGTGCTATATTTATATATATATATATATATATATGAAGAAATATAGTCTTAAGGTGTGCTATATTTATGGGATAAAGTGCTCAATATCAGAGATAGAGCGCGTGTAACATAGAAGTCAACACTTAGGCGACAGTCTGGTTCATGCTAGACGCAATCGTCAGGCCATATATATATATATACCGTTGGTCGAAAGTCTAGTCACCCTACATAATATCAGTTTCTATTTCAACGCTCTGTGGGATATCATCAAGGAGAGAGTTTCATATGACCGATCGTCCGGAGATCCTTTGCAGCAATCAACAAAGCACCGTTTCGTAAAGTGTCACACAAGTCAAGTAATAACCTGTAATAATAGGACTGTATTAGTTTATGTCCCGAAAATGATAGTGTTCATACAGACTTATTCTATGTGTGACAGCGTCAATGAAAGTGAATAAACTAAATCCAGTACATGTGATTTGTATTAATGTATTGTTCTTGTCGTATGTTATCAAACTCACCCTTTTTAGAGTGTAATCCTGATTTTCAGACAAGTTATTTATTTTTCTTTTAGAGCATACGTTATCTCTTTCGATGTATATTATCGATAAGGGCCCTTATTTCACACCTCATTAATATCCTTTCTCTAGTATGTCATGTTCTTAATGAACTATCACTCACAAGGAATAATTAAAAACCCCTTAGTTCACGTGGAATCCACTGAAAATGATTTGGCATTACCTGCGTGTCTGGAGTTGTATTAGGATTTTTGTATGGGTTGTATTGAACTGCTGTTCCGTTTCTCTTGCTGTCAGCTTAAGATTTTCATTAATTATTGTCGGAGAGCTTGATCGCCATTTGTCGTCAAAAATAATTAAACCATCGGATCTGAGGAAATTGTCTTAAGCATTTCCTGGCACGGCACAGCTATTTTTCACTGCTTTTAAAAAAATATAAACACTTCTAGTAAAGCAGAGCGTGTTCGAAATGAGTTTCAACACCCATTTTTATAGGTCATCTCAATTAAAAAATTATTTATCTTGATATTAAAATATTCCTGAAAGTACTATAACTCAGTACTACCTGACACAGAGGCTACTAAAGCGCTTTTCCTACCAATCTTTTCTTGTGAGGAGAGTAGCTTTACGCCCAACAGGATTTAAAAACATCTGTCAAAGAGCGGACGAACGTTCTTGTAGGGTCAGTGTCATTTTGATGCCGGTTAGGCATTAGGATATTTGTTTTTTGTGTTGAATTTTGAAAACCCCACCCAAAATGGGGTACCTCAGGTTTTTTTTATCCTTCGATTTATCCGTCAAATCTTAGCTAGGGTATGTATGCCCATTGATCTCTTTTACGGTTGTCCCCAATCTTTTTAGTTTAATCACCCCCTCCATCGTTAAATGAAAGAGATGTTAGTTCCCTGATGGAAGCGGGACGCCTTTGGTATCTTGAGAGTGCTTTTTTTTTGTATTTGTTGTGTCAGCGGTGGAGTAAAGGATAGCGGCTCAGATTGAGAATCGGAGAGCCGAGTTCGAATTCCACTTGAATCCATTATATTCCCTTACATGATAATAACCTTGGGAAAGGTATGAATCTTCATCTCCCGTCTGTGGGTAAATAGCAGGACAGACCGGGTTCTATAACCTTGGATGGTGTTGTGTAGGAAACCTACCACCCCTCTTGAAGATGAACTTGTCTGCGAACAAAGACGTTAAATAGTGGTATGTCAGAAGACAGAGAGAGAGAGTTCTTGGCTAAGCTCGTTATTGACTACTCAGGCGATTCTGTACCAACTTACCAACCTAATAAACCCCTTTTTATTGTTACATGTTATTTGGCGTTTGTCTTTACCTACCCCAAATCAACATCATAACAGATGGCAACTGAGATCAATAACCATACATACCCTAGCTACGTTAACTTGACGATTGAAACTAAGGATAAAACAAATCTAAGTTACCCTATTTTGGACGGGGTTTTCAAATTTCTACTGCCTCGTCAGTCATGTATCAAAAGATCGCCTAAGCGTGTTTCACGCATTGCACATTAACTGACTAGTGTGTCAGCATAAGCGTGTTGTTGGTTGAAAAACTGTTTAAATTATTTAAGTCTCACATTAATTTCATTCAGTTAGCTGATGTTTGAGCCGCAATTAACGATTGTGTGTGTGTGTTTTTTTTTTACTAACACCATTTTTGCTTAGTGTCTTGTAAACAGGAAATATATACATTGTAAATACACATTTGCGTTAAACCTTTTAATTGTTATTTATATCTCCCAACCCTACAGACAAAGTTCACATATACAGACTAGGTAGAACTTCATAGTCTCTGGGGTATTATGTTTGCTATAGTAAATATTGTAAGTAAGAATGTGTTGTTTAGGTGCAAGAAATATTTCAGTTTGTCTGGGTTAGTGATTGTGGCTAGCTAAGCTGAAGATAAAACAATTTGAAGACCAGCCAGTTTTTGTCCTTATACCACATTTTTTGTATAAAACAAAATAAATATCACTCTTGTAGGGTCAACGTCCATCTAGCACAAAGTGGATGGGAAGTAGGCTGGAGAACTGCGTTGTAATAAAACTGCCCGGGGAGGGTCTTCCTAGACTGAGATAATGGTCGGAGTGATGGTTTCTTTCTCGATAGAATCAATTTCCGTGACCAAAGTGTAGAATTTAGAAGAACTCTGCTGTGGTTCGAACTGAAAATGGACGCGTTCTACTTGCCGAAGACATGCTAAGCACGAAAGATACCTCTCCGGTTTTCAACCCACATATGTCTAGGGAAATGGTTTGGTGTAGAGGTAAACAACGATCCTGTAACCGCACACGGCCATAGGAACTGATGGTAACAAGAAAGAGGGAAAATCATAACCCTGCATTATAGCCATTTTTAGATGCGTAGCTTAGATGTGTGAAAAGGCCGAAAGTAGGGGGAACCCGATAAGGATCGAACTCACTATTCAGTCGTTATTGATCTATCGAGACAAGCCAGCTAACACGACGTAAAAGTGCCCAAACTCGGCATTATATATTCAAATAAGAGTTACAGTAAAACAAATGGCAGAGCTTTCTTTCCGACATAATAAAGTTTAATGCCTACAGAAATAACGTCCTTTGAAATAATAAAAAAAAGTGTTTACCGTATTGTAATGACAAAAGTACGCAGGTGTAGGCTTTAAGAAATCTTTATTCAAATGAGAATACAAGATTCGCGTATAGTGTCCTTTTATAGTCCCAGTAAACAGAAATAGCTCTCTCAAAAAGGAGAGTAAGAAAACAAGGGGAGACCACTCTTAATTATATATAACACTTATATACTTTTGTATATGTCTTCTTTATGTATGGTAGTGCGAACACGGAATTTTTTCTTTTAGGAAAAACCTGATATTAAGCATTTTATTTATTTTTTTTTTGTGATCGGACAAGTGTTTTCTGAATAAATCGGACCAAACTTATAAATAATGTGAAGACTTACGTTCGACTAGGTATCTCCAGGACATCGCTACGAGATCGCTAAAAAAGAGCTTAGCACGATGAAAAAGATGCTAAATTTGACGAAAACAAAATGATATCGTTTAAATGTTTATATTATTATTAAAAGGAAAGATTAAAGTTTATTTTAATTATTTTTTAAAAGTTTTCCTTCTTTTTAGAACATTCTAAATTTTGATTAAAAAAACCTTGTTTCTCTTTGTATCACCGGAACTAGTAAAATAACTATTTTTAGCACTTTTTTTTTCTTTGTGTGACACATTAATTTGGAAAATGTTGCAAAAATAAAAATAATTGTCGGATGTTAATGAATCTTTCTGAAACTATTCACAGTTGATCGAAATTATCATAAATATGTTTTTTTTATTAAAGTCATGGCAGAAATATTTTTTTTATATTTATTACCCCTACCTAATTTTATGAAAACGCTAGAAATTCGATCGCGTCAGGTTTAGTGATTACAATAGTTAAGAGTACAAGTCTTTGAGGAATGCAAATCATTTTTTTTTGGTTTTTAATTGCCACCCCCCCACCTGAAAATCAGCTCTGAATTGTAACATACAAAACACAATAAAACAAAGATATTATTTAATTTCAAATGCTTTTATTTGCTTTTAGTTGTTTTTATGAATATGGACAATATTTTCTAAAAGCAAAAAATCTTTTCGATGAAAAATGAATTTTTAATACAATTATTTGTTAATTTTTAATTATAATAGATTTTTACATCTCAGTTGTTAAAATATTATAAAATTAGTTAAAAGCCGCATCGAGTTTCCTAAGTGTCCTTATGAGATAAATCTTTTTTAGCGTGTTGTAAATTGTATCATTTTGACTAATCAGAAGACCCACAGTAATTAAGAAATGTAATTTTGTGTTTATAATCGGGCTGTAATTATAAAGTACGGAAGACCAACCAGAATACAATTAAGTTGCGTTATTTGAGTTAAGCATTTTTCTCCGCTGTTAAGGCCTTTACTTTTGCGAAACACGCGTGGAGAAGAAGTTAATTTGATTTTTCAATTTCAACTGAGAAGGGTAACTACAAATATCAGTATCATTTTATGAAATTTATATGATCTTATTTTTATATTAATCTCAGTTTTGACATATTTCCATAAATGAAATATCAAAATTAATAATAAAATGATTGGAAATACAAATGAAACAGTAAAATGTAATAAATGTACATAAAATTATAGTATTTTATGTACACTTCTGATAAAATTTCACAAGAAATGTACCTATAAATTAATTAGATACCTTTCTTATGAAATATGAAATTTAATGTCACTCTTAACAGACTTATTTTAATTTCTTTATAATATATTTTCCATAAAGCATCGTAAACGTAATGTGACGTCACCCGATGTCGCTGCGCCAAATGTGATGTCTGCCTGGCCGCGTCCGTCGTGCTGTCCTAGTCGCGACGCTATTTGTGACGTCACCCCGTCTGTCTCCGCGCCGTCGCCGTCCTATCCTGTCTTGTGACGACCAATGTGAATTGGTATTGGTCGGGCACGAAATGTGACGTTCTAACATTTTGCTCATTCGGATGGGAATCTGGTTAGATTCGGTATCAGCTTTGTCGTTCCCAGCTCGCCTCCAACGTCTGGTTACCGAAGTAACTGTTTTGATTTCTAGTCTAACTTACCCACGTTGTGATTTGATCTTAGGTAGACGAAATAAATCAGTCGCCGGGCCGTAATGCAAGCTGAGTCCGGACAAGGGCAACACCGCACAAGTATATGTAAAAGAAAAGAAAATAATAACTAGAAAAGTTCAAATGTGTTAAAAAGGATAACAATATTTTATATCTGGTTTCTGAATACAGGACTGCGTCTTCTTCCCAACACGCTATATGGATTCGTGACACTTTGTGTTTGTTAGGCGAGTCTTAACATCTTAAGTTGTTTGTTCTTTAAGAAACTGGTTCTTGGTGTATCTTCAGACGATATTCTTAAAACTTGTTTTGGTGGTGGGAGTCTAAGACGTTCTTCAAAAATAAAGTGTTCTTGGTTAGAAGTTGAGGTCGTGATTTGCGTGGAATATTTCAGTCGGCTTCCTGCGAGGCGTCTGTGAGCTCTCGGCTCACTGCAACTGCTTAACTCAACTCAACTCAGCTCAACTAAACTGCCGCAACTCGTTGCGACTCTGCTTATATGGACGCCGACCAAAACCGGGGTGGGCTTGTCGGGGTTTGAGGTTCCTTGATAATTCTAAATCCACAATCCACTTCTTTGTTTTCGGTTAGGAAAATTTATTATTTTCCATTTTTGTAATCCTTTCAGATTCTTCCTTTTTCATATGGGTATCTCACCCAATCCCTTCAGGAGGGTGTCAACAGGTTTCCCCTCTCTCTCACAGTGGCAACTCAGGCCGATCTCTTCAGGGGGGCGTCAACAGAGCTCCCCTCTTTCTTCACATGATTACCTCCGCCTAACGCTCACGCCACCATTCAGCCAATGGGCCCTTAGCGGCGTGGGTGTGGCCGGACTAGCCTCGGTTTAAAAATTCTTGCTCAAAGAAAAAAAAATTATCTTCCTTTTTCTTTTTCTTTTCTTTCTTTTTCTTCTTGACAACAACCCAATACGACCCGTAGTGTGGTCTCTTAATCTCAATTTTATCTGAATGTCACCTGGAATTCGTCACTCGGGACCTTCGCCAAACAAGTGGGTGGTCATCCGGCGATATCGCACCTTGGTGCCAATTATTCGTTCTGATAAAATAATTTTGCTATCATAGCCAGCTCCTGACAATAAACAGGTGCCTTTTCCAAACGACCTCTCCGTAGATAGCTAATGGTTTAGTCTTTTGTTTTTGTAATTCTGCGGTCTGTCCAACAGACATTTTTCCGTGACCCAATTAATTTTTATCTCTTTAGAATTCTGCCCTGTAGGTCACCTGAACGACCTGAAATTTTCACCATTCGGTGCGCCGTCATAAATCAAATCAAATCCGACACATCCGCGACATTACTTTCCTCGCTAATGAGAATAAAACCTTTAGCACTTTTCTTTGTTAGAAAAAAAAATAACATTGTCTTTTCGTGATAGATTTTTATCACCTAATTTTAATTCTCGCCTTTTTTTTTATTTTCACGTAACCCTAAATAGTGTCACAGTAAAGGTGAAAGCTAAGTTCCTTCCGTAGAACAAATTAGCCTCATGGAATCCGTCAATATGTAATTGATCATCTGTTAAGTGACGCGAAAGTTTATGACCTGATTCGTTTTATTTTCAAATTACATCTTTTCGGCGCAGAAGGTAAGTTAAGCTTGGTTCAAAATATTCTAAATAAGCATTATAATTTCTGATTTTATTAAAATAATTTTGTAAAAATGATAATTGATATTTAAATGAGTTTCAAAGGGAGATTTTCAGTTTTGTTATATGGAAAAAGGTCAATTTTGCTGACTTAAAAAAAAAACAAGATTTCTAACGAAAATTTCGGACGTGCTAGGAACGATTAAAAAATATAAAAAAAGAAAATACCCCCAAAATACTTTGATCTTTCCTCTTTATAATAACATAAACATTCAGACGATAACATTTTGTTTTCGTCATGTTTGGCGTCTTTTTCTTCATGCTATGCTCTTAGTGATCTAGTGGAGGTACCTACGTTAGATCATATCCGATCACAGCTCTATTAGAACTCATTTAAAAACACACACAAAAACCTACCAGACTCCACCCGAAACATACTAGTAGAAAATACAAGCATAATAATCTCATGCATGTCTAAAAAAAAACAAAAAAGTTTTAAAAAAATGGATCCTTCATAATGAAAACGAAAAAGCCAACACTAAATGATATTCACTACGAACATGGCTACAATATACTGACAGAAGCCGTACATCCAGTTGAAAAATAATAATAAAATCATCCTTGAAACCGCTCGAAATTACAGAACATTTGGATCGTTTCTATGAATTCTGTGTCTAGAAAAGAAAAAGCTTGTTAGAACTTTCTTTTTTTTAAGCATTACGCCCCGATCAAGGCGTGGGACCACTAGGATGCAGGGGGCTGCAGAAGATTTGGAGCGAGAGCAGATAGGAGTGATAGAAGAAAGGATGAGGAGAAGGATAGTGGGTAGATCAAGGCAACTGGAGGTGTCGATTGATATTGCATTTGAATAGTTGGAGATTATAGCTCTCAGGGAAACAGTAATTGGGAAGGGTGTTCCACAGGCGAGAGGTGCGAGATATGAAGCTACTGGAGTAGAAGAGACGGCTACATTTAAACGTTTCTACAGTGTAAGGGTGAGAGCGGGATGCCAGCCTCGTAAGGCGCTTGAATTCATGGAGTCTGGGAACCAGTCAGAGCAGCTCATCGGAGCAATTACCATGAAAGTATTTGTAGAAAAGACAGAGAGAGGTGACGGCGCGTCTGTGACAGAGTGACTGCAGACGAGATGCCAGATCGGGGTCAGTTATATATCATTTCCATCTCTGGATCATGTCAAGAACTCCGAGATAAACAGAACACAAGAAAAAAGTAAATAAAAAGCTTGTCTGTCGTCTTTAACGAAACATGTATATATGACGGACTTCTGCTAAAACACATAATATATATATATATATATATATATATATATATGTGTGTATGTGTGTATATATATATATATATATATATATATATATATATATATATATATTCCTCTCACACTTTTTTCCCACTCCCACACATACACTCTTACTAAAATTTTGTTTTTATACCCAGTTATATCTTCCGATTTCTTTTGAATTTGTAGGTCTTATGAATTGGATCGTAATTATTACGATTCCATTGTAATAAATTATAACCATGGAATATTTGTGTTTGAGCCTTTTATATTATATTATATTATATTACACACACACACACATGTATATATATATATATATATATATATATATATATATAAAATAGATATTGGCAGTGCAAAGATATGTAACTGACTGAACACCGACTAGTGGGTGAATAATTCCTATCCGTTTATAGCAAATTCCATGTCACACGGAGTTAGTAAATTGTAAATTGTAGTGAAGAAGACTTTTTATGGTTGCAATCATATGGATTGCTCAATAGAAGAGTTCCGATGTTAGAGAATTCGATGACAACGAACATCTACGAATAGCGATTTAATCGCCATGTCTTCTGGGTTAAGTGGAGAAAATCAAATGACAGATGCTTTTAAGGGATTTGCACGAGGACAACAGGAGAACATCAACCTGGGTACTGGGTTATGCACTTCAGAACAATTGTTGAAAACGTTGGTAGTGCTATGCAAGAAACGCCCAGTGGCAAATGCATATATAACTGAATAAATGCACTTCAAATATATGGATAACACGCACACACACATATATACACACACACAGGCACGCCCGAAACACACACACAGTGCTGTTCGATAAAAGTGAGTCACCTGATTTTTTTACTAAAACTTTTTTTGGGTATTGTTTTTGGGCTTAAAATAATTTTTAATCTGACTAACACCGACCACCAAGAAAAAAAGTTTATTCACCCTAAGATATTCTATAGATTATTTTAAATTTGGATATAAATGACATTCAGGAAAAAACTCTGTTCAAAAAAAGTGACTCAGATATCGCATTCTAATGATTAAACTGGTAAATTTAAAGAGCTTTTGACAAAATATTGAAAACTATTTTACAATACACTCAGAACAATATTCTAGAGAATTCTAGAAAAGCTTAAATTAAATCTAAAGCATTCCAGAATATTCCAGAAAAAATCATACAGTATAGAAACAGCTTGAAATAGCTACTCAAATCACTAACCAGATGAAAGAGTACAAACACGCATCAGAACCACTTAAGGCATCTATTGTTGCCCTCTCCAAAGCAGGCAAGTCTACGAGAGAAATTGCAGAAATTGCTATAACCTCACAATCAACTGTCTCTCGAGTGCTTAGGGCACATAATGATACCACTCTTGCTCCAAGGAAGGAAACAAGGGACGAAAGAAAAAGATTGATGATAGAACTGGCAGGGTAATCAAGAGAGAAGTTGCGAAGAATAGGACTATAACTAGCCAAGAAATTGCAGCCAGTTTAAGCGAAGAGCAAGGTGTTAGTCATGTCTCTTCAACAGTCCGTCAGAACAAGGTTACAAATCTTGTTAGAACAAGGCTACAAATCTTGTACACGAAGGTTTAAGCCGCTAATAAGCAAAACCAACAAAGCCAAGACTTGACTGGGCTCACTATTACAAAAATTTCACCGTAGAAGACTGGAAGAATGTTCTCTTCTCAGATGAAACGAAAGTTGAGCTAAATTCAAAGGATAAGGTGAGTCAATTTTATCGAACAGCACTATATATATATATATATATATATGAGTGGACACTGAGTTCAATACCGTTTGTAAGCAATCTTTGTAATCAGGCTATGTGGTTTAAATATTTGCTTGACTATATGTGTGTGCGTGTGTATTTTAATTTAAAAGATTGCGATAATAAGTATGTGTTAAGAACATACTAAAATAGATTTGTTGTAATCAGTGCAATCATCCTTATCGAAAGTCTCAATGAAAGATTGAGAAAATTTATAAATCCGGAGTCGACATCGATAAATATTGAACGTTATTATATCGTATTCAAGAGTTATTGTTTTGTCAAGTATTAATCACTTCATTAGCAGATATTCTGTTAAATTTGAAATAGGTCATTGCTAAGATCCCCAGAAGAGTGGACGGATAGGCCCTTCTGCGAAAGTCTTTAGTCGGTATTCTGAAGGTAACATCAATCAGCTCAGCGTCTAACTTTTACTCATATTAATCCTATTAATGGTGCTATCGAGCACATTCTTGCAAAGACTCCATGCCTAAATTATCTTTTCTTTTAATACCACAATATATTTGTCTCCATTCTATCATTGACATCGCTATATATATATATATATATATATATATATATATATATATATATATGTATGTATGTATGTATGTATTAGAAAAAGAGTCCACGTATGCTTCATATAGTTTATAAAATAGAGTAGATAAGTTGCTCAATAATACAAAGTCAATTGAAAGGGTACCGATGAAATAAGAACGAAAAACTTTTATTAATATTAATCACCTGGTTAATATTAATAAATGTTTTTCGTACTGATTTTCATTGCTACCCTTTCGATTGACTTTGTGTTATTGACCAACTTAACTACTCTTGTATATATATATATATATATATATATATATATATATATATATATATTATGAAATGGACAAAATCCGACACTTATTTTAAGACATTTTTTATGTTTATACGTTCTTTTTATAGATACAAATATTTAAGTAAATGCTCCGTTTATAATAAACAGTATTAACAACATTTACCGGCCTGAATTTCCGAGAAATTCTTATAGAAAATATGTTTCTTCCGACAGAAATCGAACCTGTGTCCTATCATCATATAGCCTGACGTGCTTTACCGATTTAGCCATAGAGGAGAGTTTCGGTTAGCAAGGTCGATTTTACTGTTTTTAAACTAGAATTCTCCATGATTTTCTCTCGTACATTCGCATCTGCTCGATGTATATCCAAATGTAAACAAATGGCGTCACACATTATGAAATGGACAAAGTCCGACAATTATTTTAAGACAATTTTTATGTTTATACGTTCTTTTTTTTTAATAGAAACAAATATGTAAACGTGAAACGCTCTTCAGAATTACCACAATTTCCTGTCCTTTGTAGCTCTTAATAAATTTTGTTTTTTTGTTATCTCTGTTAGATCTTATTCCACCGTTCATTTACTCAAACTAATTTTATTCTGTTGTGTCTCGTGTCTCTTCAGAACGTTGGCGATCATGGCTCTCCACAATTTCCTGTCCTTTGTAGCTCTCAATAAATTTTGTCTTTTTGTTATATCTCCTAAACCTTTTTCCGACATCCATTTACTCGCTAGGCAGATTATGTTTTATTTTCCTCATTTTCTTCTCCGTACCGTGTCCCCTTAGAATTTTGATGATCATGGCTCTCCACAATTTCCTGTTCTTTGTAGCTCTCTCTAAATTCGGTATTTTCGTTATACGTTGCTTTGTTTCTGCCCCTCTTCCTTTCAATCTGTCTCGTGAGTATCAAATTTTCCAAGCCCGCTTTCATCGTTATGTGCACTATAGATTTTAACTGTCTATTTCTGATGGAGAAGACAACAGGTAACCACTCCTATTTCAGTTCCGTAGTTCATTCATAGCTGCTCGCAATATTGATATCTCGGAAAACGGTAATGTTATCAAGTTCATTAGAATGAACTCTTCTTCCTTTAAGGAATGACATTTTAAACACATATCACCTGACCGTCATCCAGCTACTACTAGCAAAACTAATATAAAGAATATCGGTGTTAAGGGAGCCAAAAACCTTGGAATTCAGCTCTCGTTCGATAAGGAAAGAAAATGGTGACAGGTGTCATGGGACCGTAATCCAGCGACTGTTCCCATCAAACAAAAATAGTTAAGGACGTACAAAGTCATGTGGTCAGTTAGAAAATATAAATCAGGAAAATAATTGTTCGAAATATTAGTGTTAATATTTTAGAAGTATGCAAAACTAGGTAAGTTAATAATGGAGATTTGGCCAGTTATAGATACAGGGTGATATATGTTGTCGAAGAGAAACATGAGAAATGAGTAGAACTAATATTAGAACAATGCATGTATAAATCTGGTCAGTACATGAGTAAATCGGTACCAGTAGTTATCTGATAGAATTATTGTAGTTAAACAGAGAGAGAAGCCTTTTTTAATATACCCATTGTACTTGTATATGAACCGACAGCACAAAGCACGGAGGAAGAAAATGAAACGTTATGTTGCACATTGTAAAACTCAAGTTCGCAAGAAATTTCAGTCATCGTGGGAACCTGAGTGCTAAATTAGAGATTGAGCGAGATGATGAAATATTTGCCAAATTCAATCTTGTAACACATAATGAATGTTATCAAGTGCCGACTGTGGGAGCGACAACGACCAGTGATATGTAATCTTAGAATAAAACAATAGAAATTAGTCATCTAAAGCAGCACCCAAATGAAAGAATGCAGTGAATTGTAAAGAGATGTATACAGAGTGTATTAAAAGCAAATACAATGCACAAAATGAGAAAGGAAATTCAATGCGAGACACATTAAGAAAAGGTTTAGCAGGTATCAGCAAATGAGATCATCTCAATGGAAATTAGGCAATAAAAATGAGTGATGAGAGATGAAATCCTCACATGAAGAAAAGGAGACAGCAAACAATGCCAAGGTATGGCACAGAATATAAAACATTACACAAAGAAATTAGAAACAAAGCAACGAAAAATATGCAGAAATAGAAAGAATGGGCGTCACAAATAAGCCCGTTCTCATTAACGGGATACAAGATTCAAAGAAAAAAATCGTGCAATTTTCATGTATTATCTCAGTTCACACTCACACACGCACACACACCCACACACATATATATATATATTAATAAATATACATATGCATACGTTTGTTGTGTGACTTAAGTTTCATTATTTTACCAGCTCATCAGGCACGAGTTATAACATCTAATTAAAAAAATAATATACTGGGTCTCATTGGAGGAACGTAGGTGTAATTATATTTATTAATATATATTTTTAACTCTGTCTAGCCACATCTAGCACCGCAACGTTTACAAATTATAGTAAATTTTGTAAATATTTATTTGCTTACCTGTGTATATATGGAATAGTATAGCTAAAATATATCTGTAAAAAACAATATGAAAAAAGAGTGTTATTTAAAATATATATAATACATAAATTTATCCCATACTAAATATTATCTAATCTATTAATTGCTCAAAAAATCAATAACATCATTTACTCACTTTCGTTCATTAGACAAGAGTTACGTCCCTTAGCATTCTCCATAAGTCACCCAGACATTGCAATTAACCTGATGATTATTTATAAGCGTCTCTTAAATTTAATTTTTTTTTAAAAACTAATAACATTTTTACTTTTGTTTATAAATACTTATTTCTAAACACAATTTACACATTTGCCTTGATATAGTCCGTCAGAGGATGAAAATAAGTTTTCCTTTTGTTTTCATTCATATATATATATATATATATATATATATATATATATATATATATATATATATATATATATATCTTTGTATATATTTTATTGCTTAGGAAAAGCTGCAAAACTCGTGCTTATAAATATCTCTGCTGTCCAAAGAAGGCGCCATTCTCTTGTTAGATTAAAGTCTCTTTGACTTTTTTCGTCGTGTACACTCAGGCGTATGCGCCACTGATAGTCTAACCGCCTAGAAAATATCGACCAGAACCTGGCCTTTAGCGATATAACATCCGAGTGGATAATAAAAACCCATGCTTTTCCGGACATATATGGATGTGAATCCATATATGTCAGGCAAGTATGACGAGACACAATATACATGTACAGTTTGAACATTTGGATTAAACATCAGGAGATAATCCGTTTTCATTGTATTATGATAATCCGTTTTCATTGCATTATGAATTCTATATATTTCCTGTTAGAGCATTAATTTTAATTGCGTCTATGTCGATTTTCTCTGAATATTCTCTTGTTAGAGATGCTACAGCTAGAAAAAAAAGACCTTCAACCTTAAAGATGCAAACTTGCTCGTAAATAGCCTGTCCATTAGATCATAATATCAAGAGTTAATATAAGTGAATCATTATGACCTTTGGTATCTTTAGTGTATCATAAGACAATGAAGTAAGCACTAAATACTGGTTTAGTACAGGGGTAGCCAAACAGCTGTTCACTTGCCACATGCCGCCCTTTGACCTTTAATATGCGACTCGTGGAAATCTGTTGGCTAAACTCCTTTTTTCATCACAGTTTATATAAAAGGTAAACAAGAAAAAATTCAAACTTTATAATTATTTATTTGATATGAATTGAAATCTCATCATAAATAGCCTGTCCTTTTGAAATATTCCTGTACATCATCATATACATCACAGTTTATATAAAAAGTAAACAAGAAAATTTTCAAAGTTTTTTCATTATTTAATGGATATGAATTGAGATCTCATTGAATTAAAACGTAAGTGTAATGTTAATGTGTATGTAATAAAAACGTATATGCAAATTTTGCTCATGACTTGCGGCTCTGGACTTCATCGTATGTGGCTCTCACATTAAGAAAGTTTATCTACCCCTGATCTCGTACATGGTTGAATATAAAGAAAGCGACTGGATTTCGAAATCGGCCGACTTCTCATTCCGATCCGTTATATATTACCACACAACATGTTCCTTCTAGAATAAAATGGAAGGAGACTAGACATAAAATAACTATGATAGCACTTAGTGAATTGACCCAGAGAAATATGATAAGAATCCAAACGGTAAGATTGAAGAAAAACTTTTAATAAACTAATAGTAATTATGAAGTATGTTATTGAACAGCAAAGAGTATATAAAAGTGATGTTGAAAATTTCCCTGATCGACCAAAAATGCCATTAAAAATAAGCAGTTTTTATCATACATTTAGATTTCTGATAATTTAGCTGAGAATGTTTTGTAGCGTACCTCCGGACGATAATGGACATGTCCCTAGTCATATAAATATAGTAGTAAATACTGTATGTTGGTCTGCAGTTGGAGATTCGTCCCCAGCTGTGCTGGTCAAATTCTCTGCCTCCGGGTAGAGGGGATCCCCAAACGAACCTCTATCGAAGGGAAGAGTTACGTGTCGGGAAACAGCTACCGATCCCCTTTTATACGGGGTCTACGGTGAATTTTCGGCTGAGACTACGGGCTCCGATATCACTCATTAAATTCGGCCTTGTGCCAATCTGACCGTGTAGGGCGGTTGGCAAATATCCTGCAGTTGGAGATTTGTCTCCAGCTGTTTTGGTCAAACTATCTGCCTCCGGGCAGAGAGGATCCCCAGAAGGGTATATGTCGAAGGGCAGAATCTCGTGTCGTGAAACAGCTACCCGTCCCCGTTTTATAAAGGGGATTTTCGGACGAGACTACGGGACGGATACCCAACATTAAATTCGGCTTTGTACCACATCTGACCGCGTGGGGCGGTTGGTAGATATCCTGCAGTTGGAGATTCACTTGACTCACTTCTAGCAGTTGGCTACTTCTTCAACGAGCCGATGGCGAATCTTATATGTGTTGTTCTTGTCCTAAGTATTATCGGTCATTACCAACCTTCGTTTAATTATTCTGTCCAACCTTTTCCTAGGTTTGAACAGAAATTTTCATCACCACTCGAAGAGCCGAACTTCAATTAACTTTATATCCCCTTGGGAAACGTTTGGATCCACCTCCTCTTCCTCCAGATATGGGTTACTTAGTAAGCCTTCTATTATCATCTTGTATCTTGTATTATAGGATGCGAATTTGATTCTAAATAGCTTTTCCATCCAATTATAGCGACGAAAGTCAACCTAAGTGCACCAATATCATCTTTGATTTGTTTGGTGTCTCATATGAAAGTGAAGCTTGCGCCAGGTGTTGGGATAGTAAGTAATTGACTTATAGCCACATCATGTTGAAACATCGTTTCCCAGACGATCACCGAATTTAAGCAACGTCGAGTCTTGTCAGTATCTAGATGGGTGACCGCTTGAGAATATCAGGTGCCGCGTGGGTGATGTAATGGACAATGTCTGGGAATTGTAAATCCGAGAACCGAGTTCCAATTCCAGTTGAGTTTGTTATATTCAGTTACGCGCAATTAGCCTTGGGAAAGGAAAGAATCCACCTTTACACCACACCGTTATGAATTAATTAATATGACTTGTATATCTACACCATTATTATCTTCCCCTCGCAAAAAATCCTTTCGGCTGGGGCTTCAGATTATCCCCAAATGAGGCGTCCTGGGTATGACGATAAACTACATCCGGCAGCAAGACCTCTTATTAGGAGGTTTTGAGGAGCGTGGAACCACCTCCTTATTTTTGGTATTCCCAGGTGCACTCTGTCCCGGGGTGGTAGCCCTGCTAGAGCCCCAGCTATGGGCATATAGTTAACCTCCAAAACTGGGGTCAAAGTACTTCTTCTCACCAGTTATAGCAGGACAGATCGAATTCTATAGCCTTGGATAGTAACTGCTCTACCGTAGAAAGAAATTAAACCTACTGCGGGAAAAAAATCTACCTCGTCAGTCATGTATGGAAAGATACATGATCGCCTAGACGTGTATCACGCATAGCACATAACGGACTGACTAGTTTTATGGGTGCTGCTGCTACACTCTGCTGTTTTCTTTTTTAATTCCATGGCCCCACACTCCTATTCTCACTCCGGCTGCTGTTATCCGTTTTCCCAGGCTAACAGGGTGTTACAGCCTTCATTCATGTCGCCGTTTGCAAACAACTTTTTGCCGAATTACTGAAGGCAGTAGCCTCGTCTATGTACAACATATCTTTATGTCTACGGCAGTCCTAGATGCGTATAGCGTATAAAGCAAAGAGCTGTGCAAGTAGGATTGATATATTGGTGTTAATAGATATTGCGTTTTCTTAGATGCTTTGTCCCAGGTGAGCCATCGCTGCTGAGGATTTGCCGACGTGTGTTCAGATCGTCTTCCAAGGAAACCTAGCTGGAGGAATTGGAGCCAAAAGAAATAAAGTCCTCCACAGCCTCAATCGTGTGATCATCAACAGATTCATTATTACGATTTTATGATACCATGCCTATGGAGCAAATACTATATATATATATATATATATATATATATATATATATATATATATATATATATATATATATATATATATATATATATATATATATATATATATATATATATATATATATATATATATAATGTAAATCTATTTAAACTCGGTGGGTGAAAAAAAAACTGAGTATCACAATTTTCAAACAAATTGGCATCCGAGGTAAAAAAAAAAATTGGACCTTTGAACTGTAGTGAAACCTAGGTAGGTAGTACGTGGCTCATTAGGATATATATATATATATATATATATATATATATATATATATATGTGTGTGTATGTATGTAGTGAACATTGAAGTCAACACCTAGAGGCGACATTCTGTTTCATGTTAGACGCAATCGTCAGGCCACCGTGGCCTGACGATTGCGTCTAGCGTGAAACAGAATGTCGCCTCTAGCGGTTGACTTCAATGTTCACTTTTATATTTACACACGCTCTATCTCTGATATTGATCACTTTATTCCATAAACATAGCACACCTTAGGACAATATTATCTGGGGAAAAATTTTTAAAAAAGGCTAAAAAATCTGAATTAGACGAAAAAACACCACAATGCCGTGGCAAAAGAAAAAAAAACAACAATCGAGTAAAATAAGGAAAAAAAGTAAGCAGCTAATTAAACCTAGTAGAGCAGTGTATAAAAAAATCTAGTGAGCCAGAAACTACCTACTAAGGTTTCACCTAACGTATCTTTTTGTAGAACTGGCTCACTAGGATTATATATATATATATATATATATATATATATATATATATATATATATATATATATATATATGTGTGTGTGAAAAAAGTGTATATAAATATAAATAAATATATATATGTATAATTATTTATATATTATATACGGGTACTTATTAGAAAGCGCTCAATATCAGAGATAGATTTAACATATTTGGTTGGATAGATATCTATCCAACCAAATATATATATATATATATATATATATATATATATATATATATATATATGAACAAAATAAACAAACGGAACATCGTACTTAGTCCTTGACGACACTTTTCGTCATTCGAATTTATCAAGGCAAGTTAGATAAATCAAAGCGAAATGGTGTGTACTTAAATGAAATTCAAAAAATTTAAACGGCGCTCCTGTGTCAGCCACTTTTTAGATATTAATCATTTTTTTTTGTTTTTTTTTTTACTGAGAGTGCGCTTTTGTTTTCCACGCCGACAATTATACAAAAGATTAGAAGTATTGGGAGAGATATCAGAGGGATAGGAAAAGAAGAAGGAGAAAGAATAGAAAAGAAAGTAATATATCGCGATCAAGAGACAGAAAAAAAGAAAAGAAAAGTAGAGTAGATATATATATAGGAAAATATATTATGTTGGAAAGGAAGTGACAGAAAGAAAAGAATGGAAAAGAACGAAAGAGAAGAGATTAGAAATATAGGAAAGGGTACCAGAAGGTGGGAAAGAAAGAGTCAGAAAGAAAAGAATAGAAAAGAAAGGGAAGAGATGTAAAATATAGGAAGACATATCAGGAAGTTGGAAAGGAAGAGGAAGACAGAAAAGAAAAGAACAAAGGAAAAGAGATTAGAAATAGAGGAAGAAATACCAGAAGATTTGAAAGGAAGAGAGGGAAAGAAAGTTTAAAAAAAGAAAGAAAGAAAAGAGATTAGAAATATAGAAAGAGATACCAATAGTTTGGAAAGGAAGAGGCAGAAAAAAAAAGAAGTGAAAAGAAAAAAAAGAGATTATAATTAGTGAAAGATATACTGGGTGGCTAGAAAGAAAGCGGGAGAAAGAAAAGAAAAGACAAGAAAGAGAAGATATTAGAAGTAGAGGAAGATAAACTGGGAGGTTTGAAAGAAAGACGTAGAAAGAAAGGAAAAGACAAGAGAGGGAAGAGATTAGAAATAAAGAAAAAGATATCAGAAGAATGGAAATAACGCGCGAGAAAAGAAGGTAAAGTCTCGAAAAGAAAGAGAATAGATTATAAATATAGAAAGAACTATTAGGGAGTTGAAATGGAGAGATAGAAAGAACAGAAAAGAAAAGATCAAAAATATACGAAGAGATATAAGGAGTTTGGAATGGAAGACGCAAAAGGAAAAATTGAAAAGAAGTTATTAGAAATATAGTAAAATATATCAGGAGGTTGGAAATGAAGAGAGAGAAAGACAAGAAGAAATAAAGTAAAGATATTATAAATATAGAAAGAGATACGAATAGTTTGGAAAGGAAGAGACAGAAAGAAAATAAGTGAAAAGAAAGAAAAAGAAGGGATTAAAATTAGTGGAAGATATACTGGGTGGTTAGAAATGAAGCGGGAAAAAGAAGAGAAAAAAGACAAGATATTAGAAATATAGAAAGAGAGACCAGTAAGTTGAAAAGAAAGAGGCAGAAATAAGTTAATAGAAAAGAAAAGAAAGAGATTTGAAATATAGAAAGAGATACCATAAGGTTGGAAAGGTAGAGAGAGAAGGAAAAGAAGAGAAGGGAAAGAGAATTAATTAGAAATATCGGACGAGATACCTGGAGTCTGGAATAGTAGAGACAGAAAGAAAAGATTGAAAGGGAATATATTATAAAAACAGGAATGTATAGCTGGAAGTTGGAAAGAAAGAGAGACAACGAAAAGGAACGAAGTGAAAAAGAAGGGATTAGATATATAGGAAGAGATACCAGGATGTTGGTAGGAAGAGAGATAGAGAAAGTAAAGAAGTGACGAGAAAAAGAAGAGATTAGAAATATAAGAAGAGATACGAATATTTTGGAAAAGACGAGGCAGAAAGAAAAGAAGTGAAAAAAAGAGATGAGGTTTTAATTAGTGGAAGATATAGTGGGTGGTTAGAAAGGAAGCGGGAGAAAGAAAGGAAAAGACAAGAAAGAGATTAGAAATATAGAAAGAGATACGAAGAGTTTGGAAAGGAAGTGGCAGAAAAAAAAAAGAAAATAAAAGAAAGAAAAGATATTAGAAGTAGAGGAAGATATACTAGGAGGTTTGAAAGGAAAATGTAGAAAGAAAGGAAAAGACAAGAGAGGGAAGAGATTAGAAATAAAGAAAAAGATATCAGAAGAATGGAAATAACGAGCGAGAAAAGAAGGTAAAGTCTCGAAAAGAAAGAGAATAGATTATAAATATAGAAAGAACTATTAGGGAGTTGAAATGGAGAGATAGAAAGAAAAGAACAGAAAAGAAAAGAAAAAGAAGAGATCAAAAATATAAGAAGAAACACAAGGAATTTGGAAAGGAAGACGCAAAAGGAAAAATAGAAAAGAAGAAGAAGTGATTAGAAATATAGTAAAATATATCAGGAGGTCGGAAATAAAAAGAGAGAAAGACAAGAAAAGAAAGATATCAAGAGTTTGGAAAGAAAGAGCGAGAAAGAAAAGAAAATAAAGAAAGAGAAGAAAGTAGAAAAGATTAGAAATGTAAAGAAAGAGGAGAGTTTAGACACATAGCACAGTGGATAAAAACGTTGGTTAGATCCAAGAGAGGACCCAAAGAATGTGAGTTCAATACCTGGTTAAGGCAGTGGAGAACTTTCAGAGGGAAATTAACAGGAGATAACTGATAACTGACATCCATCAAACATGGCACGTGGAATTAGAACAGTCTACCCCTGTGAGCGAAATAAAGGGTTCAGTTCGAAATTCCAACCACCTGAATAAGGCCGGGGCGTACAACGGCCGAAACGTTGTGAGAAATATGGCGGCAAAGATGAGGACAATAGTCCGAATAATGTAAATAATGAAGAGAGGTCAAGAAAGGAAAAGAAAAAAAACGAAAAGAGATTAGAAATATGGGCAGACATACCATTATGTTGGAATGGAAGAGAGAGGAAGAAAAGAAAGCGAAAATAACGGAAATATAGAAAGAGATATCAGGAGTTTAGATAAGAAGAAATATATCAGGAAAAGAAAAAAAAAAGAAAGAGCAGAGATTAGAATTATAGGAAAAGATGGCATGAAGTTAAAAAGAAAGAGGGAAACAAAAAAAAAAGTAAGAGACAGGATGTGTGTGTGTGTGTGTGTGTGTGTAACGAATGCACGGCCGCAATTTTCGATAGATTTGCACCAAAATTTACATGCGGGAAGACCACGACCGACTTTGCATTTCCCAACTCCCATCGATAGTGGAAATAATCGATTTTTTCCTGCTTCTACGGCAGTTTTCATGTAGTCTGCGGCCATTTTGTACTGGCCTGAGTGAGAGCCAATAGCTGGCTGCCACGAATAGGTAGGAAGATTCTATTGGCCAGCGTGAGAGCCAACAGCTGACTGACACGAATGTCAACTTGCATGCTAGTATGAAAAAAAATCGATAGCTGCATTCGTCACAAGTGGGAAAAATTTAAATCAGCATGGCACTTCACTCCAATTGGCTCATTCACTTGCTCAAACTCAACATTGATTCTGATTCCTCAGAACTGGGTTGGGTGTGAAAAAGTATTTGTTGTTAACATTCTTTTTTCATTCGGTTTTTCCAGTTAGGAGTCCTTTTTTAAAGCTGATCGTTTTGTTTTCATTTTGTTTAGTTCTTTTTTCGTAACAGATTTAATGTTTAGTATAGAGCTTAGAAAAAATTTTCAGTGTGAGATAGGCAAGAAGTAAGACATGTAGTAACATCAGCACGCCAAAGGGCACTCCTTTAAAGGCACGGAAGGGTAAAATATTTTAAGTCAAGTCATAGCGATTGTTGTATGTCGTACGATTTTTGAATCAAGCACGGGCAACGCCGGGCCATGCTGCTAGTTAGAAATATAGGAAAAAAAATACCATGAGTTTAAAAAAAAAAAAAGACGTAAAAGTGACAATAGGAAATGTACAGTTTTCGTGAAGAAAAAAAAGAAAAGAAAGAAGGCATGAAATAAAGAAATAATATAAGAAATGTGTTCATGTGAAATGACGATGGAAACGAAGAGAACTGAAAAAAAAGGAAGGAAGTAAAACACGAGATTTAAATGTAAACGAGATGTTGTTAAGAAGCAAAGAAAGAAAGAAAAATAGGTTATAAATATAGACCGGGATACCATGATGTTGGAAATAGTCGAAGCAAAGAAATAAGGAGAAATATCTGGTGAGACGCCCTGAAGAAGGAGACGAAGAGGCAGTAGTAAACGAAAGAGATTATAAATGTAAAATAGAATCCTTAAGAAGGAAACATAAAGAAATGAAAGAAAGAATGTCTTCTCATGTCTCCTCAGGTTTCCATTTGCGATTTTTCTTCTGGAAGGTGTTTGCCTTGTCTAAAATGTTTAATCTCATTTATTATTTCTGAAACTTTTGCCCATTATTCTCAGACTGGAAAGACATTAGATCCTTCAATTCTTACGCAAATCTCTGTCCATTAAAATCAATAAAAGAAAAATAAAAAAAACAATAAACTTCACTAAAAGCCTTTCTGTTATTTAAATCCGAAGCTTTTCTACGGCATTGTTTAGGAATTTTCCTTTACTGGGTGAGAAATCCTAGGAACTTTCAGTATCTGTTAAAAAGCATACAGTTTACAAAGAACGTTTAAAAAATATACTCGATTTATTATACAACGTTTTGTATACTTGATATATATATATATATATATATATATATATATATATATATATATATATATATATATATATATATCTGTGTGTGAGGTCATTTGTTTACATTTGATACGCCATGAGCAGATATGAATGTACGTGAGAGATTCAAGGAAGATTAAAGTTTAAAGACAATAAAATCGACCTTGCTATCCGAACTCTCCTCTGTGGCCGAAACGGTTAAAGGCACGTCAGGCTATATGACCGTTCCGTATAGGATACAGGTTCGATTCTTGTCGAGCATTTTCTATTAAGATTTCTTGAACATCCAGGTGGGTAAATGTTGCTTATTATAATACAGAGCATTTACTTAATAATTTGTATCTATAAAAAGAATAATAATAATAAACATAAAAATGTCTTAGAATAATTGTCGGACTTTGTCCATTTCATAATATATATATATATATATATATATATATATTGTGTAAATAGGTGGCATTTTTTTCATTGATGTATGTTTCATTAAAAAATATAGACAAGTTTTGTCTATTTATTTTATATAAATTCTTTCCATATCGTCGGATAAGCTTAATAACATTACCATTAAAAGAAGGAAGAAAATCCCAATATTGATAAATAGTTTTTATTCCTATCTAAGCTTTCGGCTTACATAAGCCATTATCAAAGATGACAATTACATTACAATACATTAAACAATACACGGACAAAACAATAATGATAGTCTGTTTTTGTTTACATGGATGATTTCCAAGCAACGACAAAGTCGTGTATACGAGACGGTGGAAGTCACCGCAGCTCATGACGTCACACATGACCTAAGCGAGAGTATATATCACTCTGAAGAACTCGATACAGCGAAGCAGTCTCTCTGTGGATGACAATATATATATATATATATATATATATATATATATATATATATAAACAAACCTCTCGTCTACGGAACCGCTCCCCACCATCAACATACTTCGGACGCAAAGGACAATATCTGCAGGCAAATTAAAATAAAATGTTATGCAGGAAAAAAAAAAAACAAATTTACAAATCGTTAGCGATATATTTCAAAATTGGCGGGCTTACCTGAACAAGTCATATTAGTTCTCAAAATGATCGCTTGGCGGCGGAGGCAACCTTCCAAACGAAGACGATTAAACAGTACATAAAGTACGACACATTAGCGCATGCGTGAGAAAGTAGCTGTGAGATATTTTTGTTATTTTGATTTATATATCTACATTAACTATACATTTATTTATGCCATATATACATGTTTATAGCATTTACATTATGATCATGACTATTGGTAGTTATTATAGATACTATCAAATATGTTACGAAAAGTGTCCGGTAGGTCTCCATGAATATTTAAATGAGATTTAATTAGCCTATGGTTAGAAAGGTATAGCGTGTCAAACATGTTGAAGTGTGGCCTATATAATTATTTACAAATTTTGATTGATCAGGAATACAATTCCTTAATAGACATTGAAAACAATATATATATATATATATATATATATATATATATATATATATATAAAAAACACTTGTTGACAAGACTGATATACAAATATCATCTACATGCAATACGACTATAAATAATGGAAGTCTTATTAATAAAACTAAAAAAAAACAATATTTAATAATATTAACTATGAATATGGACACAATATCTTGAACGAGTTTTGAAAAATGAAAACATTTTATAAAACATAACAACATACAACAAACTATTTTAACAGTTAAAATATTTAATCCTTGAAAATGGCTAAATGTATAGCCGAAAGCGCTCGGATAAAAAGAACATTCGGACAGTTTTTATATAATTTATCATACGAAAAGAAAAAAAATATTAGATCGCATGAGAAATTGTATAAAAAACTAAATAAAAGCACCTTTTCTGTCGTATTCAATGAAAAGTGCACAGACACACACACGCGCGCCCGCACGCACACACACACACATATATATATATATATATGCATACATACATATATATATATATATATATATATATATATATATATATATATATATATATACCTAGTCAAAATCTTAAGACCAGATACAAAAGGGTTAAAAAAAAATATAAAATATTGTTGCTTTAATGAAAATATATTTGCGAAACATTTACATTTAATTAGAAAATGTAGTTTATCAACAAACAAGTGAACATTTTAAGCTTTTAATTGATTAATTTAAACAAACATTGAAAAAAGGATTTTTTTGGTTGGTCATAAAGATAAGACCATGTAAATAAAAATAGCAAATACAGAACAAATCAGTCACAGCGACAATTTAATTCTCAGTATATTTTCCAGTATTTTTTCACATATAGTCATTTCTATCTATCTCTCTCTCTCTCTCTCTCTCTCTCTATATATATATATATATATATATATATAAGCATTTCACTCTAGGTGAAGTGGGAGTGCCACTAGCACGCAGGGGAGTTACAGAGAGTGAAAGTGAGAGAAAAGATTGGACATAAGGGGAAATGAGGAAAGGATAAAAGATGAACACGATTCTAGTTAACAGAAGATAGCGGTTGACATTGCATTTCAATTACTGAAGGTCGCAGTTGCCAGGAAACAAATAAAAGGAAACGAGTTTCACAGTTGGGAAGTGCGAGAAATTGAACTGTTGGAGTAGAAATGACGGTTACATTTAAATATTTCAAAGTAAAACAGTGCGTCTTAGATGCCAATCTAGTAGCCCGTATGTAGTCGGAGCACCAAGGGAAATATTTGAAGGAAAGACAGCGGGAAGCCACATCAAGTCTGTGAGAAAATGACTGAAGTCGAGATGCCAGGTCAGGATCAATTACTTTGCAGTTCCTTCTTTGGATTTTGTGAAGAACCTCGAGATGAACAGCCGGGCACCAGACCAGATATTGCAACAGTATTTAATGCTGTATTTAATAGTAGATTTGTAGATCTGTAAGATGGATTCTGACAAGACAAAACTTCTAGCATGACACTGAGAACTAACTTTCCTTGCAGTAGATTCAGCTATTGATTCAATTTAGTTGTTTCACCTCAAGGCAGTCGAAAACGTGAGGTCAAGAAGGCGCAACGAGACGCTCTTCTGGAGTCGAGCATCAACCATGCTTATGGTGGGCAGGGAAGTTTCTTTGTGGTAATTAAATGAGAGCAGTACACCAGGGATTTATTCTTGTGCCTACGTTGTTTTTCATCTTCATCAACAACCGCCCCGATGTGATCAGTTCCCAACTACTTATGCTGATAACATAATTACTTAATCCTGTCTTAATAATGATTTTGATAGATCTGACAAAGTAAAACTGGCAGATGCTCTCGAAAATGACCTTCAATCTGTTGTTAACTGGGGCAAGAAATGACTTGTAAATTTGAACGTTTCTAAAAACATTATCATGCAGAGACATTTACTCATGGCTGAGTGTGTAAACTTTCAGGAGAGTCTTCTTTGGTTTCACCTTTTCTATTGACATGAAGTAGATTGATCATATTGAATCATTTACTAGGTCTGCTTCTAAGAATATTTATAAATCTATCATTCTGTCATCCATTGGATGTTGCTGCCAGGTACTCCGTCTATATACCTCGAGGATATCGACAAAATCCAAATAATGGTCTGCAATCTTATCGATCCTGACCTGGCATCTCGACTTTAGTCATTTCCCACTTTTAAGGACGTGGCTTCCCACTGTCTTTTTCTGTGTTTTCATGGTGTTTTTTATGATGAACTCTCTTCCTTGGTACCTCGACCGCGTTAATTTAAGCGTGCTACTTGATTGGCCAATTAGGTCTCATTATTTTACTGTTTTTATAGTGAGATGTAACCGTAAGTGTGCCAGAAATCCTTGTCCAAGCGGCACTATCAATGAATGAACATCTCTTTCGTTTCACCCTAGATATGTGAAGGGATGACCACGTACTCATTTGTACAGTGACTGTACGATCACGGCTTGGTCATGATCACTTCGCCCTTGCCATTGACTTCAGTCTAGAAAGTACTTCACCCAGCGATGCCGTGTCATCATCTCGCTGCGTGTACCTATATCTATAGAGCCCAGTCCACCCCATTGTAGTAAATGCTCGTTGACGCCACAAGAAAGCACATGCATGTATTGACAAGTTTTTAATCTTGCTGAATGTGTATTCTCCATCTTCACCATACAATCCTCATTGGCGAGCAAGTTTAGTCGCCGACAAACGTTTATTCGACAGGTAATATTGTGTTACATGGTACGAGGAGATCGAGGTAACATGTTCTCTTGTGTTTGAATTCAGTTTTCCATTACCTAAACAATCTGTCCTACTAAGGCTAAAAAACATAGTTTACATTATTGCACACGTGTGTTTGAATTCAGTTTTAACTTCCCTACACCAGGTGTCAGGACACTCTACAGTTAATGGACTGGAGAAATCTTTTTTCTGAAGAATGGTTTTAACATTTATAAAGATTTCATAAATTTCAATTTACGAAAGCACTAGTTTCTCGGTCAGTGATCGAGGAATGTTTCCTTATAAGGAAACAGCTAATATTACCTTTAGCAACAGAGATGAGAGAAAACAGATATTACAATTTGATCCCATTCTGATGGTCAATGAGTGAAGTACAGCAGAACTTGAGTAGCACCGGTTGATCGATCAGTGACTATCAAATGCTGCCTTATAAGGAAACGACTAATAATGCCATTAGAATTCGAGATTAGGAGAACAGAAACTACACTTTGATCTCGTCGTGCTGGCCAAGGAGTGAAGAAAATCGTAAATTGTGTAGCAATGGCTACATGGTCAATTAATATCGAATTATGACATAAGGAGATGAGTAATATTACCATTAGCGACGTGGAGGACAGATACTATACTTTGATCCTATCACGATGGTTAGGCCGTAAAAAGCGTAACTCGAGTAGGAACAATGGCTGTAATGAACTTACAGACAGTTTTGTCGTTCATTCGAACCTGAAGAAGCCGAAACCAACAAACTTACGTTGAAACGCGTCTTTTATCGCTTTTCTATTTCATCTCATCATCTCTACTTTTGTCTCGGATACTACAGAGTGACCATTAATTACTAAAGTGGAGAATTCAGAAAGAATTTTATTTAATTATCATGATTCATGCATAACTGAACATCGTCGATATTCAAAATGTTTGTTTGAATGTTCAACACAAAGTTGTAAGCGTGGTAACCAAGAGGCAGTAGCTTTTCGAAGAGTGTCAAGAAGAATTTCATTCCAAGCTTCAGTTAAGTTCCATTAAAATCAATCAGTATCGACGATGACACGACGACGGTTTATCAAGTAAATAAGGAATATACGCCATAACATTGTCCCATAACATTCGGTTCTGGCCTTTTAAGAGGGCCACTGAGATGGATCAATTAAAGCTGGTATATTTTCTCCAAGAATAAATATACCGCTTATTTTACTTGGCATCCGGTATTATACACCACCACACAAATACAAAGACACACCTGTATATATGATTTGTCCTAAAAACATTAACAAATCTATTCCAATGACGTCATGTAGGAGGAAACGCGTCATAAGTAAAAATTTTCCACTTTGTTTTACAATTTGCCCAATGTGGTTCCTGATATATATATATATATATATATATATATATATATATATATATATATATATATATATATATATATTTTGAATAAAAGACAGACCACGTTAAGATTCCATGTAATAAGCTATTTCACCATAACCCCTTTAACAGGGTTCTGGATTATCAGACTTTACTTCCAAAAGCTGAAATGAAAAATGAAAAGAAATTCACACGTTTTTTACGGACCTCATCAAGTATACGTAAAGTTAACGAAGTGAGGTGAGAGAGAGGATATGAGTGTGTCATATGTATCATTTTAGTTTCCTATTTTAACCCCAGTGACGAGTATAGTTACCTATATATATATATATATATATATATATATATATATATATATATATATACTCTCCCGTCGCGTTCGACGTATGAGGGTCAGGCCGATAAGTCCCCAGGAAACCGACATCCCGACACCGGCACATGAGATTTATTTATAGTGGTGAAGGCCTTGTGCAGGACCAGCCACACTTTTTGGAGGGACGAATACAGAAACCTGCATTCACTTACGTGATAATCCGCTTGGGAAAGGTATGTATCCTCCACATCTCCTTCCAGCTATGGGTAAAATAGCAGGGCAGACTGGGTTCTATAGCCTTGGATGGCAACTGGTCTAGGAGAAGGACAACTCTGAATTCAAAACCTGCGGAGGGTCGTTTGGGAACCTTGTGGCATGCATTCGGTGCATATATATATATATATATATATATATATATATATATATATATATATATATATATATATATATATTTCGAAAAAAAACCTTCAATTTTTGATTTGCCAATAATCAAATCAATTTCGAAGGAAAAAAGGTTTTAAAAAAAGTAAGAGCTACAAACATGAAAGCCGCACAGATACAGGTTTAAAGCTCAAAAAAAAAAAAACCGACACGAGTAAACAACTAATTAAAAGAGCCCAATACAACCGTAGAACAGACCTAGATGCTTTTGATTATCGCCTATAAATATGCTGTTTCTCTTTTGCCTATTTAGCCAGCTTTCTCTGGCGATCCGCATAGGTGAAACCTGGGTAGGTTGTCTGGCTCACTAGGTTTATCTATCTGTCTATCTATCTATCTATCTCTCTCTCTCTCTCTCTCTATATATATATATATATATATATATATATATATATATATATATATATATATAGATAGATATATAGTTAGTTAATGAAGTTATTTGGTAATCCGTATGCATAATTCCAAGGAGAATGTGATCCAGAAAGCTCAATGTCAAAACAGAGCAAATATTAATTATATAAAGAAACAGACAACCTTAAGGATTCATGGGATTATAATTTATTTCCTTGGGACCTGGATTTTGTTCCCCATTTTCATACAGAAATATTTTGTATGATAGTGGAGATTTGAAGAATTAGGACCAAAATCTTGGTCTCAAGGCAATAGATTATAATCCCATAAACTCTTAATGTTGTCTGTTTCTTAATATATATATATATATATATATATATATATATATATATATATATATATTATATATGTGGGTTTGGGGTATACGTCGGCATGTATTGAAACCTAATAGATTTTATTCATAATCAATTATTCTCGCAGTTTCCCAAATTGAAGAATTTGATTAGAAATGATACCTTTGTCTGAAATTATCTTTTTGCAACCTCTAAATGTCGGCTGCTATATTCATTTTATTGTGTCAATCAAAATTAGAGGGAAAATCCAATCTCTAAGTTTTTCCCTCTTTCCTTGAAGCGTTCCCCTTCTCTGTGATTTGAGAGATTTTGATCGAGAAAAAAAAAACGTGAATAGGTTTTAATTAACTTGTTTCATGTTTTAAAACGGAATAGCATTATAGCGAAAATGAAAATGAATGTTCAATTATACAACACAGAAGGAAAAGAAATAAAAAATAGTTGAAAATAGAAATAACAGTAGAAATATCGATTTGTGTATGTTTTGAAATTGCATTATTAATCGTGAAATTCTCTATTCTTAGGATATAAATTGTGAATAACGGTCTCTTGAATATAGTTCCTTTATTCTTACTGAATTCAGAATAAAATCAAAGGGGATTTTATTGGTGTTTACAACTTTAACATATGATTTTTGGACATTTTATGCTTAATATTCTTTTATAGATAGGGCATTTCAGACAATGGTTTATAATAAACAGTGATCAACATTTACCGGACTTATTCATACGACACAATGTTGATTGCATAAGACAGTGCTAATAGGTCATTCAGACGAACAGTGTTGATAAAATCGAAGGGGTGGTCGTTATTAGGACGACACAGTGTTGACAATCGACAACATATGATATATTTGACACATTTATGGTAATATATTCTTTTATAGATACAAACATTTTGAAGTAAATCGACACAGTTTATAATAAACAGTGGTATAAGACGACATTGGTAATAGCCTGAATGATATGCATGCGACACAATGTTGATTGCAATCGAACACACAGTGTGATAATACGACACAGTGGTACAACACAGTGTTGATACGACAGATAGCGACGACAGTGTTGATAACAATCGACACAGTACAGTGGTAAGACGACACAGTGGTAATAGCAGACGACACAGTAGTGATAGCAGACGACACAGTGTTGATAGCAATCGACACAGTACAGTAGTGATAGCAGACGACACAGTGGTATAGCAGACGACACAGTGGTAATAGCAGACGACACAGTAGTGATAGCAGATACAGAAAGTCCAGGGTTGACTGGAAAGAAGGAGACCGGAAGATAATTTCACAGGCGTGAATTGTGATAGAAGAAACTGTTAAGTTATATCTAGCAATTTCAACAGTACATAATGAGACCTAGCTTACAATCCAGTACTACGCTTAAATCTATAGAATCGAGGCACTAAAGAGGAAAGCAAATCAAAAGAATTACCATGAAAGTATTTATAGAAAGAAAAAAAAAACGGTGAAGTATCGTTACGGTGATCGGAAAGTGACTGAAGTCGAGCTGAGGGCCGATATCGTTGCAAATTGTTTTAATTCCCTATACAATGATGGACAAAGGTTTATCTTCATATTTGTCAAATATTTTAACCCTCCGTTAATACCCTGTGGTATTACCACAGCAGTAATTCTGTTTGTTTTATCAAACATCGCATTTTTTATTATAACAAATTATACATAGGCCATTTTGCTATTATTAGGTTGGTGCAAAAATAATGACGTAACAATGTCGTTTTTGACGTATTTTTTAACGTCAAAAAACGACATTATTACGTCATTATTTTACACCAACCTAATAATTTTCTTATTAAATATTGTTTTGATATTTCCTGGTTTTATAAGACAAATAAAAATGAAAAAAATATGGTTTTATTTTGAAAAATTGAATTTAAAGTGCGATATAAAAAAGGGTTTTTCATTTTCATTGTATGCGGCCTACCGTAAAATCATGCTGAAGACACCAAAGTTACCGTTCGATCACTGAAGTTAAGCAACGTCAAGCACGGTCAGTATTTTGATAGGGGACCGCTTTGGAACATCAAGTACTGTAAGCAACTTCCTACAATCCAAAATATGTTTCAGCTTTAAATAACCCACAAAGGGTTGATAAGTCGTGAAAAATCATCTCAATCAATCATCGTATTTGGTTATAAGGATAAATTAACGAAGATTTAGCGATTGGAAGATTTTTTACAGAATTAAAACCTTAAAATTATATTCTTTATTATTATTGTATAATTAGAAAAATTTCACCACTGATGGTGGGAAGCTTGCGTGATCCAGTGACTCTGAGAGCGATGCCGTTGGGACTTCTAAATTCCCGGTAGCGTCACCCTTAGCGGCAAGGTCGAAAACGAGGACTAAAATTGAGAGCAACCAAAGACTCAAGCGGTGGAACAAGCGGATGATTATTACAACAGATCTCAACGGTTGAACTAGAGGATGAAGAGGGCTACGCATTATGGATATGCTACAGAAGGCGCCACTCAAAATTATAAAAGTGTTAGCTGTAGTCCGTTGCAGTTTTATCCATACAACGTAAAGAAAGGCATCGTCCGCTGCTTACAACACCGATCAAAAGTCATGTGGTAACCCAGAGACATTAGATAAAGAATTGGTCAGTATAAGCAGTACCCTACAACGTAACTACTACCCTGGGTACATGGCAGCAGCCCCTATAAACTGGGATAGGCTGGTACAAGTTGACGGCAACAACACTTAGAAAACAGTCTTGCCTGCCTTATTTGAAGGGGTTATCAGAGAAAATACAAAGGATCGGCGGTCCATATATCATCAGGCCACCCTTGAAAAGCTGGACGACACTTCGTAGATACCTCTCCCGAGTAAGACTCCTCATAGAGTAGAACATGACTAAAGACTGTGTGTACGCCATCCCGTGCATCTGCAGAAAGAATTATAAAGGGAAAACAGGCCGCCCCCTTAAGGTAAGCCTTCAAGAGCACCAAAGAGCTGTAACCCGAGAGGAAGTGGAAAAACCAGGCTTGGCTCACCACTTATGGAGAGAAAAGGGAGATCATCGCACTCTGTGGGATCAGGTTGAAATCATAGACAAAGAATATCATTTGAAAATTCGTAAGCTTAAGGAATTAGCACATATGCAAGGCCACAAAATCTTCTGAGCCGACCAAGCATAGATATGAATACAAAATGGGAACCAGTAATAAGGAGTACCAGAGAAAAGCAATAATAACAACGAACGAGTTCAATACCTGGTTAAGGCAGTAGAAAACTTGGAGAGGTGAATTAAGAGGAGATTAGTGATAACTGACATCCATTAAACATGGCACGTGGAACGAGAACAGTCTACCTCAGCGAAATAAAGGGTTCAGTTCGACATTCCAACCACCTGAAGAAGGCCGGAGCGTACAACGGCCGAAACTTTGTGATAAATATCGCAACAAAGTTGAGCACAATATTACGAATAATGTAAAAATTTATTTATTTTTGTTTTTGTTTGGGGATTCACTATTTGCCCATAGCTGAGATCCTAACAGCTGCTACCACCCCGGATATGTGTCGACCTGGGAAAAACAGTAATTAAGAGCTGGCCACTCGTATTCGAGGATACCCGTCTACTAGGGCGGCTAGTCAATCCTTAGTACAGACGCTTGCTCAGGCGCATTTGTGTTTATTCAACACCCACAGAGCCCCCCTCTGCTTTATACTGCAACTATGTTGAGCAGACATTAATTAAAGTTTCTGGGAAAGAGTGTGTTATCTAGCGTTATCAACAATTTGATCAAGGCCAGTACGCTCAAGCCCTCGGCCATGACGACTTGTGACTTCGTGCTAGCACAGCTATCGACGGTCTCCAAGGGTTCCGTCTACCTGATTTCACTCACAAGGCTTGGGTCAACCTGTGATATGGCACAGGTTGACATAGTGCTTCACGCTGGGATCGAGCCCTCCAGTCTAATAATATCAGGAAGACTCCTTCCTGACAAATCGATGGTAAGACTCGAACGTGGGTCTCATGGTCAGAATGCAAACGTTCTAACCACTCGGCCACGTGGAGTAATATTATGACTAAACCCTGCCGATAGTTCATTGACAGTCGTATTTGGAAAACGACTTTAATCATGAAAATTTGAGTTAACACTTCATTAAGGAAGCTATTAAGAAAAACGTGTATCAGGGTGTTCAACCCCCCCCCACGGTATTAAGAGAGGATAAAGATGTGAAGGAAAATATTTGCAGGATAAATTGAGCCATATCATCTTATTCACTGTGTTGACAGATTTGGGGCTTTGTTTACGGAAACTGGAATTCGTAAAATCTTGAACATCTTGTTAAAATGTAGCGTTGTTAATTTTTGTTAATAAAAATCTCTCTAAAATCTATAAAAGGCAGGATGTATGTGTGTGTGTGTGTGTGTGTGTGTGTGTGTGTGTGTGTGTGTGACGAACGCGCTGCCGCAATTTTCGACGGATTTGCATCAAAATTTACATGCACATGCTCCAAGTTAGCGGGAAGGCCAAGACCGACTTTGCATTTCCCAACTCCCATCGATAGGGGAACTAATCGATTTTTTCATGCTTCTTCAGCAATTTTCATATAGTTTGCGGCCATTTTCTACTGGCCAGAGTGAGAGCCAACAGCTGACTGACACGAATGTTAACTAGCATGCTAGCATGCAAAAAAAAATCGATAGCTGCATTCGTCACAAATGGGAAAAATTTACATCTGCATGGCACTTTACTCCAATGGGCTCATTCGCTTGCGTAAACTCAACGTTGATTCTGATTCCGCAGAACTGGGTTGGGTGTGAAAAAGTATTTGTTAACATTCTTTTTTCATTCAGTTTTTCAAGTTACGAGTCCTTTTTTAAAGCTGATCGTTTTGTGTTCATTTCGTTTAGTTCTTTTTTCGTAACAGATTTAATGTTTAGTATAGAGATTAGAAAAATTCGCAGTGTGTGATAGGCAAGAAGTAAGGCATGTAGCAACATCAGCACGGCAAAGGGACCTCTTTTAAAGTCAAGGAAGGGCAAAAATATTTTAAGTTAAGTGATAGCGATTGCTGTATGAGCCGTACGATTATTGAATCAAGCACGTGCAACGCCGGGCCATACTGCTAGTTACAAATAAAAGGAAAACACAGAATAAACCTATGGCGTTTGATTCGGTCTTCAACAGCCATTTGACTCTCGGACATCAAATAGAACAATAACTGCAGCGTCCCGATTGAAAAGACACACGAGTTCGAGCTCTGCTAACAGCGGCTCTATAGCATCTGATATTGCAATATTGTTATTACAACTAGCTTATTTTGGAACATATTCCGAAATGTGGGGCACCTGGTGAGAACTGAATTCAGTATAGTAGCAATCAAATATGTTTTTCACTATTATAATTAGTTTAGTGTATATATCATTCGGAATGTAATTTGATCACATTATTACCCTCCCCTCACCCGCTTTATTATCAGTCTGACTCATAAATGTTGTCCTACAGGTGCATGCTGAGGATGCCATGGACCGAACTTGTGTTATGGAGTGGTTTCACAGTGGAGGCTTGTATTTTGTACTAAGTCGGTCCTAAAATAGGTTCGACGTACAAAACGTTAGGAACTTGATATGATAAGTAATGACGCAGAGAAATCTAGTTGTGGTCGCTGATACGCATCGACTGACTGACCGACCCACTCAGCTACTCCTCGTTACTCTTACTACTCCTACTTATTATAGGTGGGAGAGTCTATTAACTATAGAATAGGTGTGTTCCACTATAACAACATGTGAGCAACAGCAAAGTTCCAGAGACAATGGAAACAAAAAAGAACGTTTGTACTTAACACCCGGAAGGCAATGTCTAAAAATTGCTAGCGCATATAATGAGGAAAAGGGGATTAGAAAATTTGATACTCACAGGACAGATTGAAGTGAATGGATTGCGTAGCAGCATTTGGGAATAGCCACACGAGAAAATGTATTAAAAGCTACAAAGAATAGGAAGCTCTTAGAGACATGATCCCCCACCGAGTCATGGAGTAAATAAAAAAGAAGAGCTTGCTAGCAACAGCTCTACATTGGGCGCTCTTGCAATATTTATATTTATTAAAACTGGGTAATTTTGGCATTTTGGCGCAAAGTCCAAAATGTGGGGCACCCGGTGAGAACTGGATTCAGTATAGTAGCAATCAAAGATATTTTTCACTATTAGAATTCGCTCAGGGAGTTTATGGTTAGGAATCTAATCTGATGTTTTTAGTAACCTTCCTTCAAGACATGAGGACATTGTAACATCATCAATTATTTTCTGTGTCATCTTTTGAAACAAGTTATTCATCACTCGGACTACGGTTTTATCACATTCCAAACAATGGACAAAAGCGTTATTAGGATCATTGTGTACATCCCCCCCGTCTCCGCGATTATCACAGACAACATTTATTTTACAGTCAAGCGTCTGCAACTTGCATAAAAATTATGACTAAAACTGGAATGTCCTTGCAGTTCCGAAAGCCATTTATCTAATAAAGAGATTTTAACTTGTCATTTGCTTAACATTTTAAGTAATGTTCAAAGACAGTGCTAGCTTACGGCCATATCACGTTGAAACACCAGTTTTCGTTCGGTCACCGAAGTTAAGCAACTTTGAGACTGGTCAGTACCTACATTGGTGACCGCTTGGGAATATCAGGTGCTGTAAGTTTAGATGAACGTGTAGTGTAATGGATAATGGCTCGGAATTGTTAATCGAAGAGATGAGTTCCAATTCCAATCAGGTTCTCTTTAATAGATAGACGGCTTTCGGAACTACAGTGACTGTTCGGTATATTCACTTACACGTAAAAACCCTTGGTAAAGGAATCCATCCACTCCCTTTACCTCGAGCTATGGGTTAATTAGTAAAACTTGTATCACTAAAATCATTATAACCCTCCCCCAATTCTTACACTTTAAAAATATTTTATGACTTTAAACAAAAAGGAAAGGGTTGATAAACCATAAAAAATTCGAACTGAGGGAAAAAATCGGTTGCGTTATTATAGATTCCCTGATTAAAGACTACAAAAATAGAATGTCCTTTTTTTTATTGACATAAATGTTCCTGCAAGTACAGTCCACACTCTGCAAAAGGCTTTATCTATGTAAAATGGCCATATATTTATTTACATTGTTCGAACTGTTTTCCTCGTCTTTATTGCTATATTCACGACGTTTCGGCCGTTGTACGCTCCGACCTTCTTCTGGTGATATTAATGGATTCATACGTTTCCCATTAGTAAAACTTGTATCACTAAAATCATTATAATCTTCCCCCAATTTAAAACTATTTTATGACTTTAAACAAAAAGGAAAGGGTTGATAAGCCATAAAAAATTCGAACTGAGGGAAAAATCGGTTGCGTTATTATAGACATTTTTTTTTTCAAATAAAATACTTTGCTCTTAAATGCTAGCTGCCTAAATGAAGTGGTAAGAGAATATTTCCGGAATATTTAATAAACGGGGTTGGTTAAAATACGGAAGCCCCGAGTGGATTTGGAAGTCAGTAGTAAGAGCAAAAAGAAGTACTAAAGATAATGTGCCAAATTTCCTGATCAAAGACTATAAAAACAGAATTTCCTTTTTTTTTTTATTGACATGAGACTGTGATGTATCTTTGAAGATCTGCAAGAAAAAAATAAGAACACAAGGATCTTCGTAATTCCATTTCCACAAGGATCTTCAGTAATTCCATTTATGGCAGAGACTCTAGGCTTGACTGGAAAATGTTCTGATAGATTCATTGTAGGAATCCCTGGCCCCACTACCTTGAAAAAAAATATTCCTGCAAGTACAGTCCACACTCTGCGAAAGGCTTTATCAATGTAAAATGTCTATATGTTTATTTACATTGTACGAACTGTTTTCCTCGTCTTTATTGCCATATTCACGACGTTCCGGCCATTGTACGCCCCGGCCTTCTTCTGGTGATATTAATGGATTCATACGTTTCCCATACGCGTGAGTGAATGTAACGAAACTGACTGTAATTTGAACCGAACTCGGCTCTTATTCCGAGCCGTTATCCACTACATTAAGTGCACATCTAAGCTTACCTCCCCACCCCCGTATTCCCAAGCTGTCACTCTTCTAGGTACTGACTAGACTTGGCGTTGCTTAACTTCGAGGATCGACCGGGAACCGGTGTATCAACGTGATATGCCCCGTAAACCCACTCCTACGCCCATATTTGTGACTTTGTGCTAGAGAAAGTAATGATTCCGCCTCCTCTCCGTTCCACCTAAGAGTTAAAAAGTAGAACTTATATCTGAAAATCATTATTATCTACAAATATTGTTAATGCAGTATTCACTCGTATATTCTTACAATGCAAAAATATGTCTGGGCTTTAAATGACCTACAAAGGGTTGATAAAAAGTAAAATAAAATCATCAATCACTAAAATAACAATATAGCGAAACTGTTGGGAAAGAATTTATATCCTTGCAAGTCTTGAATAAAATAGCTTTTTCTCTCCTTCGAACGCATTACACTACTTGAAATTTTAGAAGATTTCAGAAAACGAATATGAATATTTAATAATATCCATTTTTTAACCAAAGTGGAGTATTTTGTTTGACATAAATTTGTTCAATAATTAGGGCAAAACATCTTGACTAAAGAAGTGATTTTTTAAAGAAGAAAATATATCGGTAGAAAAAACTTAGAAACAAAAATAAAAAATCTGAGGTGCATTGGATCGTACAGTTTCGTAAACTTATTAAGTTATCGTCTGCTTTCATCATTACTGTGCCATTTCTCTTCCAGGCACCTTTACACTAATAGCATTTTTTAAAAATATTTTTTTCTTTTGATTTCATGATTACAATCAACGTCCGTTTATATTTTTTTCTTTTGATTTCGTGATTACAATCAACGTCCGTTTATATTTTCAGTTCATGCGATTAGCTTCCTTCATTAAGATGTCAGCTTGCTTGCTTTTTGATTTTATTCATTTTTTGTCATTATTTTGAGGATATCGTGTCGATAATTCAAAGTTCGTTTCAATAAACTATTCATTTTTTTTTATAAAATCAAATAATTCGTGCTTGACGTTTTGAAATTTGTTAGCGTTTTATTATTTGCATAATGTTATTCTGTTCACATTTAGGAATTCTTTTTTTCCCCCAAATTCTCATTTCTGTTGGGATGGTTACGAAAAACACTTGGCTCCTATGTTCCATGGACATTGTTTAGACAAATATCATACACTTGTATCAACCCGCTAATGAACGTTATGGACACAATAGGACAATTATGACACGAGGCACTAAAATTTGGCATATGGTGCTCTCGAAAGAATACCTCACACCGTTTATTCATTGTAATTATTACATATATCAAGCACGTCTCTCTCTCCCTCCCCTCTCTCTCTCTCTCTCTCTCTATATATATATATATATTTATATATATATATATATATATATATATATATATATATAGTTAAATTTCCAGGTCAATTCTACACTGCGTGCCAAATTATTATCGAGATAACTTTTTTTATATTTCAAAAACCGTCCAATCAATTCACACAAAAGTTTCACACAATGTTGACAATACTGACCTGCGCAATCACTGAAATTGTCGACCTGATCTGCGCAATGTAAACAAACTGGTGCCATATTTGTTATCAGCACGGCGATTTGAGCGTGCCAAATTATTAGAAAAGTGTAAGAATTCTAAAGTTCTAATAATTTGGCATGCTTAAATCACCGTACTGATAACAAATATGCGCCAGTTTGTTTACATTGCGTAGGGTGAAAATTTTAGATTTGCGCAGGTCAGTGTTGCTAATATTATGTGAAAATTTGTGAATTGATTGAACGGTTTTTGAAATAATAAAAAAGCTATCCTGATAATAATTTAGCACACAGTGTATCTATCTATCTCTTTCTCTCTCTCTCTCTCTCTCTCTCTCTCTCTCTATCTATCTATCTATCTATCTATATATATATATATATATATATATATATATATATAGCTACGAGTGCTTGTTCATATCGTTCTTCATATACATTTAAGATAGTTCCTATCTTTCTGTCCCTCTCAATCTGTTCACATCTATCTATGTTCATGATTCAGTGTGTTCATATCTGTGTTTATCTAACTAGCTGTTTTACATTGGATTACAGAGGTTCGGAGGGCGCATATTTTCACTAATAAGATTTCTGCAATATTCAGGCCAGTAGACGAATATATATATATATATATATATATATATATATATATATATATATATATATATATATATATATATATATCATAGGAAATTAAAACAAAACATGTTAAAAAATCGCTAGACAATAGCAATCATGTTTCAAAAATACAAATGTGTATCGTCGGACGATGGTAAATTACTGGCAAGTGAACGGGTGAAGGAGACACATTAGTACCGTTGAAACACGATTGCGATAGTGTAGCGATTTTTAACATGTTTTTTTGTTTTAATCTCCTATCATATATATATATATATATATATATATATATATATATATATATAAAAAATTAAAATAAAAACAGAAAAATTATTTAAATTGTGTGACATCAAACTTGTCCAATAATATATAGATTTACTCTGTGTTGAGCCCTCTTTTATTAAATGTTCCAGACAGTGGAATTATACTTCATTTCTTTCCATCTTACCTTGATATATATATATATATATATATATATATATATATATATATATATATATATATATATTTGAATAAGGTGTATTTCGACAGCAATAATTCTTTCAAATATGTTTCATTGCATAATATTGACAAGTTCTGTCTATAAATTTTTTCAAATTCCGAGTTACCTGTTTTATGTTATCGATAAATTTGTCAAAGTTCATATTTGTTTTCTATTCTCTATCATTTTTTTCAGAGTACTTTTCGAATGTTGTTATTAGGTTGGTGCAAAAATAATGCCGTAATAATGTCGTTTTTTTGACGTTAAAAAATACGTCAAAAAACGACATTATTACATCATTATTTTTGCACCAACCTAATACCTTCATTTTCAAGGACTGTGTGTGTGCATATTTACACAACTGTTTTTGTTTCATTCCGACGTTCTCACGTTTGTTGGATCCAATTTCAACTCACTTAAGTTAAAAGTCGTTTAAACGGTGGAAGTGTATGACATAAAACAACTAATTCGGAAATTTGAAAAACTTAATAAAAACATTGATAGACAGAACTTGTCAATATTATCCGACCAAACATATACATAGTATAACAGCAAAATTGTCCAAATCATGTTACTGAATAATTGTCCATCCCACAAAATGTTTAACATCTACAAACCACTAATCTAATTGAGTTTGTTTATTGCAGACTTTTAGATAAGACGTTTAGCCATGTTGACACCATTTGTCGTAAAAACCACTGAAAAATCCTTTGAGTTACTCCGCTAAAAAGAGAATAGATTAAAATCGTTTTGTGTCAGACCCACTGTCTTCTCAACCAATGGTGAGAGGAAAAAAGATCATTTAGGCTTTCAGTAATGGTACTAATATTCATACTCTGGTTTCCATCTAAAGTCCATTCCAGAACATAAAAAGATCGTTGATTAAGTTAAAAAAATAGAGAATAGTAGAGAAGAAAACCGGATCCTGTCCTCCCAACAGGAAGAAAGATTATCATTTCAACTTAGAGCAAAAGAGACCAATTAGAAAAGATCCAACTCAATCCATAAGACGTTTGGCACGTGAGGGAGGAGTTTTGGCTATGACATTCCATAGAGTAGTAAAAACAAAGACTTGAAAATTAAATCGTACGTGGAATCTGTGATGCACCTTGTTACTCCAGGACAGAAAGTTAGACGGTTAGATAGGGCGACGATCATCTTGAATAAATTTAGAAAATGATCCTGGAATTATATATATATATATATATATATATATATATATATATATATATATATATTTGTTTCATTCCTTCATAAGCTTCCGATCCTTAGCTATGATTAATTAATGGTGAGCATGTCATTTTCGTTTATGATCGATTTCATCACGATTCTTCTATTAAGCTTGGAGAATAATTATAGATGCTTATTGCTCAAAGTAGAGTGCAATGGTATCATAAAAAACTTCGGAGAATTCCAGTAAGATATCTTTAATCATTTCTAAGATACAACGGTTCAGAGTTTAAACAAGCATTTAGACATTTTTGCTGTTACACCCGGTATATATCCAGAGTGGATTGCAGAGTCTCTCAGACATCGTAGTTGAGAATGTATGGTCCATGTTCAGATTAGTGCTCCACTGAAACGTACCCACACGCTGGCCGAGGATAATGTGATACGATTTAATATCAAATATGATCATGTCTATTCGTTTATCATTATACCGAACGAACATTTTTTTTACATATTTAAAAATATTTTTGCCTATTTTTTTTTTCTTCTTGAAATTAATTCCTATCATGTTATTTCATCTTAGTTAAACCTCTAATACTTGTCTGAATATTGACGACCAAGATTCCTATATTTATCTTGCTCGAGTTAAAAAACAAGAAGTCTATCCAAAAATAATGGCTTGGTTGAATCCATTCGTCAAAGACCCAAATCATCTTTCAGATATTTGCAAAAATCTAAGAGAAATTTATTCTTTCTTTTGCTACATTTAACGAAATGAGCTCGAAGAGAGAAATCCGTTGCAATATGGCGTTACGTGAATTTGCTTGGAAGTCTATCGAGATGCGTCACTTGGGTTCTTTGTCGCTGATCGAAAATCTAATGGTCGGGGGGTTTATTTGTAGAAGAAATGTAGACAGGATGCAGTGGAAGGAAATGTTTGAAGACAGGAAAAAACTGTGGGAGAATGAAAATGGTTGAGAATACAGGGCTTTTAAAACGAAGGAATGTCTGCAAAAATTGTGGTATTTACGAAAATAGATAAAATGATTTAAATTTTGAAGAATTCGAAAGGGAAAATGTAATGCAATTTTCGTCAACGGGAAAGAAGAGTGGAAAATAAAAAAGAAAAGTGAAAAAAATGAGAAAAATTGCCGAAGAAGGAAAAGAAATTTCAGAACGGAGAAAACATCAACAAGGTTATGATGATGATGATTTCAGAAAGCAGTTATGTCAGAATATAAAAATAATGGTGATGATTTTTTTCAGCAAGGACTTATGTTAGAATATAAAAGAAGAAAAAGCAGAAGAAGATGAAAAAGCAGCAGCATCAACAGAAGAAGAAAAACAGCAGCAGCAGCAGCAGAAGAAGAAGAAGAAGAAGAAGAAGAAGAAGAAGAAGAAGAAAGGGATACAAAATTAAACTGGCACGAAGAAAAGTAGAACAAAAGGAAATTACGTCAAAGAAGGAGAAAGATAGGACATGAGTCGAAAAAGAAAAGGAAGGAAATTGACTGGAAGAAGAAGAAGAAGAAGAAGAAGAAGAAGAAGAAGAAGAAACGAATTCAAAATGAAACTGGCACGAAGAAGAAGTAGAACAAGGAAATTACATCAGAGAAGAAGGAAGATGGGACATGAGTCGAAGAAAAGAAAGAAGAAAATCGACTTGAAAAGAAGAAGAAGAAGAAGAAGAAGAAGAAGAAGAAGAAGAAGAAGAAGAAGAAAAAGAAGAAGAAGAAGAACGGAATACAAAATGAAACTGGCACGAGGAAGAAGTAGAAAAACAAAGAAATTACATCAGAGAAGAAGGAATATTGGATATGAGTCGAAGAAGAGAAAGAAGGAAATTGACTTGAAAAGAAGAAGAAGAAGCAGCAGAGGAGGAAGAAAAAGAAAAGGCAGCAGCAGCAGCAGAAGAAGAAGAAGAAGAAGAAGAAAAAGAAGAAGAAAAGGGGAGAAATATTGTAGGAAAAAAGGACAAACCTTTACAAAATATTTCGGGAGGAAAAAAAAAGATTTCGTTTAGGAAAGAGAAGAGAAAAGATAAGAAGAGACCCGTAATAATTTTCGTAATTTAATAAGCAAAAAGTAAAAAGGAAGGAACAAGAGAAAATAAACTGAGAGAAAAAAAAAACTTATCAAAATTTGTGAAAATGAGACATAAAAATACAATCTGAAATAAGAAAGAAGAAAGCTGAGGATAAAAATACAAAAGAGGAATAAGGAATCTAGATAGAGGCAGAAAAAAACAGGAAGCGGAATTTGAAAAGAAAGGTAACTAAAAAGGAAAGAAAAGAAAGAAGGGACAAAATGGAAGTAAGCAATAAAACGATGACGGAGAATAATACCGAAGAAACTACGAATGAAATTATTAATAATAAAAAAAAGTGAAACCGGAAGAAGCTTTTTAAAACCGGATATTAAATATAAACCGCTTTAGAGAGAAATTTAAATCAAAGGTAAGCTGGTGAAGTCGAAAGGAACCCAAAATATACGCTACAGTCAAATCCGCGTTTCTCAAACTTTTTACATTTCTGGAACCATTTAAATAGTTTTCATCCCTCAGGGAAACCCTGCATAAAAATTTTATATCATTATTAATATTTATACTTTTTTATCGTAGGTCACGTGGTAAACATAGTATATAAGGTCATTGCGCATGCGTTCTGTACTCGGGTGAATCACTCAATGATGCACAAATCCGCCACGTACAGGTAATGTCCACTAATCAGTGAAGTTGGTTTCAAACTGACGCCATATAGACATCACTAAATGCATTTTCTATGATTATCATATCTATAAATATTATAGGTGATTGAAGCCTTTGTTATAAACAAGGATATTCTAACAATATGCTGTACGCATATAGTAAAATTATGAATATAAAATTAAGCAAAAATTGCTCAAAATGCATTATCCTGATTCTCAGTGTTTCTCAAGGAGTCATGAGCGATCTCTTACGGAACCTTATTGTTCCAGGAACACTGGTTGAGAAAAACTGAGTTAATGGTTTAAAGCAACCCTGTGGATGTAATAATTAGTAAGTTTAATGCCTTCTTTGGTTTAATTAATACCTACAAAGCTAGTATGCAGAAACGTTTTAGCCTATTAGTGAATGGTTTTGTTTGGTTTGTTTTAGGGCATATCAACCACAATGGGTTATCTAATGCCGACAAAATTTACTTTGCCTTTTTTTTCAGAAATGTATAGCTGGTAATATTTTTGTTTTTAAAAAAATGAATAGTTTGGTTTGGTTTGTTTTGTGACATATCAACCTCAATGGGTTATTTAATGCTGACAAGATTTTTATTGCTGGTAATATTTTCTTTTTTCAAATATTTATTGCTGATGCTAATTTTTTAAAAGTATTTCTGGTATTAAAATCTATTTTTTACACGTTCATAGTGTTTTGAGTCAGGGTGTGGGGTCAACTATTTGCCCCTAGCAAATTGGACCTGGGAACACCAACAATTAAGAGGTGGTTCCACGCTCCTCAAAACCTCCTGATCAGAGGCCTTGCTGTTGGATGTAGTTTATCGTCTTACCCAGGACGTGGATGTAGTTTATCGTCTTACCCAGGAGTGAATGGAGTTCATTATTTTAGAAATCGGTTTTCCAAAAATTTTAAATTCTACAGCCCATTAATCCGCTAGGTAGATTGGGCAAAAAGTTCGAACATTTTATGGTTATCATTATTATGATTGGATATGTGACATAACCGTTCGAGGAGAAATAGTCCCACGGTTTCGAAGTGAACTCGTAAATTTGTCTTAATTAGTCTTAATAAAAAAAAAAAAAATCACGTGATGTTGAGTAAATAAGACACGCACGCTACCACAAATAAACAAGGCAAATCGCCTTCAATAAAGAACGCAAAGTGAGACAGCAGAGGTTATTCGCTGTCTGTCCCAGGCTCGCAACAAGGCATGGCAAGACAAGGCAAGACCTCCTTCTTTGAGCGCAGGATGACTCAGCCGGGCTCTGTCTTCGGACAGAGGCTCGGCTAAGAAAAGCAGACCAGTACTGTACCCGAGCCCGTTTTGAGTGGGACTGGGTAAATTTTGACCAGTGGCCTGGATGGAAACGCTCGGGCTCCCCACATTGAAATCGACTTTTTGTCGCATCTAATCTGCAGTGGGGTGACCGATAAATACCAGTTAGCCGCAGTCAGTCCTAGGCTCGCGACAAGGCCTCTATCTTCGGGCAGAGAGTGACAAGACCTCCGTCTTCGGGCAGAGAGTGACAAGACCTCTGTCTTCGGACAGACCTCCTCTCTTTTGGGCAGAGAGTAACAAGACCTCTGTCTTCGGACAGAGAGTGACAAGACCTCCGTCTTCGGGCAGAGAGTGTCAAGACCTCCGTCTTCGGGCAGAGAATGACAAGACCCCTGTCTTCGGGCAGAGAGTAACAAGACCTCTGTCTTCGGGCAGAGAGTGACAAGACCTCCGTCTTCGGTCGGGCTGTATCTTTGAGTAGTGACTCGGCTGAGAAAAACAGACTAATATCACAACGTCATTAGTGGGACGACCGGTAAATACCAACATGTCGCAGATAGGCAGTCCGGCTCGGGATTGTCATGCTCTCTGTCTTTGGGCAGAGTACGACTCAGTCGGGGCTCTGTCGACAGACGAAAACTCGGCCGAGAAAAATAGACAATACAAATTACCCGATAGCGCGGTTGCGGGGGCTGGGTAAATTTTTGCCGTTAGCCTGAGTGTACGCGCCGTGTTCCCCTTTCTAGACTTGACCTTCTGTTACATCTCATGCTAATGAAGAGACGAGGTAAATAACAGTTCGTCGTAATCAGGCTGTCTGGCTCGAGATTGTACATTTCTCTGTCTTCGGACAGAGTATGGACGTAGACTTGGCTGAGAAAAATAGACATTGCAACCTGGTCGATCCCGCAATTGCTAGGGTTGGGTAAATTTTGACATTTGTTCTGAGTGCACGCGATCGAGATCCCTACACTAAATTCAGCCTTGTCGCACAATGGGTAGACTGGGTAAATACCAGTCGGTTGGGGGTCAATCGGACAGAATTCTAATGACGTCACGTCAAGTGATTAAGTGAAACAATATTATAACCGCCAGGAGTGAATTCTAACAATTCGAAACTCCCTGTGATTTTCTCTCTCTCTCTCTCTCTCTCTCTCTCTCTCTCTCTATATATATATATATATATATATATATATATATATAAAGGCAGGATATATGTGCGTGTGTGTGTGTGCGTGTAACTAATGCACGGCCACAATTTTTGACGGATTTGCACCAAAATTTACATGCACATTCTCCAAGTTAGCGAGAAGGCCAAGACCGACTTTGCATTTCCCAACTCACATCGATAGTGGAAATAATCGATTTTTTCATGCTTCTACGGGAGTTTTCATGTAGTCTGCGGCCATTTTCTACTGGCCAGAGTGAGAGCCAATAGCTGGCTGCCACGAATAGGCAGGAAGATTCTATTGGCCAGCGTGAGCTGCATTCGTCACAAGTGGGAAAAATTTAAATCTGCATGACACTTTACTCCAATTGACTCATTCGCTTGCTTAAACTCAACGTTGATTCTGATTCCGAAGAACCGGGTTGGGTGTGAAAAAGCATTTGTTGTTAACATTCTTCTCTCATTCGGTTTTTCCAGTTACGAGTCCTTTTTTAAAGCTGATCGTTTTGTGTTCATTTTGTTTAGCTCTTTTTTCGTAACAGATTTAATGTTTAGTATAGAGCTTAGAAAAAATTCGCAGTGTGAGATAGGCAAGAAGTAAGGCATGTAGCAACATCAGCTTGGCAAAGGGAACTCCTTTAAAAGCAAGGAAGGGTAAAAATATTTTAAGTCAAGTGATAGCAATTGCTGTATGAGTCGTACGATTTTTGAATCAAGCACGGGAAATGCCGGGCCATGCTGCTAGTATATATATAAGATTAATACAAATATAAAATTTCCCACTTACCTGATTGATGTTATATACCCCGTTTCCAGAGTTTTCTAGAAGAACCATATATCATTGGCGCGTAGACTCTTCTCCGAATCTCCGGAGTCGAGGTCTTGAATATAGCATCAATTACGTAAGAGACATTTTCAAAAGCAACTTGTCAGCAGTTAATATACCACATAACACCCTTGAGCGCTTAGCTTTGGATCGGGTAGAATGGAGATCAACGTGTTTTAGTGAACTCAGCAATTTTCAATCTGCTTGTCTGAATTATCTTCAAGAAGCGAGAGCAAGATCTAAAAGGCCAACCAATCTAACAGTGATCTCATCTCACAATCCTCACACTTGCTCCATATCTGGCCTCCTTTGTAAATCACTAGCGGGTTTAAATGCCACTTAAGATTAGCGCATACACTTTCATAACTGAATTAATAAGTTGGCAGATCCTCATACGTCGAAACCGACGGGAGAGTACGTTATTATATATATATATATATATATATATATATATATATATATATATATATATATAAGGAAGGGGAATGTCGAGGGGATCTCGCAGTGATTAATTTCAAGGAGAAATAAATAAGTCATTTTTTTGTCATTTTCATTTTCTGGATGTTTCTTTTCGGTTGGCAAGATTTCCATTTCTCTACGCCAATAGAAATTTTGCACATTTATTCAAACATTAAAATCGGTTAAAATTAAAAGAACAACAACAAGAAAATAAACGTGTTGTTGATAATGAAATAATAAAACGTAGAAGAGAGTCATGTTTTGCTGTAATCTGAAGCATGCCTAAACAAACACAGAAACGTGATGTCGTCTACGTTCTGCTGAAGCAAGGTTTACACAAGGTTTACAACTCTGTGGAACATCTCGAAGTGACGTTCCACTGGCAAACACTGATTTCAATTTTATTTGTGGCCTTAAGATTTTTGGGGCAGAAGTTTTGCTTTTTCATTGTTTGTCCTTAACAAAAATCACAGTTTCATATTTGTCGAGCTAAAACAACAACATATATATATATATATATATATATATATATATATATATATATATATATATATAGATATAATAAAGTAAGCGTCAACGGACACTTGATAATATTTCATGTAAGATCACTGAACTGGGCAGAAGATCGATAACACTATCGAATAATTATCATACTTAAAATCCTTCAAACTCAACAGAGAATCAATATTTTTTCGAGTCGATAAATACTTGTGTTGAAGTTGTTCGATTATGAATGAAATACATCGTTTTTTTTTTTCGTTTGACTTGGGCGGTTGGCCTAGAGATCTCTCAAAATCAAACAGTTGTTCTTTTTCTTAACATGTCTAAGGCAAGGAGGGACAGTTTTATCTACTTATCTACTCTGTAAGTGACATGAGACATATATTACTGATATACCGGTTGTAACAGCAAATGTAACCAAATCGTGTAAAAGCAAAATTGTCCATTTTTTTTATATTAAGCTTTGAACCGTTGTATCTTAGAAATGATTTAAAATATCTTACTGGAATCCTCCGAGGTTTTTATAACACTCGTAGACTCTACATTGAGCTATAAGAATGTATATTTACTTTTCAAGTTGAACAGAAGAATTGTGATGAAATTGAACATAAACTAAAATGACATATTCACCATTAATTAAGGATCGGAAAAAAATTAAAGGACTGAAATAAAATTCATATATATATATATATATATATATATATATATATATATATATATGTGTGTGTGTGTGTGTGTGTGTGTGTGTATGTATGTATATATATATATTATTAGTGGTAAATATACACATACATATGCAAAGTATATAAATATATATACATACATACACATACATATATATTTGTACATAAAAAAATTCAAGAGGATAGAATCCAGGCAGAACTCAATGTTTCTGTTTTCTTTTTTTTGGATTTGTAGGTCTCAATGTTTTCTGTTTTCTTTTTGAATTTTTAGGTCTGATGAATTGGAACGTATTTACGATTCCAATGGAAAAAATTATGACCATGGAATATTAGTGTTTAAGCCTTTTTATTATTATATATATATATATATATATATATATATATATATATATATATATATATAAAGACTCTTAAGTAAACACTAGGAAACTAGCACTCTACACATAATATACAATAAAACACAGTAAAAATCAGCTAGTGTTGCACCGACAACATGCCACCAAAAAAAAAAAAAAAAAAAACACACAACAGAAAAATTATCAACAGTCCACCCGAATAAATTAAATCCACGTGCAATTGTAGGATAAAGAATGAATGTCCCTTAAACGGTAATTGTTTATAAAACAACGTAATATACCAAGCCACGGTAAAATGACCAGATTATAAAGAAAAACTATATATAGGAGTAGCTGAAGGACCATAGAAACAAAGAAACTGTTCACACAAAACATCTTTTACAAATAGTAAATACGCAAACAGAACAATGCCTTCTAAGTATATCTGGGAAATTAAAAACAAAAGTAAAATCCCACCTAAAATATCATGGAAAATAAGGAAAAGATCTACAACAATCAATCCAAAACCTGCAAACATTGCCTGGAGTAAATAAATAGCTATTATTACCTTCCCAGACCAAAATAAATTACCAAATAAACGATTTGAGCTCATCTCAAAATGCAGACATGAAAACAATTTTTTACTACGTTACTTACAAATCGAAACCTGAAAAGAATAAATAAGAATAAAGAAAATAATATAAAAAACAAGTAAAATAAATTGACCCAAGCAAATAATAAACAAATTAACAGACCACTTCCGTTAGAATAGACGAAATAGAACAAATGAAAATAAAAAAAATAAATACATAAAATACATGTAAAATTAATCAATCCAAATAAAGAAATTAACAAATCAATAGCTTTTAAAATAGACTACAACAATCAATCCAAAAATTGGACGCGAAAATAGCTATAACTGCTACATAAGAATAAAAAAAATACTACGTTACTCAAAACTCGGGAACAGAGTAAATAAAATATACAAAATAAAAAAAAAAAAAAATAAGCGAATACATTAGAAAAAATAAGTAAAAATTAATCCAAATAAATAAATTAACAAATCGCTCCCACTAAAATAACCGTTAGAACTAATAAAAATAAACATAAATAAGCAAAACAAGTAAAAATAATCAATCCAAATAAATAAATAAATAAAATAATAAATTAAAAATTGTCCTCGGCCAAAATAGCAGAATAGACTACGGCAATCAATCCAAGAATTGAACGAATAAATAGCTTTATCTTCCCTGAGCAAAACAAACTACGAAATAACCGACCTAAACAGATCCCACCCCCAATTTGTTACTACGTTAATAAAACATTGAAAACCGAAAAGAATAAATAACTATATAAAAAATGAAAATAAAAAACAAGTAAAATAAATTAATCCAAATAAATAAATAAACAAGCCACTCCTCCCCACAAAAAAATAACCGCCAGAATAGATTACCCTCAATGCACCACTGACCCATATATATAAATACTTATGAAAATTCCAACACTCGTGGCCTGACGATTCCGTCTAACATGAAACAGCTTGTTGCCTCTGAGTGTTAACTTGATATTCACTTTTATATTTATATATATATATATATATATATATATATATATATATATATATAGAGAGAGAGAGAGAGAGAGAGAGAGAGAGTATAATTTTTCATACAGACAAAATAATTTATTCACTACAAAGATGCAACTTCGTTTCAGTGAATTTAATTGCACTTCGACTGGTGTGAACCAACATGGTTATGAACAATTCGGTTTGTAAACAAGCCGTGAGTGAAACGTCACTTCCCTTTTATTTCTATTTATTTCGCTCTCTCTAACCTTCTTTTTGTCCTGGAGTAAAAACAAAACCCTTACACGTTTCAATTACCATTTCATTTTGAAGTATTTCTCCACTGCGCTTTGGACTGTCATAACTGAAACTCCTCTCTCACGGGCACAACGTCTTATCAATTGAGTTGGATCTTTTCTAATTGATCTCTTTAGATCTTAGTTGAAATGATGATCCCTATTGCTGTAACTTTATGGTCTAGTTTTCCTCTCTACTGTTCTATCTTTTAAAAACTTATTCACCGTTATCTTGATGGTTCTTGAATGGACTTTGAAGATGGAAGCCAGAGTATGAATGTTTGTACCATTACTGGAAGGCTGAATGATCTTTTCCTCCCACCATTGCTCATTTGGGAAGACAGTGGCTATGATAAAAATGATTTTAACCTCTTCTCTTTCTAGCTGAATAACTCAAAAGGATTTTCAGTGAGTCTTGCGACAAATGGTATCAAGATGGATACATATGTTATCTGAAAATCTACAAAAAAGAAACTCTATTAGTTTAGTGTTTTATTAGATATTAATCATTTTGTGGGATGGACAATTATGCTTTTACTTGACTTGGACAATTTTGCTGTTACACCAGGTACATGGTCTTTTAACAGCTATGTCATTTTATGTCGTGGGCGATCATAGATCTCCACAGCTTCATCTCCCTTCTAGTTCCAAGCAATGTGTAAGAAGAGTTGCCATTTCTTTTAGTCCAAATTCTGCCATTCATTCACAGAAACTCGTTAGACAAATTAAACGCTTTACTCCTCGGCCATTTTCTGCTCTCCTTGTGTCCCAAGTTGCTATAAATAACCCTCGGCATCTTTCCTTATTTTATGTCCCAGAAAGAGTGGGGAAGATTTCCGGAAATTTCGCCAGTCACAAAAGGGACAAATTCAGTTGCCGCTTGGTAATTTCCTCTGATGTGTTTGTCAGGTTTTGTGTGTCCTCTCTATTTTCGACTTTACGATGTTATCATTCACAAATTCTATCAGGATCTATTCATGGTTGTTTTTATTTTGTTTTTTTCACAAGTCAGGGCGATTACTCTCCAAGCGCTTGTCAGTCAAAATGCTAGAATCCTAACACAAGCTTTATTTCCTCCTTTTGATTGATGGACAAGAACAATTTCACAAAGGCTCGCAAATGTTCTTCCTTCTTCCTCAGCTTAATGGCTTAATGCGAAAGGCAAAAATCTCACATGGGCTCGCGAAGTTTTTTCTTCTTCCGTGCTCTGAAGATGAAGGGCGTTTGTGAAGGGAGATATTATTATTTCGCACTCACTACAGACTAAACCTTATGTGATAATGGGTACTCTAGTTACTCACAAGACCACACGTCTAGTAAAACTCCCACCTACGTATAGTGGACCTGGTTTATATCTGTAGTCGACCAATGTGGCGGAATCCACTTCCAGGAGAGGCGCACATGTGCCATTTGTAGCACGTCCTGTTCTCCTGGCTGGTATAGTTACAAAAGTGAGTATATAGTACTTGTGTGAAAATGAAAAGCAGCAATAATATACTTGATTGACTTAAGTTTTATGATTTATTAACGGTTTGTGGTTTAATTAAAACCGAAATATTTTCGATTTTAAAAATAATTCAGTTTTTTCGATAGCATTAACAATTTTTGGAGAATAGCAACGATTTTTTCAGGAGGAGATGGATTATTTTTTCGTGAGTGGATTAACAATTTTTGGAGAATAGCAACGATTTTTTCAGAAGATGGATTATTTTTTCGCGAGTGGATTAAGAATTTTGAGAGAATAGCAACGATTTTTTCAGGAGGAGATGGATTATTTTTTTCCTGAGTGGATTAAGAATTTTGAGAGAATAGCAACGATTTTTTCAGGAGAAGATGGATTATTTTTTCGCGAGTGGATTAACAATTTTGAGATAATAGCAAAGATTTTTTCAGGAGGAGATGGATTATTTTTTCGTGAGTGGATTAACAATTTTTGGAGAATAGCAACGATTTTTTCAGAAGATGGATTATTTTTTCGAGAGTGGATTAACAATTTTGAGAGAATAGCAACGATTTTTTCAGGAGAAGATGGATTCATTTCTTTTTTTGCGTGTGCATTGACATTTTTTGGGGAGAATAACAACAACCTTTTCAAGAGGACATGGATTCATATTTTTACGAGTGCATTAGCAATTTAATGGAGAATAACAACGGACATTTCAGAAGGCGATGGATCATTTTTGTGAATCCATTAACAAATTTTGGGGGAAGAACACTGATATTTCAGGAGAAGATAGATTCATTTTTTTGCCAATGCATTAACTATTTTATAGCGAATAAATATAATCTTTCAAGAAGAGAAGGATTCATTTTTCTTATTGTGCATTAACAAATTTTGGGAGAACAACGATATTTCAGGAGGAGATAGATTCATTTTTTTGCGAATGCATTAACTATTTTATGGCGAATAAGTATAATCTTTCAAGAAGAGAAGAATTCATTTTTTGGAGAATAACAAAGATCTTTTCAGGTGCATACATTTCCAAAGGTCCGTTGTGCATACGTGAATGATTTAAGTATGAGTAAATTTTTTGTTTCACTTTTCTCAAAGATTTCGCCGCTGTTCCCATGATCGGTCCACTATTTCCTTAGCAGACTTCTGGAGAACCACACGTCTGTAGCTTTAAGTTTTTTTCTTAATCTTTGATGAGATAATCCAGTATTAACTGCCATATCGTTCTCTTCTCTTTGCTTCTAAATACATTTTCTTGTTGCTTAATACTTTGCTTAGATTTAGGAAGGCATCTTTCGCTATCAATTTTGGGCACTCGAATTTGGGTGACAAATTTTCCTTTGTTTGGTTGAAACACTTCTTAGATATTTTAATATTTTGTACTTATTTCTTTTTGATAATCTCAATTCTGAGGCTTTCGATTTCGACATCATCACCAGATTAACGTATTTTGTTGGTTTCACTCCAATACTCTACGAAACAATAATCTATCAAACATAAGTGTAATTTGGCTACTCTTTATAGAACTTAGTTCTTGTGATCATGGCGTCCGCATTGGATTCCATTAAATGTTTAATATTCTTTGAGGTGTACACACAGTTATTCCTTGAATTTCTTTTTTTCTTCATCTTTTCTTTCTCTTACCGATCTCCCTAAACAAAGGAGACATGAATCACTTCAGCACAGACTGTGTGAATTCTAATCAGTTGACTGAATGATGGTCGGCCTCTTCGTATACATGCAGTGTTTGAAGAAACAGGGCACGTCAGAAAACAAGATTGTTGTTAATTAATCAAAACATGGCCATCGACATGCGGAGAATGCAAGTCTTAATGGCTGGTTTTTGTTTAGTTGCTGTCTTCACTATCTATGGAGATGTTGTTAAAAATACTGGCGGAAGAAAGAATGCAACTATTACATCTATACAATCTCTTATCCGAAAATCTCAGAAAAGTGTTAAGCTGCTTTTTTTTTTTTTTCTTTTTTTTATAAGAGCATTTGAACACCAACCCTTCACGTACTGAAAGGCGCTTAAGCCACTTCTGATTCAGTTATGTCTCAGTGTGTCTTCTATCTAAATGGAGTAACGCAGCCCTTTCTGGGCTGGAGATGCCCATTCTTCACTTACAAGAAGAAGAGAGTTCAGAAGTGTTTTCACGGCCTTGTGGGTTGATGAATTATTCCTCCCCCCACTCTGCAACTTCTATCTCACAAATGTATCAATCGTTTTTATTTGCTTTTTCATTTGAGGGCATTTGTAAACAAATTCTTCAGCTTTTGACACGCGCTTAAGCCACTTGTGATTCAGTTGTCTCTCGGTGCTTCTTCTGAATGCAGTACTTCTGTCATCTGTTATGTACCATGCGTGATACATGACTGACGAGGCAGATTTTTCCCGCAGTATTTTGACGTTTATTTCTACGGTAGACCAGTTGCCATCCAAGGCTATAGAACCCGGAATGTCCTGATATTTACCCATAGCAGGGGTGGAGGAGGAGAAAAGGATTCATATATTTCCCAAGGGTATTAACACGTGAGGGAATGTAATGCATTCGACTGGAATTCACTCTGGGCTCACCGATTCCTCAATCCGAACCGCTTTCCATTCCTGCGCAGTTCTGGACTGAAGCGGACCAGTTTGCACTTGCCAGAATTATAGAGTTCAGAAGCGCCTAAACGATCTTGTTATCTGCACTTCTGCCTCTTACCTTCATACAACATTCTCATTCAGATCTACCTGCGTGGCTCTTGGGTCTTGCATTGGTTAAACAATTGTCAAATGAAGCAGTAAGTAATTTGAACACTGATTTAGACGAATCTCAATATATATATATATATATATATATATATATATATATATATATATATTCTTTATAAAGCTATACATTCTTTATATATATATATATACACTATATCATATATTATATATATATTCTTTATATATATTATATATTATATATAGTCTTTATATATATATATATATATATATATCATATATATTCTTGATATATATTATATATATATATATATATATATATAATTCTTTATATATATATGATATATCATACGTAAATATATATTATATATATTATATATATTCTTTATATATATATATATATATATCTTATTTATGGTCTGTCTATATTTCTGAGATGAGGTATTATGTACAGTATTTACATTAGTCGGACTATTGTCCTCATCTTTGTCGCCATATTTGTCATAACGTTTCGGCCGTTGTACGCTCCGGCCTTCTTCAGCTAGTTGGAATTTCGAACTGAACCCTTTATTTCGATCACTGGGGTAAACCGTTCTAGTTCCACGTGCCATGTTGGTTAGACCCAGTGAAAGACCCAAAGAATGTGAGTTCAAGTTTCAGAGGGAAAATTAGCAGGAGATAACTGATAACTGACATCCATCAAACATGGTATATCATATTTATTATATATATATATTATGCATATATATCATATATATATATATATATATATATATTTTATATATATTATATTTATATATATCATATATATCTATTATATAGATACTATACATATTGTATATTTCTATATACATATTATTTTGTGTATGAATTTACATTTTTAGACGTATTTTAAGAATTGTGATTTAATTGAAATATGAGTTTATTACAAAATTTCTCAATGAAAAATACGTCAGTTTCTATTGCCTGACTCGGTGATTGCCTCATCGCTGTTCTCGTTGCAGTTTATTTACAACGACTGATGCTGTTACAACGCAACAAAATGTCTTAACTCTGCTCCATTTACCAGTGCAATTTTTACATAACGGGTGTCAGCCTGTACAAATAACTGAAAATGGGCGCTGGAAAAGGAAAGTTAAAGAACAGATGCTTTAGGGTAATTCCGTTGGTGTGGCATCTGTCTAGTCTAGTCCGGTTCAGGTGGTATGAGGAACAGAATGCCGCTGGCTAGTAGTGTTCTGTTTTAGCGCTTAGTCCTATCAAAATTATACTACAAGACTTTAAAAATACCTATAACATGATCTACAGGGTGCCCAACAAAAATCAGGAAATTTGGTACAATGTATTTAATTGTTGGAATTTTTTTACATTTATTTAAAACAATAGCAAAGGAGAGAAATTTAGTAGTTTAAAACGGAACAAAAACACAGATATTAGATGTGGTTTCTAAAAAGTTTTCTGTTGAAAGCTGCACAGGAGCGTAGATGGTCTAGCCAACCTCTAGTGGCTCTTTGGATACTTACAAGCGGGGTATTGTTCCAAACTTCTATCAACACATTTTTTAAAGATTGTAAGTCTGTGATCTCTCTCTTTTGTAATTAAAGTTGAGGTAACAGTAAACCCCACGAAGTAAATATTCTTCACCATATTGTAAATCGAAAATTTTTTTTTTTTTGTAAGGTACGTTGTAGTTGGGATTTTTTTTCCTGTAGAAATAACCCTTAAATTTATTATTAATTCCACTATGCACCTGTTATTTTCTCAGGTTGCCATGTGCGTCTGTTCTCACAGTTTTCTCACACTTTCATCAAAACAAATGCCTTACAAGGTCTGATATAAAAAAAAAAGTAGCGGAAAAACATGCAGAGTGAAGCCGCTTGGCACATATTGTCTTTCAACTTCGTCGCGCATGCACACTGTTATAAAGTTCTCGATTACCTCCCTTGTTTCCAACGGTGCTTGGAATAAAAGCGTGTAGAATGTGGTCGTCTCACCACGCCACAGAAATTCTTTTGAAAACGGACATAATTCGTGACGAATCGTGTGTCTGTGGTTATAACCCCGAAACCAAGACCCGGAACAGCCAACGACCATATTCTTCATATCTCGTCCCTTGCAAGTTTTTCTTTTTTTTCCAAAAATCAAACCCCACTTGAAGGATCAAGACGTCAGGGAATCAAAGAAATCCAAGAGAATGCGACAAGGTAGCTTCTCGCTGGTCCCCCACTCCAAAAAATTGTTCTATGAATGGAAACGAAGCTGGATAAATTGTGTGGCTTCAGAAGGGTACTACTTCGAAGGAGATTAAATGCCGAATTGATATGTGTTGTAGTTTTCATTTTATAACGCTTTTTTGTCAGATGTTGTATACACATATATCATCGCAATGGAAAGTTCAAATGAAAGTACGGAAGCCGAAGAAGCAATATGGCAACACTTTTGACAATTTTCTTCCACTACAGGGGCATTGTTCATCATGAGTATATTCCACATGGTCACACAGTAAAGAAGGAGAACTACTGTAACGTGTTACGACGTTTGTAGGATGCTGTTTGTCAGAAAGGAAAGAATTGCATGCATCCGGTGAGTGGAAGCTACCCCATGACAACGCACCTGTCCATTCAGTGTGGCTTGTGCAGCTCTTTTTGGCCAAGCGCAAGATAACCCAGATTTCGCCCCTCGTGACTTTTCCCGCTTTTCAAAATTCAAATCCCATTTTGAAAGAAACAAGATTTCAAGAAGTGCAAGAGAATATTACGAGGTAGCTACTCGCTATTCCCAAAAAGAATTTCCAGGAATGCTTCCAGCAATTAAAACGACACTGGATAAATTGTGCAGCTTTAGAAGGGGACTACTTCGAAGGAGATTAAATGCAGAATTGATGTGTGTTGTACTTTTTTTTTTACATTATCAGATCCCGATATTTTTATCAATCCCCATAAGTTGTTGAATATCTTGTAATTTTTGGTATTGATAGGTTTAATGAAGTTCCATTCCAGTTTTTCGTGATTCAACTTATGTCCCATATTGTCATCATACCGTTTCCAGTGCTTGTGATCTTGAGTTGGATGCACTGCCCAAGGATACAAAACAATGTGTTCTTAGAATCGGACTGCTCACGTAGCAAATCTGATATTTCTTGCCGTTCGTTCTGAAAGTTCTCCGCTGCATTAACTGGGTATTGAACTCACACTCTTTGGGTCCTGTCACTGGATCTAACCAACGGCTTTATCCTCTGTGCCATGTGTCCTCAAGGATAAACTTTCAGAGGGAAATTAACAGGACATAACTGATAACTGATATCCATTAAACGTGGCACGTGGAACTAGAACAGTCAACCCTAGTGAGCGAAATAAAGGGTTAAGTTCGACATTCCAACCACCTGAAGAAGTCCGGAGCGTACAACAGCCGAAACGTTGTAATAAATATGGCGACAAAGATGAGGACAATAGTCCGAATAATGTAAATAATGTACATAATCCCTCATCTCAGAAATATAGACAGATATTGAAGGACAGAAACGTTGTAATAAATATGGCGACAAAGATGAGGACAATATTCCGAATAATGTAAATAATGTACATAATCCCTCATCTCAGAAATATAGACAGATACTCACTCGTAATTGTTCTAGCGAGACTTGCTAAACATTGCACTACGTCGAAGAGAACCGTTGTGATGGATGTGCATCATTTTAATTTTTTTAATATTTTGCAAAGATATTTACCTATAATTTATATCTATATAATATCTGTCTGAATTTGTGGGTTGAGGTGTTATCACATTTGACATTATTTAATCGCCAAGTATATTGTAATTGCTCTCGACAGACCGTAGCAGTTTTCTGCTACTCCTCCTCCTTGTACCTTCTGTTTCTGCCTATGCTATGTTTCCAGGGTACTTGTTATTCTGAAGAGCACGTTCAGTACTGATCATTTCCTGTTAGTATGGTGGTTTTCCAAGCGTAGCTTAGATGTGGCACCAGGCTGAGAATATGATGAACCCAACTCACGATTCAGTCGTAATTGATCTATCAAACTTGCTAAACATTATACCACGTCAAAGTACTCAATTTCCTGTTGGCATTTATCTAGGTCTCCGGTTATGTTTTCTGCACGAAATTATTGATTGCGGGAAGTGAACTGAACTGTTATTGTTCGACAAAGGTTGGCTTGTGGCATACGGATGTCTTGAACCCATTCTCTGCGCAGGGTATCATTTTTTTAGCGTTGCGGTCTTGTTAAGGGCCAGAAATAAAGATAAAAAGAGAGGAATTGAGTTAAACAAATATATTAACAGAAACAGTAATACAAACATATACAAACGAAAGTGTTACAGCAAAAATGTTCGGTCTGACTGTCAGAGCTGACTGCTGGAAACTTTCCTCATCAAAGGGCAGTACCTGCTCCTATTTATAGCTGGGAGAGTCTATTTGTGCGTAGGCAAATTACCATAACATTTAGAATAAAAATAAAATTAATTATATGAAAACAAATATCATAATATAAAAACAACGAAAAAAAAGAAAGTCGGACACACAGGGCATGAACAATCATTTTTTATCTAGTGCAATATATGTAGGTGTGAGCAAATTCCAAAACCACTAGAATCGTCTGAAATGAACATGTATAGATTGTTAGAGAACAAAATAGTTGAGATGAGAATATCTAAAAAGAGAAACAATATAGGTTATTGCGTTTCAAACCTAACATAATTTAGGAAGAAAATATGAGATTGTAAACCACATCTTAACTGAATATAACAAAATATCTCGAAGCTAATAGTGATAAGACGTGAACTGTGCACACGAATTAAGTTTGAACATCTATAGCTGACCGTCGTTCTGGGTTAGACGTTAAACAACATCCGCGTCCTGGGTAAGACGATAAACTACGTCCAGCAGAAGGTTTTGAGGAGCGTGGAACCACAATTGCTGGTGTTTCCAGGTCCACCCTGACCCGGGGTGGTAGCACCTGTTAGGGTTCTAGCTATGGACAAATATTTAGCTATTACCAGCAATACGTTTTGAGAAAAAAATTGCCAGCAATACAATTTTGAATGAAAAATATTATTTGAAACAGATTAAAAAAATTGGGCAACGCCGGGCCATGCTGCTAGTATACTCTAAATGAATGTCTCCCACGATTGATAGATGATCCGCCCTGGAATGAGCAAATGATCAAACCTTGGAAATAAGAAGAAAATTAAACATTTATAACTAGCAGCATGACCCGGCGTTACCCGTGCTTGATTCAAAAATCGTACGCCTCATACATCAATCGCTATCACTTGACTTAAAATATTTTTGCCCTTCCTTGCCTTTAAACGAGTGCTCTTTGCCGTGTTGATGTTGCTACATGCCTTACTTCTTGCCTATCTCACACTGGGAATTTATTTCTAAGCTCTATACTAAACATTAAATCTGTTACGAAAAAACAACTAAACAAAATGAACACAAAACGATCAGCTTTAAAAAAGAACTCGTAACTGGAAAAACCGAATGAAAAAAGAATGTTAACAACAAATACTTTTTCATACCCAACCCAGTTCTGCGGAATCAGAATCAACATTGAGTTCAAGCAAGCGAATGAGCCAATTGGAGTAAAGTACCATGCAGACTTAAATTTTTCCCACTTGTGACGAATGCAGCTATCGATTTTTTTGCATGCTAGCATGCTAGTCAACATTCGTGTCAGTCACCTGTTGGCTCTCACGCTGGACAATAGAATCTTCCTGATTATTAGTGGCAGCCAGCTATAGGCTCTCACTATGGCCAGTAGAAAATGGCCGCAAACTACATGAAAACTGCCGTAGAAGCATGAAAAAATCGATTATTTCCACTATCGATGAGAGTTGGGAAATGCAACGTCGGTTTTGGCCTTCCCGCTAACTTGGAACATATGCATGTACATTTTGGTGCAAATCCGTCGAAAATTGCGGCCGTGCACACACACACACACACACACACACACACATCCTGTCTTTTATAGATAGAGATTATAAATGTAATTAAAAAAAAAACGTGTAAAATATCAGAACCTCGCGTGAGAATCGACGTGGAACATTAGTGATTGGCTGATTTTTGTATATCATATAGAGTTATAGCCGTGCCAGGAATCGATGATCATGTAGCCGTATTGTTTCTTTTACTACTGAATAGAAATCTTAAATTACTTGAATTTTGAAATGAATTAGTTTTCTCGCCATCGTATTTAATGGTATATAAGACTCATTTTCCTTCACAGAATGGTTCGATAATATTCCCCACGGTTGTATCAGCGAAATTGAGGTATCTAGTAGACAAATGTTTACCCAGACGCCTTAGACTGGCAATATTGCTACAAGCCTCAATCCATAATATTGAAATATTATTTTCTCAAATATCAGCATCGTGTTATCCAGCATAGCTAAAAGGGTTTCGCTTTTTTCTTGGCGTCTTTTATTTTTGCATTCATATTTGATCATTTTTTTTTCTTTTTTTACTTTAATTGATATTTCTTCCTCTCTAATTAACAGGAATTTTCATCTTTATTTTTTGCTACTTCGGTTTTATAGAATCGTTCCTCCTATAGTTTTTAAGTTCTAAATTACAGCAGTATTATTAAGAAGGAGAAAAAAGATTTTTCTTACTGTCCTATTTACATGACTGATATTTCATTTACATTAAACACTTACCCATAAATCCAACAGCATTTTTAATTAATGATGAGATTAGGAATTTAGTATTTAACTGAGAATATTCTCCACCATCAATATCGGTATCTAAGAGATTTTTCTAATAGAGTTTTATAAGTGTTTACACTATATACATGCTGACTATTGTTATCATCTATGTTGTTATCACAACCTTTCGGACGTTCAGCCTACCGGACTTCATCAGATGTATTCAGTAGATTCCGAATTGAACGTCTTATTTAATCTACGGAAGTAGACTGTTGTCGTTTCACTGCGCATGTCTAGGAATATCTCATCTTATTCTTATTTTTGGTATCCCGGATTTAAAGTACACACTGTCCAGTCCAGGGATTGAATTCACAATTTCTATGTCATCAAATTCACTAGGCTACTGTCATTTTGCAGAATTTTATGTGGGTTCAATCCCTGAGCCGGGCAGAATGTACTTGAACTCGGTGGAAACAGAGTGAGCAATAATTGAGCAGTATTAAAAATAAGAACTAGACGAGATATCCCGAGACATGGGCAGTGGAACGAGACAAATCTATCCTCGTACATAAATTAAATGCTTCAGTTCATAATTCCTTTTAGGTTATCCGGATTTATATACTTTCAATAAATATTTACCTTAATAAATTACTGTTTAATTAAAGTGGCATTTTTTTTTAAATCGAAATTATGGTCATGGTCATTACGGTGAGCAATCCAGCAAATCCATTGTTTTGATAAATATTTCTTTTGTGTCTACTTATATATATATATATATATATATAGGAAAGATTCGCCACTTATTAGCCTTCACCATGTTTGAATCTATGTATCTCGTCAAACTACCTGTGTCAATAAGGGCGTCCACAGGTACGTTATTGACGTACATTTTTAGTATGGTTTTCGAGAAGCCCTCTGGAGAAGCAGCAATTATGACAGAATTATTAAAGCAAGGCTTTGGAGGAGAAGAATGACACACTTAAAATAAAAATGTCCAAATTTCTTACGTTTAAGATTCCTGGCGTTTCTGATTGGACATGGATATCGGAGGTGAAAAGAATCCACAAAAAAAAGCATTTTTGTTCAGACCGCCGTTACTGGTTGCTCAGGGTAGAACCTTGGTCATCAGAAGACTTTGAAAAGTCGAGAGGTGAGAGTCCTGAGATGCGCCAACGGTATTTAAGAAGAAAACGGGCTGTCTTTGGGAGGTTTTTGAGTTGTGAGATGTCTTGTAGGCAGTTCTAAACATCACGGTTTTGTTTTCCCAGAGTCTCTGCCTCACTTCATCATTTCGAAGGCCATTTGTAAAGGCGTTCGCTATATGTTCGTCCGAAGCTTCTTCTGCATCCATTCAGTCTTTGCTTAGTCTAAGAATTTAGTTAGCTCGAGCGATTCACTATCTTCCAGTTTTCCAGTGGCGAGTAGGTGTCAAGCGATATCATCGGTTTTAGGCTTGTTATGAATTGCGTGCAGCAAGTTTATAGCTTTCACGTAAGAAGGAGAGTTTGATTTTATCTTGTAGATAGACGAGGGCAGAAAGTTCGTTATCAGCCTTGTCTTGTCTATTTGTCGTTAAGGGTTTCCCACTTTAAGGGTTTCTACGAAGTTTTCGAACGTTAAAATCCAAAGGGTCCATTGCTCAGCAGCTGTGCTATGGTCACTGACGACGTCGAATTTCTGTGGTCTCTTGCAATGTTCCATGTTGATTCTAAGTTGATTTGGTTTGGTTTGGTTTATTTTGTTTTACGGCATATCAACCTCAATGGGTTATTTAATACCGACGACATTTTTAGGATAGATTCGTATGAATAGAATATGTATTCTTTGGTTAAGATTGGTTTGGTTTATTTTGTTTTACGGCATATCAACCTCAATGAGTTATTTAATACCGACAACATTTTTAGGATAGATTCGTATGAATAGAATATGTATTCTTTGGTTAAGATTGGTTTGGTTTATTTTGTTTAAAGGCATATCAACGTCAATGGGTTATTTAATACCGACAACATTTTTAGGGTAGATTCGTATGAATAGAATTTGTATTCTTTGGTTAAGATTGGTTTGGTTTATTTTGTTTTACGGTATATCAACCTCAATGGGTTATTTGATACCGACACCATTTTTAGGATGGATTCGTATGAATAGAATATGTATTCTTTGGTTTAGATTGGTTTTTGTTTATTTTGTTTTACGGTATATCAACCTAACTGGTGCTACCACCCCGGATTAGAGTGGACCTGGGAACACCAGCAATTAAGAGGTTGTTCTACACTCCTCAAAACCTCCTGATCAGAGGCCTTGCTGCTGGATGTAGTTTATCGTCATACCCAGGACGCGGATGTAGTTTAACGTCTTACCCCTGATGATGATTCTAAATTGAGTAAATTGTAATGAAAAGGCGAAGGCAGGTATAACTTATCTGAAACTACATTCTACTTCGAATGTAGTGTCTCCGAGCTTGACTTATTTAAATACAGAATACATACAAGGGGCGATAACCCATACCACACTTTTCACATAAAAAAACGCTATGTGATTGGATATTTTTTATGTCATGGCGTGTTGTGTAGGTTCCCAGTGAATATGCGGTATTGTGGTATATGCCTGGATTGAGAGGTGATGGATGAGTTCTTTTGATGAATGAGTAAATTGTAATGAATGAATGGGTCATGAGTCTGATTAACTAGGACTAACATAGCTAATGAAGACCAGCCCCTCCCTGTTTCCCCTTCGGCCTTGTGCCACATTTTCTGAATGATAGCAGGAATCAATAACCTATATTATTGTATATAAGTCCCGCTTTTCCTGTCAATAAGGGACTAAGAATGAACTACAAGAAAACAGAATGCATGGTCATCAGTAAAAAGATAAGCCCGAAATGCGATTTTCAGGTTAGGAACACTAGAATCAAGCAGAAGTTTAAATATCTGGGAAGCGTTCTGACAGAGGACGGTAAATACGACGTATTGGGACGCATTCTAAAAGATGGGTAGAATATTGCGAGACAGGAGGATTTCTTTGGTAAAGAGGAAAAGAATACTGAGCTGTTATGTGACATCTGTCCTTCTTTAAAGCAGCGAATGCTGGACGATTTCCTTAAAGATGAAGAAGAGACTCGAGGCGATGGTGATGTGGTTCTACAGAAGGATTCTAAGGATATCATAGACCGAGCATGTGAGCAACGATGAGATCTTAGAGAGGTTGCAAAAAAGTCGGAGGCTTATATTTAACATCAGGAAGAGACAGCTGAAGTTCCTAGGACACATAATAATGAAGGAGGGTCTGGAGAATCTGATACTCACAAGTCGAATAGAGAGAAAGAGAAACTCGTGAAAACAATGCGCGACATATCTAGCGACTTTAAGCAAGTAGATGACAGAACATGGTATGGGGGGAATTTGTTTGGTTTGATTTGTTGTGTTTTACGGCACATCAATTTTAATGGGTCATTTAATGCCGACAAGATTTTTTTTTCCTGGTAATATTTTGTTTTGTCAAAAATCTATTTCTGGTAATATTTTTTTCCTCAAAAATGTATAGCTGGTAATATTATTTTAAAAAATGTATTGCTGGTAATATTTTTTAAACGTATTGCTGGTAATAGATTTTTTTTTCTTCAAAAATTTATTTCTGGTAATAAGTTTACACTTTCATAATACTTTTTACCTCAGTCTCGGGGTTAATTATTTGCCCATAGCTGGGACCCTAACAGGTGCTACTACCCCGGGTCAGGGTGGACCTGGGAACACTAGCAATTAAGAGATGGTTCCACGTTCCTCAAAGCCTTCTGATCAGTGGCCTTGCTGTTGGATGTAGTTTACCGTCTTACCCTGGACGCGGATGTAGTTTATCGTCATACCCAGGACGGTGGTCTGAGGGAGGTGGCAGAGGGAAGGAACTTGTTGAGACCTGCAAGGGATAGAGGGAGGTGGAGAGCTATGATCGCCTACGTCCTGAAAGGACACGGCACGTAGAAAGAAAGAATGCTCGGCTTTTATATAGGATATCGAGCTGTCTGAATCTTTTGATTCCTCGCTTTTTATTCTGTGTAAAATGTCTTCTTCTGTCGGAAACGTTCTATTGTTCTTCCTTAGCGTTCTTCTTATTACTTCCTATATGGTAATTTTCAACTCGAAATGGCTTTCCCCCTTTCTCTGATGTCCTAATTAAAAGGAATTTTCATCTGTACTGCTAGCTTATTTATTTATTTTTTTTTTATAAAAGTGCTTTCTGCTATAGCTCAGCAGATTTTTTTTCTTTTCCAAATTACAGTATTATTATATTAATAAAAAGAAAATAAAGAGATTTTTCCTGGTGTCCTAATTACATATTTTTCTCATTCTCCTCTTATATAATGTAGCTGCATTTTTCAAAAGCATAAAAAGTTTATCTGGAAATACAATATTTTTCTGAATATATTATCTGCTGTAGTTGGTTGGTTGGGTTTTATGGCATATCAACCACTGTGGGTCATTTAATGCCAAATTAAGGTATATATATATATATATATATATATATATATATATATATATGTGTGTGTGTGTGTGTGTGTGTATATATATATATATATATATATATATATATATATATACATACACATACACATATATATATATATATATATATATATATATATATATATATATATATATATATATATATACATATATTAAATATACAGTACTATTAAACACATAGCTGGCAACATTATTATTTCCCCAAAAGTATAGCTGGCAATATTATTATTTCCAAAAAAGTATAGCTGGCAACATTGTTGTTTCAAAAAACGCATAGCTGGCAACATTATTTTTTCAAAAACACATACCTGGCAACATTATTTTTTCAAAAAAACGTATAGCTGGCAACATTATTGTTTCAAAAACGTATAGCTGGCAACATTATTTTTCCGAAAACATTATCTGATGCCTTTTGTTGGACGTAGTTTATCGTCATACCCAGGACGCGGATGTAGTTTATCGTCATACCCAAGACGCTTATCTGCTGTAATTCCGAGTCTCTTATATGGTTCGTATACGTTATCAAATACAATATCTGTTTTTTGCTTCTTGTTACTCATTTCTTCATTTCATTTTTTATGCGTATCAATAATATTAAAAGCGTATACTCCCCCTCCCTGTTAATGTAAATAGCGTGAAGCTAAAAAAAAAAAAAAACAGTTTTCAGGAGATAGATGAACATGAATTCTCTTTCGCGTTAGCTCGTCTTAAATGAACTACGCCTTAACACATTCAACCAGATACTTTCTAAAAAGCAAGGCGATAATGCAACTAAGACGCAAGGTGGATACTGGTAATGATCGAGAAGGAGAAAGGACAGTAAGAGAACAGTTTTCAAAAGATAGAAGGTGGCGATTGGCATTGTATTTGAATTTTTGAAGATTCTATACGTGACAAGCTACAGTTACATTTAGCTATTTCAAATGTAAAACGATTAGACCAAATAGCTAATCTTGTATTATGACATTCACATTGTAGCAAAGCACCTACATTCCCTCCTTGTCCCATTGGTGAGAAGTAAGTTCCACTCGAACAGCTTCTTTCTGCAAACAACTGCTCTGTGAAACCGACTCCCATGAGGATGTTTCCCCGATACTATAATCATAAGCTGTTCAAGTCTAGGTTCAACCGTTATCTTCCTCCCCTATCCGCATAAACTGTTCCTTAATCTAACCCTCTATCTTGAATGGCCCACGGGCCTTATACAGGGTGAATCATACTATGTCAGAAGAAACCATGATAAAAAATGAATCCTTCCTGTCAAGCAATTTTACAGACACAAGTCCTATAGAGAGGACCTTCTTTTCATCCTTAATAGTTTGATCAAAACATTTCATTTATGTTTGATATATTTTCTATCTATGCATTTTAGACAGATACTATTTACACTATTTACATTGTTCGGACTGTTGTCCTCATCTTTATTGCCATATTCACCTTCAACATCTGTCTCTATTTCTGAGATGAGGTATTGTAACTATTTACATTGTTCGGACTGTTGTCCTCATCTTTATTGCCATATTCGCCTTCAACATCTGACTCTATTTCTGAGATGAGGCATTGTAACTATTTACATTGTTCGGACTGTTGTCCTCATCTTTATTGCCATATTCACCTTCAATATCTGACTCTATTTCTGAGATGAGGTATTGTAACTATTTACATTATTTACATTGTTCGGACTGTTGTTCTCATCTTTATTGCCATATTCACATTCAACATCTGTCTCTATTTCTGAGATGAGGTATTGTAACTATTTACACTATTTACATTGTTCGGACTGTTGTCCTCATCTTTATTGCCATATTCACCATCAACATCTGTCTCTATTTCTGAGATGAGGTATTGTAACTATTTACATTGTTCGGACTGTTGTCCTCATCTTTATTGCCATATTCACCTTCAACATCTGTCTCTATTTCTGAGATGAGGTATTGTAACTATTTACATTGTTCAGACTGTTGTCCTCATCTTTATTGCCATATTCGCCTTCAACATCTGACTCTATTTCTGAGATGAGGTATTGTAACTATTTACACTATTTACATTGTTCGGACTGTTGTCCTCATCTTTATTGCCACATTCACCTTCAACATCTGACTTAGATGAGGTATTGTAACTATTTACACTATTTACATTGTTCGGACTGTTGTCCCCATCTTTATTGCCATATTCATCAACATCTGTCTCTATTTCTGAGATGAGGTATTGTCTATTTCATTGAGATGGACTGTTGTCCTCATCTTTATTGCCATATTCACCTTCAACATCTGACTCTATTTCTGAGATGAGGCATTGTAACTATTTACATTGTTCGGACTGTTGTCCTCATCTTTATTGCCATATTCACCTTCAACATCTGTCTCTATTTCTGAGATGAGGTATTGTAACTATTTACACTATTTACATTGTTCGGACTGTTGCCCTCATCTTTATTGCCATATTCACCTTCCACATCTGACTCTATTTCTGAGATGAGGTATTGTAACTATTTACACTATTTACATTGTTCGGACTGTTGTCCTCATCTTTATTGCCATATTCACCTTCAACATCTGTCTCTATTTCTGAGATGAGGTATTGTAACTATTTACATTGTTTGGACTGTTGTCCTCATCTTTATTGCCATATTCACCTTCAACATCTGTCTCTATTTCTGAGATGAGGTATTGTAACTATTTACACTACTTATATTGTTCGGACTGTTGTCCTCATCTTGATTGCCATATTCACCTTCAACATCTGTCTCTATTTCTGAGATGAGGTATTGTAACTTTTTACACTATTTACATTGTTTGGGCTGTTGCCCTTTGTCTTTTTTGCCATATTCATGACGTTTCGGCTGTTGTACGCTCCAGGTTTCCTCAGATGATATTAGTAGGAATTTTGAACCGAACTTTTTATTTTAGTCCATGGGGTAGTTTATTCTAATTCCACGTACCGTTAGATGTCTCATTTTCTTTTGATTTCCCTTGGTAACACAACTCTCCAATTTTTTCCCCTCTGCTGTGTCCAGATATTTAAATCAAAACTCTTTGGGTCAAGTCACTTTTGGATCTCTCCGCCAACGCTTTTATCTTCTGGCGACATCAGTTAGTGATGCCTCAGTAACCATTTTTACCAGGGCTCATATTACAATCATTTGTTATTGTCATTGTTAATTTGTCTAGCTATCTGTATCAATGGTTCCCAAATTGTATTCACCTCTAATCTTAAGAGAGTTTTGTAACCTAGCATATGCACTGATTCTTTACGTTTTCGTATTTTCCAATGATGTTCTATGTCTATTATTTGTGAACTGAAATAAAGGTACTGGGCAGCAGACTGGTACCGGAGCGCATATTTTTACTGGGGCCGCCGATTGGTACTGGACCGCGGACTGCTACAGGGACATGGACTGGTAACGAACCGCAGATTGGTACTGGGGCCGCAAATTGTCACTGGGCCACGAACTGGTACAGGGCTGAGGTCTGGTAACGGCACGCAGATTGGTACCGAGGCCACAGATTGGTACAGGGCCGCGGTCTGGTACCGGACTGCAGATTGGTACTTGGGGCGCAGATTGGTACAGGGGCCGCAGTTTGATACGGGGCCGCAGACTGCTACCGAGCCGTGAACTGTTTGGTACTCGGTTGCAGAGAAAGAATAAAAACAATATGAAAATCCTGCAAGCATTTGGTCAAAATGATTTAATCACAGTTTATAATTGTTTTTCCATCAATTCATTCGAAATGCTTAAGTCTTTCTTTTAATTCGGCAAACATCTGAAAATACGATTTGTTCAAATTTAATACTTGTGTTTCTGTCACTCCATTGTACTTGTTCAAATCTTCTCGTCCGACCTTCTTGTAAGCTGGATCCTTTTGAAGAAAACGATTTATTCACATTTAATAGTTGTTTTTTCGTCAATTCAGTCTGTAGATATAAGTCGTCTATTCCAGCGGTATCCCACCACCGGGTCATGGACCATTTGCTACTGCACCCGGTCTTGTTTATATTTTGTTACGCACGTGACCGACACCGACCTCTCCTTCACGGTCTCTGGAAAAATTGTCTTGTCTAACCCTGATCCGTGGCGTAAAAATTTTGTGGACCGCAGCTCTAGTTCAGCCTAATTTTAATCCGACAAGCATTTGATCAAAAATGATTTATTAACGTTTCATATTTGCTTTTCTCTCAATCCATTCTACGGGATTAAGTCCTCTAATCCAAACTTCTTTAAATCCTTTCAAACGCAATCAGATGTGTATATCTCAATAACATATGTTTTGTAATATTGTTTGTTTATTTGTTAAAACATCCCAGTTGTTATATAATAATCTATTTGGGATATTTCTCTCCCTCTCCTAAAAAAAAAAAAAAAAAAAAAAAAACGTTTTTTTCATTTAAAATCTCATTTGATTTATAGTGTTCCAGTAACTTGGACCGATTTTAAATGTGAATTAACTTTAAGTGTCTAATGATTTATTTTCTTTTTCTTTCAGAATTAACAACTTAAGTCTTTGGCAATTTCAACCATAGAAAGATTAAAAATCAAACAAAGTGTTAAAGTTATCGAAGCCTATTACGAAAATGGACGTTCAAACAGAAATGCATTTCGCGCGCTTCACAATTTTTTTTTTTTGTCAAAATAATCGACCAACCGAGAGTGTAATTGGAAAAATTGTTCGTAAATTCGAGCAAACTGGTTCATTGGCAGATGTGAAAACACCATTGCGCGCTCGTTTGCGCCGTTCAGCCGAAAACATTGCTGCAGTGCACGAGAATGCGGTCGAAAATCCGGACACCTCTATTCGTCATCGCGCGCAGGAATTGAACTTCTCCACAACAACGTTGCATCGAATTTTAACAAAAGATTTTATCTCTCAAACCTTACAAGATTCAATTGACACAAGAAATGAAACTTGCTAACCATTTGAAGCTTCAATTGGGTGCATGAGCAAAGACAAGACGATGAAGATTTCTCGCAAAAAAATCCTCTTTAGAGATGAAGCCAATTTTCATCTTGGTGGAGTAATAAAAAAAAATAAGCAGAATTGTCTCATTTGGGCTGATGAGAATCCAAGGAAGATTGTTAAAAAATCAATGCATCAACAAAAGGTCACTCTTTGGTGTGCATTTTTTGCTAGCGGAATCATTGGTCCGTATATTTATAAATTTGAACGTCCATTATCGTAATAGGCTTTGATAACTTAACAGGCTGTTTGATTGTTAATCTATCCATGGTTGAAATTGCCAAATACTTAAGTTGTTAAATCTGAAAGAAAAAGAAAAAAATCATTAGAAGCTTAAGCTTAATTCACATTTAGAATCGGTCCAAGTTATTGGAACAACCTTTATACATACAGACATATATATATATATATATATATATATATATATATATATATATAGATATATATTGTAAGAAATAAAATTAAACGTTCGATTAATGTCCCTACTCTGAAATTTAGAAATAAAATGAAAGAAAGAAAGAAAGAAAGAAAGAAAGAAAGAAAGAAAAAAATAATACTAGAAAGAAAGAAAGAAAGAAAGAAAGAAAGAAAGAAAGAAAGAAAGAAAGAAAGAAAGAAAAATAATACTGGAAAGAAAGAAAGAAAGAAAAATAATACTGAAAAGAAAGAAAGAAAAATAATACTGGAAAGAAAGAAAGAAAGAAAAATAATACTGGAAAGAAAGAAAGAAAGAAAGAAAGAAAGAAAGAAAGAAAGAAAGAAAGAAAGAAAGAAAAATAATACTGGAAAGAAAGAAAGAAAGAAAGAAAGAAAGAAAGAAAGAAAGAAAGAAAGAAAGAAAAATAATACTGGAAAGAAAGAAAGAAAAATAATACTGGAAAGAAAGAAAGAAAGAAAGAAAGAAAGAAAAATAATACTGAAAAGAAAGAAAGAAAGAAAGAAAGAAAGAAAGAAAAAAGAAAGAAAAAGAAAGAAAGAAAAAAAAAGAAAGAAAGAAAAATAATACTGAAAAAAGAAAGAAAGAAAAAAGAAAACTAAGAAAGAAAGAAAGAAAAATAATACTGGAAAGAAAGAAAGAAAAAAATAAAAAGAAAGAAAGAAAGAAAGAAAGAAAGAAAAAAGAAAGAAAGGAAAGAAAGAAAGAAAAATAATACTGGAAAGAAAGAAAAAGAAAGAAAGAAAGAAAGAAAATAATAAAAAAAAAAAGAAACTGAAAGAAAAGAAAGAAAAATAATACTGGAAAGAAAAAAAAAGAAAGAAAGAAAGAAAATAAGAAAGAAAGAAAGAAAGAAAAAAAATATACTGGAAAGAAAGAAAGAAAGAAAGAAAGAAAAAAATAAAGAAAGAAAAAAAATAAGAAAGAAAGAAAGAAAAATAAAGAAAAAAATACTGGAAAGAAAAGAAAGAAAAATAATACTGAAAAGAAAGAAAAAAAGAAAGAAAAAAGAAAATAATACTGAAAGAAAGAAAGAAAGAAAGAAAGAAAAAGAAAGAAAGAAAGAAAGAAAGAAAAAGAAAGAAAAATAATACTGGAAAGAAAGAAAGAAAGAAAATAATACTGAAAGAAAGAAAGAAAGAAAGAAAAAAGAAAGAAAGAAAGAAAAAAAATAATACTGGAAAGAAAGAAAGAAAGAAAGAAAGAAAGAAAGAAAGAAATCTTGGTGGATTCTTTAATAAGTAGAATTGTCGCATTCGGGCTGATAAAAATCCAAGGAAGATTGTTGAAAAGACACTGCATCCAAAAAAAGTCACTGTTTGGTGTGCATTTTTTGCTAGGGCAGTCGTTAGGCCGTATATTTATAAAACTGAACGTCTATTTAGGCGACGATAACTTTAACACACAGTTTGATTGTTAATCTTTCCATGGTTGAAATTTCCAAAGACTTAAGTTGTTAAAATAAAAAAAAGATAAAAATCATTAGTCGTTTAAAGTTAATGCGCATTTAAAATCGGCCCAAGTTATTGGAACACCCTATACGATTAAAATAAAATAATAAAAGTTACGTTCAATGATTACCTAACGAAATCATTCATATTAAGAAAAAACAACTTTCAAAATCCTTTGTACGATATTCAATGGAAACATTTATCCCGATCAAAAAATGAAGAGAAGACCTGTTATTCCTATTTATTATGGGTGTATTTACATTAATTCATGCTTGTAAAATATGCGGTAGGTTTTTACAGCTGGATGCAAAAGTAGAAAAAAGAGTGCGAACAAAAATGTATGGTACTGATTATAAAACGATATCAATAAAATAATGTTATTTCTGGTATAATTCTTACTGTATACCTACTTTTGCACCCCCTTGCAATCAGAGGGTTGGATATGTGTTTGTTAAATTATTCCTTTATAAGAATATATCTTTGTTATATGAAAATCAGTGCAAATGCCTAATCTGACCTGGTTCTGGAACAACGATGAGTGGTTTATTGAAGGTAGATCGATAATAACTATTAGAAATTTACTGTTTTTTTTTAACAATCAGAATAAGATTAATACAAACTACTACTAAGAATAATTATAATATGGAAATAACGAGAAGGATGTAAAAAAATAAACGCCAGAAGTCATTTTCAGTTAAAGTAACAAAAAGAAACGCGTAAAACATCAGTTAAAAAAATTCAGTGCAGACGTCACGTGACGCAAGCATTTGTTAACTTAGTCAACCATTACATGTTGCATATATATATATATATATATATATATATATATATATATATATATATATATATATATATAATTATATATATATATATATATATATATATATATATATATATATATATGTATATGTAAACAAAAAAAAAACAACAACATTTTCTTAGTTGTGAAGAATTGGCCGAAAAGAAATGCATTTAGGAGACAAACAGGTTTGAACAATTTTGATTAATGATTCCACAAAAAAAAACAAAAAAAAACGAACAGGTTTGCGTCATTAATGTTGGCGATGGTTGAAACAAATGCTCGGTCATTCGATTTTTCTATTTCTTTTTTAATGTAACTCTAACGAGATATTAACTGAAAGAGGAGCAAAATGAATGAAGGAAAGATTTTCGTTTAGAAAAAAATGATCCGTTTATGAAGGGGTAGAAAAAAAAAAAAAAAAATCGAAATAAAAGAAAGGAAAAAGTCTATAAGAAACTATACAGAATGAGAAATGCAAACAATAAAGAAAGAAAGAAAGAAAGAAAGAAAGAAAGAAAGAAGTACAACAGAAATACAGAAAGAAAGAAAAACGTAAACCACGAGAAGCAGCAGGTAAGAAGAAGGATACAAAATACATAAAGCATAAAAAGAGGTAGAAAGAAAAGATGAAAGGTGAAAAGAAGGAAAGAAAAGAAAGAAAAAGATGAAGGAAGGATAAAGAATAGTATGTGAAATATAATGGAAAAAAAGAGAATAAAGAAAGTCGAAGACTACAAAACGACAGAAACCAATAAAAAGAAAGAAGAAAAATGTCAGAAATATAAAAAAAAACAGAAATACAACCAAACGTTTAGAAAGGAAAAAAAAGAAAAAAGAGAAAGAAAATAAAACGAAAAATGACATAATGCAGAAAAACAAGAATCGATAAAGACAAAGACAATAAAGGCAGGAATCAGTGGAAAGAAAGAAAGAAAGAAAGAAAGAAAGAAAGAAAGAAAGAAAGAATAAAAATGTCAGAAAGAAAGAAAAACAGAAATACAGCAAACGCTTAGAAAGGAAAAGAAAGAAAAAGAAAAATAAAGAAAAATAAACGAAAAATGGCATATAATGCAGAATCGATAAAGACAAAGACTATAAAGGCAGGAATCAGCGAAAAGAAAAAGAAAAAGAAAAGAAAGAAAGAAAGAAAGAAAGAAAAAAAAAAGAAAGAATAAAAATGTCAGAAAGAAAGAAAAACAGAAATACAGCAAACGCTTAGAAAGGAAAAGAAAGAAAAATAAAAATAAAGAAAAATAAACGAAAAATGGCATATAATGCAGAACCGATAAAGACAAAGACTATAAAGCCAGGAATCAGCGAAAAGAAAGAAAGAAAGAAAGAAAGAAAGAAAGAAAGAATAAAAATGTCAGAAAGAAGCAAAAACAAAAAAAAAAGAAAGAAAATAGACGAAAAATTCACAAACAAATAAAAAGTGTCAAATTAAAAGAAATAAAAAGGATAGAAGAAAAAGACGAAAATAATTTAGGAATTTTAAAACAGCAAAAAGAAAGAATAAAACATCAGAAGCAAAAAGAAACAATGAAAATTAAAAAAAAAAAAGAGAAAACGACAGAAAGTGCTGAAGAAAAGAGCCAAAAATGAAAAATGAAAATAAATGATTTCATCAATATAAACCAAATAATAAGGGAGGTGCTTCCCTGAATTCTTCAATCTTGACGTCTTCAAGTCAAGCGTCTATCGTTATCTATACTCATTATCCTTCACTTCCTACCACTTTCTCTTCCATTCATACCACACACACCATTCCTTATTTCTATTTCAACTATAACCCACTCTATTGAGTGGCTCTCCGGGCTTACATTTAGTGACATTCAGTAAAAAGAAATGCAAATTTTACTGTATAATTCGGGGTTTTATTTTGTTGAGATATCTCAAACGAATCTATTGCCCGGATAGAGCAGATTATATTTATTTTGCCTTTGGAAAAGGAAAATTTAAAAAGTATGTACTATGCAATAGGAGAAATGGTGGATTGATGATTTGGGGAGCCGAGTACGAATTCCAGTCAAATCCATTACATTGACTTACGTGCTAATAACATTGTGAAAATTATGAAGCCTCTTGTCCCCAGTTATTGCAGGACAGACCAGGTTCTATAGCCTTGGATGGCAACTGGTTTACCGCAGAAAGAAATGGCCACCTACTGCACGAAAAGATCTACCTCGTCAGTCATGTATCGAAAGATAAATGATCGCCTAAGCGTGTATCACGCACAGCACATAACTGACTATGTAATGTGTGTGTTTGTATATTAGTAAACCGAAACAAAGGGAAAGATGATGAGACAATGGTGGAAAAAAACTTTTTATCAAAAGACGCAGTTCGCATCTACGTACAACTATGAAAAATGGAAAGAGGGAAAGAAAAGAAACAAAAAAAAAAGAAAGTATGAAGAGGAGAGAAACATAACAGAAATACGTCACGAAAAAAAAAGAAAAAAAAGATTCAAAAAGGAAAAAGAAAGAAAAAGAAAGAAAAATAGTAAAAACGGTAAATGACAAAAATAATGAAAAAAAAAAAAAGGAAATACAAAAACTAAAAAAAAAGACAGAAATCAACTGAAAGAAAAAATAAAAATAATCAGAAACATTAAGAAATATAGAAATACGGAGCAAACGCTTAGAAAGGAAAAAAAAAAAGACCAAACGAAACAAACATTCAAAGCAAAAATTCAGAAAAAGAAACGACAAATGACAAAGACTATAAAGGCAGGAATCAGCGGATAGAAAGAAAGAAAGAAATGAAGAAGGAAAGAAAGAAAGAAAGAAAGAAAGAAAGAAAGAAAGAAAGAAGGAAAGAAAATGTTAGAAACAAAGAAAAACAGAAATACAGCAAACGCTTAGAAAGGAAAAGAAAGAAAAAGAAAAAGAAAGAAAAATAAAAATAAACGAAAAATGACATATAATGCGGAATCGATAGACAAAGACTATGAAGGCAGGAATCAGCGGATAGAAAGAAAGAAAGAAAGAAAGAAAGAAAGAAAGAAAGAAAGAATAAAAATAATCAGAAACCTTAAGAAATATAGAAATACGGAGCAAACGCTTAGAAACGAAAAAAAAAAAGACCAAACAAAACAAACATTCAAAGCAAAAATTCAGAAAAAGAAACGACGAATGACAAATATAATTTTTAAAAAAATGAGAATAAATAAATTATGAAATAATAATATAAAGCCGGAAACATTTATATGCCTTAGTGGATGCATATATAGGCACACCTCTGTAAGAATTTATATATGTATGTATTTTGTGCGTGTATATATCTGTGTATATATATGTGTATATGTATATGTGTATGTATATGCAGTTATATAAGTGTTGGGGCGCACCCACCTTCTAACTAGAAATGGACTGGTCCCTCTTATATAAGTCAGCTCTAGAGAGAGGACGGGGGAGCGTCAGCAACAGCAGTCCAGATAAGGTTACCCGGTACATACCGTTGGACTATAGACTTTGGATATTGTTTCGTACTAACCAACCTTCGTTCTACTAATCACTCTACTGTTAATTGCTTTTACAAATATACCAGTATTTCCTCTACAACTGTGTTTGTCTTGATTCTTACACCAACACGCGGGAAACTCACAACATCTCAACAATAAGTTAATACAAAAGATAATTTTAAAATTCCTAAATTAAAATCCTACAATACAAAACGGCTTTAATACAAATTTATATAAAACAAACAAGCTCAGAGGCAGATTTTCTTCAGGTTTCAAGCCAGGATCTAATAAGCTATGGTAATTAATTTGATTTACAATACCATCTCATCCTCAGAGATCCCAGGACATACTCCTAACGCATAACTTTGGCTTTCATTTAACCAAACTGATGATGCCAAAGAGTAAATAATCTTTCTCCGGTGAAACGCGTCTTTGATAAAAAAAAAATTCTAGATTTTCTTATCATCTTCTTATACTACATGCAAATACATTGTAAAAAGGGGAGGAAAAAATGACTCACTCTAAAGTGGTGAATGGAATAATTTAAGAAAAGAATAAGGAATGAAAGCTAACTCCTCGCTCTTCATAACTCAATCGAAGAGAAAACCTATAAATATGTGCCCAACAAATAAAAACAGTAGTAACAGAAAAATCCAAGAGACACAGATAATAACAGTAAGACACCATCAACCATTTCTTCTGCTCACAGTGTGGGTCGTCCTCTGAGGGATTTTATCAAAGCAAATGCAAGTATTTATTTTGTAACAAGTATTTATGTTCAGGTTCAACCAACCCGATGAGCCCTGTCGGCTGAGGCTGTAAGTAGGCTGAGTGCACCTCTTCAGTGGGGTAAGACGATAAACTACATCCATTTGAGTATCTACACTCCGCCCTAGAGATTGAACTCACAATTATTCTGCAGCCAGATACATGAACTAACTTGATCCTCTATTGCTGGAACTTGGAGCTTTCTTTCTTTTTGTGTGCCATGTTCATGTCCACCTCCCTCTCAATAAGTTCCTTCCCTCTGCCACCTCCCCCAGACGACGTTTTGTCACCCACTTGCTTAAATCCACCAGATATATCACACGTTGTTTTCTCTTGTGTTGTGGCCTTGTTAGGAGGAATTGAGTTAAACAAATATATTAACAGAAAAACAGTAATACAAACGAGAGTGTTACGGCAAGAATGTTCGGTTCGACTATCAGAGCTGACTGATGGAAACTACAGTCCTCTAAAAGGCAGTACCTGCTCCTATTTATAGCTGGGAGAGTTCATGCGTGCATGGGTAAATTACCATACCTTGTCTCTCTTTCCCTCTGTTTGACCCGTCAGTATCAGATCCTCCAGGCCCTCCTTCCTCATTATGTCCCAAAATTTTCAGCTGCCTCTTAAGTATAAGCTTCGTCCTTGTTTGCAAGCTCTCTAAGATCTCATCATTGCTCACACAGTCGGTCCATGATAGCATCCTTCTGTAGAACCACATCCCTGTGGCCTCGTGTCTCTTCTTCATCTTTCAGGAAAACGTCCAACAATTGCTGCCGTAAAGAAGAACAGATGTCACGTAACAGTTCAGTGTTCTTTTCTTTGTTACCAAAAACATCCTCCTGTTTCGCAGTACTTTGCCCAGCTTTTGGAATGTGTCACTGGTCATCCCAAGACGTCTACGGATCTGTGTCGCACTTACCGTCCTCTGTCAAGATGCTTTCCAGGTATTTAAACTTCCGCTTCTGCTTGATTCTAGTGTTCCCAACATTCAGATCGCATTTCGGGCTCATCCTCTTACTGATGACCCTGCACTCCATCTTCTTGTAGTTTATGTTTAGTCCCTTCTTCTCACTCACTCTTACTGGCTACATTCTGGGTGAGATTTTGTAATTTAATTTCTATGTCTGCAATCAGTACTGTGTCATCTGCGTATCTTATGTTGTTAAGATTGTTGCCGCCAAGGTCAAATTCTCCCAGGATTGTCTTGGTATAATGGGTTTTGCATCTATGTTAGAATACCTTTTCAGGTTCAAAAAAAGTTCACTGTAGAACCCTACATTCTATTTTTAATTTGAATAAATTAAAAATACTAGATAAAAGAAAAACACTGTAGAACCCAACCTTTGAAGGTATCTAGTTTTTTTTAATTTGAATAAATTAAAAAAAAATCGAAAAAAAAAAAAGAATACTGTAGAATCCGACTTTTGAAGGAATCTAGTTTTTTTTTTTAATTTGAATAAATTAAAAATACTAGATAAAAGAAAAACACTATAGAACCCTACCTTTGAAGGAATCTAGTTTTTTTAATTTGAATAAAAAACTCGAAAAAAAAGAACACTGTAGAATCCGACCTTTGAAAGAATCTAGAATTTTTATTTGAATAAATGAAAAATACTAGACAAAAGAAAAACACTTTAGAACCCGACCTTTGAAGGAATCTATTGTCCTAGCATAGATGTAAATACCATATGAGCTCTATTGAGCACTGTGTACTGAATATCATTTCCCTACCTTGCATTATCAATTATGTTAGTATTTTGCCATTTGAATAAATTAAAATCATATCTTTCTACATGATTGACAAAGATTTTTTTTTTCCGCAGTAGAAAAGACTAGTTGCCTTCCAAGGCAGTCCTGTAGAAGAAGAGGATTCAACCTTCCCCAAGGGTATTAGCACGTAAGTTTTTTGAATTTGAACTCGGCTTCCAATTTCTCAATCCGAGCCAATCCATTAAAAATTGTAATCAGAAAAAAAAAATACCTTCTAGGCTGTTTGCCAACCTCTACTAGAAAACACAGTTTAACGTGTACATAACCTAGTACACATTTATGATAGGAAAATAAACAATTATATATAAAGACCAGTTCATTTTTTGTTTTGTATGTTACATTTGAAAAATAAATTTTGAAAAACCCAACTCGCGTCACATACTAGTCATTAAAATGGAGTAAACAATATAGGTCATTTTCGCAGTCACAGAAACTGTTAATCTGATATGCGTCCTCATCAAATCTCCTTCTTCAGTACAATGAAGAATCTATGTTTTTGTTTGGAATTTGAATAAAAACCCTCCATGGAATCTCGAAAAAAATAAAACATGGAGACGTAGAATATCCGGGATAAGACTTCCTCCGTCAACCCTCATTGGAATCTCTGGAACCAGAATGACATCATCAATTTTATTTTCTCCAGAATAAATTCATTCACCAATACTCCTCTTTAAATGAGGGAAGCTAGACAAAACCAACCCTCCCGCTTTGGTAAAAATATCTGGAACAAGACTTCCTCCACCAAGCCTCCCTGGAATCTCCGGGAGCAAAATTCCTCCACTAGCCTTCCCTTTAGTATAATGAGAGGCGCTGTCGCATTTAGAAATTCCGGGATCAATCTTCCTTCACCAACCCTCGCTGGAATCGCCTGGGCCAGATTTGATCCCTTCTCGAATGGCATTTGAAAGACTGTAAAGCAACAGATCTGTTTAATGCAGTCATGGGTAAACTGAGGCCTGTGGGTCTCATGTAACTCTTTTGGCTTTCTGAATGCTACGCCTAAATTCGTGAGGAAAATAACGTTTATTAAAATATTGTTTGTTTTCTTTCATTCTCACTTGTTCACTCACACTATCTCGCACTCATACATAACCACATAAAAAATAATGTTTAAGTACATTGTTTATTGATATTCGAAAAGTTTGTTGGCGATAACGGCTTCATCATTGCCGATTTTAACTAAGGAAGATCATACGTGTAAGCATGCTCTTTTTTTTTTTTTTTTTAGAAATGGGAAACTTTCAGAATATATTTTTCCTGGAGAAGAAGTAACATTTTTATGTAAAAAAAAAAAAGGTTTTATTTTTAAATGAATAAAGTTAGAAAACCAATTACACGCATCGGCGTAAATTAATAACATTTTCGTCTGTGATAACATTATACCGAGATGTCATTTTTTTTAAATTATTATTGATTCCAACTGATTCAAACTAAGCTATATTTTATTTTTGAACTCAATAATTTTATGCACAGGTTTTCAACAAGCATGGCAGATAATATTTTTGTTTGGTGGATTGGAATTATATCGTTTTGTGGGAGAATTATTTACTGGGTAATTCTGAAATTTACTTTGGCAGTCAGGGTATCGGCCTGGGAGTCATTACAGTATTTTCACTGTTATTCTCCCGAATGATCTTTTCAGTTTCTTCGAACCTTCACAACCTTAAACCCACTAAAAGTTACTAGTTTGACTTCCTGAGTAATAACAGTTGTAAATGGTTTAAATTCGGACGTGAGGACTTTTCAGACCATGGCTATGAGCAGACCATCATCAATCACCTCCCGCGGGTAGGATTTCTCACACATCATTAGAAGATAAGTAGATAAACTCCTTCCTTTTAAGTCCACTCAGCTGAGTTTCGTAGGAATTTAGTTTCCAGGCCATCCTTGAGATAACTTAATTGCCGGGGTATTCAGGATTCATGTCTTCAGTTCGCCTTTGAATTGGCAACATAAAATTTTATCAATGATTTAGATAGTCATAAAAGTAGTCCTTTGGAGATTTGACCACCCATGCGTCTTTGGTGTAGTTTCAAAACTTTCAGAACACAAGTAGATGGATAGGTGAATAGGACCTCAGCCATTATCCATATAAACAGTGAGAAGGGGTCTAGCAAGCAGTGAGCAATCAGCAGTGACGAAAGCAAGAGGCAGTGAAGGTAAGGGTTCTTTTCCGTATCCGGAAGTTAGTAAGATAGCAGTCAACTTCTCAAAGCTGAAGGAAGGATCCCAGGGTGAAGTGAAAAATCGTGTTGTTAAATCGCAATCAGTGTCTTTAAAAACAATTGTCGTTATTATATTTTGTTGAATCCGATCACGGCCATGAAGACAAACCTGCGAACATCGAAAGTTGTGCGCATATGCAGATACACTCGACCTTGGATGTCATCAGGTGGTGCAGTGAAGGACGAACGAGAGGAGAATTTCACCACAAAAGACGTCACAAGCTGTTAAGCAGTAATAGTTTCAGTACTTGCTATTCGTAAGGTGTGTGTATGTGGGTGGTGATAACTCCGTATACAAGGAAATTATTTTTGTAGAAAAAAATCCTAAACGCCCCCAACCCCAAAAATCGACTTGTCTCTAATTCTAAAACAGATGCATATGCGTAGGATATTCTGTAATGAAAATCGTTGAGGTATCTTCAAAGAAAAGTTACCTTCTAATTTTTTTTATTAATGTGACTCGCTTTATAATGTGCCATATATCATGCCACCTACTGCTCGTAAAAAAAACTTGCCAACACCTGGCTTAATCTTATGCATACTTGCACCTAATGCTCGTAAAAACTTTGCCAACTCCTGGTGATCATATGCAAACATATAGGCCAAGGGGAAAAAAATTGGCCAGTTAACGGGACCATTGCTACGCCGGCCTCGGCATCCACCAACTTATCCTCTTTAGTACAATCAAGAGCCCGTCCAGGGTATGACGATAAACTATATCCTCCTCCTGGGTAAGAAGATAAACTACATCCAGCAACAAGGCCTCTGATCAGAAGGTTTTGAGGAGCGTGGAACGACCTCTTAATTGCTGGTGTTCTCAGGTCCACCCTGACCCGGGGTGGTAGTACCTGTTAGGGTCCAAGCTATGGGCAAATAGTTGACCCCCAAACTGGAGTCAAAACACTATGAAAGTGTAAAAATAGGTTTTAATACCAGCAATACATTTTTGTAAAAGATTATTACCAGCAATATATTTTTGAAGAAAAAAATAATTACCAGAAATACATTTTTGAAAAAAAATAATACCTGCAATATATTTTTGAAAAAAGAATTATTACCTGCAATACATTTTTAGAAAATAAAAATCTTGTCGGCATTAAATAACCCATTGAGGTTGATAAGCCGTAAAACAAACCAAAATTAAGAAGGTGCCCTCAAAGGGAGCAAGAATCGCCAACAACTCTAAGAGAAATGACACAACGCTTCGACTTGAGCCCGAGGACCGAACAAAATCAGACTTATCGGTATTTGTAAACCTCCCCACGGTAGTCGCAGATATTTACCCTGGTCAACCGACTTAGACGTGGCACAAGGTTGGGGTTAACGTAGGGTACCCGAGAGCGTACACTCTGGCCAAGGACAAAAATTGCCCAGCCCCTGCATCCGTCGGTTGCGTGGATATAGGCATGACAACACATCCCCTTCCTCTTTAGTGCAATAGAGAGGTGCAGCCTCGGGCAGCTGTCACCCGAGATCGGGCACCTCAAAGCATTTATTTTCCCCAGCTGCGACTCTGTCCACGGGCAGAGCCACGACTGAGTCGCACTCTGCCCGAAGACAGAGCCACAACTACCCAAGGAGAGTAGCACGCGACACGATAATTTTTGACGTGGGCTGACCATATATGGATTGTCCAGTCTGCGCAATCAATGTCACTTTGGCGTTGGTATCCTCTAACGTTACCTATTAAGAGGAATTATGAAGTCCCTGCTGCAAGGTTGGAGTCACAGGGTCTAGGTGTTCCGTACAACTCTAAGAGAAAAGACACCGAAGCTCGGGGAAATTCGGATTGATCCTTAGCAATTGGACGGTGAGTGAATGTTTCATACTCGTCAGTACCTACAGATATCCTGAGTGTACCGATCCCTACGTAAATCACTGTCTTAATGTTGACAGGCACTTTTACACGGGTTAATAATACGCAAGACTGGTTTCTAATTATGGTTGGCTACGAGTTTAGGAGAAGGGCATCTGAATTCAAACTCAGTTGGGCGAGGGCAACGACACCGCATAAAAAGCCTATTTTCTACGGAAACACCAACAATACATAGAAAAATCAGACTGTGACCTAAAACTATACAGGCTGGTATACAGGGTCCACAAAACAATAACATAACAGTGGTGAGGATACAAATCATTCTAGTCTAGCGGATACTACCCGTTAGAAACTAAACCCGATAGCAAAGCCTCTAATCGGGAGATTAGAGCTTTTGAGGAGCCTGGAAACACGTATTAATTTCTGTTGTTCCAGTGTACACTCTAACCCGGGGTTGTAACACCAGTTAGGGTCCAAGCTATGGGCAAATAGTGAAAAAAAAGCGCACTATGAAAGCATAAAAATAGGAGCAATGCATATTTATACAGTAAAATTAATAACAATACATATATTACTAAATATATATATATATATATATATATATATATATATATATATATATATATATATATAAAATATGTGAAAATATATAGAAAATAGGAAGGAACTGGTTAGGTAAATAATCCAAAAAAAATTCGCTTGAAGATGGAACAGAGCTTATTTTAACTCAATTTAATTTAAATAATTATATCGAAGTTTTCGGCTCTTGTTTTGAAACATGAGACTTCTTATGTAGCGTTTTGGAATCATATTTTTTAAATAAATAATTATATATATATATATATATATATATATATATATATATATATATATATATACTAAATTACTTATAGTAAAATGACCAGCAGTATAATTTATAGTAGAATTACTAACAAGACATTTGATAGGAAAAATGCATTTTATCTGTAATAGAAATCATAAAATTGCGTTCAAATATATTTAGTTGATGCGATAAAACAGTGTTCAAAATATCTAGATTTTGGCATTAGATAACCAATAGAGGTTGATATCCCACTAAACAAACTCAGCCAAAAAGCAACTACATTTTAGTACCTGGATATTATATAGATCTGTCTGTGTTGAAAATGGTTAGTGGCCTGCAGAGCTCATGGGGTGTTATTGGCCAGTAGACGCAGTGAATGTTAATGGTAGCATTAGCCGTTTCCCTACAAGAAAATATTCGACATTCATTGATCGAGCAACAACTAATATTTTCTGTTTAAATTTAGGAAGTCCTTCTCTGAAAGGAATTTTCAAGATAATAGGTTTTTCGAGCTATTATAGCATTTTCCAGTATTGTTTGGGGGGGGTTGCTTCCCAACGATTTATTGGAAGTAATGCTGAATGTCAGCATCTTCATTATGTAATTCTTTCCTCGTCGACGAACATGTGCGCGCCATTTTAGTTCTTTCTACTGTTGGTTTTCTTCTAGTGATGATGAATGCCTTTAGAAATAAAACCTTGACATGGATTACATACAATGAAGCATAATAGTTATTTTCGAAAATGTGTCTGTTCATCACAAAATTAGGGGAAGACAATGTTTATTTAAGTATATATATATATATATATATATATATATATATATATATATATATATTATTCATACAAAAAAAAATACAAAGGTTAATGATTTAATTGGCGAGAAATCCATCGTTGCAAACAATTCAAATAATATACAAAAACCCCGAACCTGTTTATGAATGAAAAGATCCTTGTTTCTATAAATTTCTGTTGCATGAGTTCTTATTATTTTTACAAGCTTTCGTCTGTTCCTACAGACATCCTCAGGTATGGAATAGATTTTGTTCTTGTTTTTACTCTCATTATATATATATAATAAAAAGGCTTAAACACTAATAACAATGGAATATTAGGGTTTAAGCTTTTTTATTATATCCTTACTCTGTCCTGGACATTGAGTTCTACCTTGATTCTATCCTCTTGGAATTATTTTTTATACAAATACATATATATGTGTATGTATGTATGTATCTATATTTATATATTTTAGATATATGATTGCATATGTATCTGTATATTTACTATTAATATTATCAATCTATATATATATATATATATATATATATATATGGGTTCTAATATAGCTCTGGTCAGATAGGTGTAACGTAAGGCGTCTGGATAGGCATGTAGTTGTGTGATAGATGTAATCATTAATGAGTTCAGTTTGATCAGGAACAAAGTTCCTTAAGGGTCATTTGAACACATGAAAAATTAAATAAAAAGCTTAACTTTAGTACATTGTCTGTCGTTTTTTTAATGAAACACACACACACACACACATATATATATATATATATATATATATATATATATATATATATATATATATATATATATAGGTGCGATGGATAAATTGTTGTCTAACGTACGAAAAAGTGAAAATGACACTGACATATAATTTTAAGAGATACACAGTAGCGAGTATAAAGATCAGAACGATGTAAAGAAAAAGTCTAAATGTGAAATACCTTTTTTATTTTAAAGCTTCAAAGAACATTTTATCAAGGAAAAATAAGGTTATGAAAGTAAATTATATATTTCCAAAATATAAAGATCAATAAACTTATTTTGATAAAGTTATAAGAATTATTATATAACATTTGAATAAAATAGATGATCAAAAACATCAGAACGATTAACAAAACCATACTATTATAATGGATACATCATATCGAAATGAAAATGCCGTTCATAATTCATTAGTACTTGATGTGTAGACCTTTAATTTCAATAACAGCTTGACATATTATGCTGCATGAGTGAATTAATTTCTTGCATTCATTAACGGATATTTTCTCCCATTCTTCTTTCAAATTAGTCCATAATTCTTCGAGGTTTGTTGGATTCTTTCCCTCAGCTCTTTCATTTAGTAAATTCCAAACATTCTCAATATGATTCATGTCCGGGCTTTTCAGCAGGCCACTTCATAACAGTAACATCTTCTTCAGAAAGAAATGTCTTAACAGATTTCGCTGTGTGACACGGCGCGTTATCTTGCATAAATACAGCTGGTTGATTAATTGCAGTTCTCAAATTATGTACATGTTTCTTCAATATCTCCTTGTATACAGTTGCGTTAATTTTACCGTGTAGCCTAACAAGAGGTCCCGTGTTCAGTGGCAAATTTCAGTCGGCTCATTTGATTCTTTTTAGAAATGTAAGGCTTCGTAGAGGCTGCTCGATTGTTCAAATTTATTTCATTAAGTCTTCTGGAAATAGTGTGCCTTGATATTTTAATAACAGGGTTAGCATTAGCTCTTTTAGAGATAGTAGTTGCTGTCGCAAATCGATCCTTTTTTGATTCATTACCAATCCATCTGTCTTCCCTTGCAGTAGTTTTCCTAGGCCTGCCAGGTGGTTTCTTGGCTTCACATGACAAAGTTTCCTCAGGTTTTCTTAAAATACTTTGTATAAGACTTAGATTTCCCGACAGTCTTTCAAATATCCCCAATCTAAGGTTTATCTTCATTACATAACTTGACTATCAGTTTTCTAAGTTCCAATGACGGCACAATTTTTTTTCGCCATGTTTACAATGCAAGAGCCAGTAAAGAGTCGGTGTAATTTAGTAAAATGCCTTATTTTATATTCTTCCCCTAACAAATTTTCAATAATGCAAAATAATTATTGAATTTTACGGATTTATTTAATCGTTCTGATGTTTTAGATCATCTATTTTTTTTCGAAAGTTATATAATTATTCTTATAACTTTATCAAAATAAGTTTATTGAGCTTCATATTTTGGAATTATATAATTTACCTTTATATCCTTATTTTTCCTTGATAAAATGTTCTTTGAAGCTTTAAAATGGAAAGTTATTTCATATTTAGACTTTTTTTAACATCGTTCTGATCTTTATGCTCGCTACTGTATTTACCAAAATTACACAAAATATTTTGAAATACTAGAGTACATTTATTCCATAAAATCAGTTCCAGAGTCAATTATCGTAGATCCATATAGTATGATATTACTATCTTAACATATGTACAGTGACCCGCAAAAGTTTACAACACATTGCAAAAATGTTTCTTTAGATATTTCTAACACAGATTAATGCAAATTTTTCTGCTAATAATCCGTATGATTAAGCTTTTAGTCAAACAACCAGATTTTAAAAAAAAAAATCTATAAACATATCCCATGAATAAAAACCCATATTTAATAACACAAAGTTTACAATACATTTATTAAATCATCTCTTAATATTTCGTAGCCTAACCGTTATTGATAATTACAGCACATAGGCGTTTAGAGTAGTCCCCTACGAATTTCTTGTATATTTCTTGGCTAATATTTTTTCCATTCTTCACGACAAAATTTTTTTTTATATATATATATATATATATATATATATATATATATATAAACTTTATCTTTTATTTAAACCGTGTTCTAACTTTACTTTCTCTTAACTCTCACATTCGTCCCCCACTCTCAGACATAAACTCTCGCTAAATTTTATTTTTTTATTCCCGGAGTTATTTTTTCTGATTTCTTTTTGAATTTGTAGGTCTGATGAATTGGATCGTAATTACGATTCCAACGAAATAAATTATAACCATGGAGTACTAGTGTTTAAGCATTTTTACTATATATATATATATATATATATATATATATATATATATATATATATATATATATATATGCCTCCTTGTTGAGTCTGAACTGAAGACCTCACTAACAAATTCGGAAGTTCTTTTCTCTGCAGAACAATAACTGTAAGTTTTCCGAGTTTACCGTCGTAATTACCATTAGACTCAACTAATTTGCACTATCCTCATGTTGGCAACTAAACACTCTGAAATGTTCGTATTAGAGCTTCCGGCGCGAATGCCAAGTAGTTCAGTAAGCCGTTTCTAAATGTCTGGCGGATAAATTTTCGTCATGGTGCTATTTTTCTCACAGAGGGTGCCCAACTGACTCTGCTATGTGAAGTCGACAAAATGAAATTAAAAAAAATAACAACAAACAACGTACATACCCGAAATTAAAAAATAAAATGGCGACAATTTACCCATCGCACCCCCTCTCTATATGTGTGTCTGAGTGTCACTCTCTCTCTCTCTCTCTCTCTATATATATATATATATATATATATATATATATATATATATATATATATATATATATAGAGAGAGAGGGGAAACTGTCAAGAAAACTATCAACTTCGTTGTTCCATTCATAAATGGTATGGCACTATATTGTAGTACTGCTATTTTAACACACACACACACACACACACATACATGCATACATACATATATATATATATATATATATATATATATATATATATATATATATATATATGAATGGCTCATTATCTATCTCTCTATCTAGCTAGCTAAGTAGCTATTTGAGTTTTTCATCATCTATCTATCATTATATATCTTAACTTTTCATTACATATCTCTCATTATCTAGCGAGCTAGATATATATTTGTCTGAATCTTTCATCTATCTGGATTTTTCATTAACTATCTATCTAATTTTCATTATCTATCCCTCTTTATCTGACTCTTTTGTTATGCTTCTCTGTCAGTTTTTATTATCTATCTCTCTATCTATCTATCTATCTATCTATCTATCTATCTATCTATCTATCTATCTATTCTTTTGTAGATTAAAATTTCTATTTATATCATTCTTTGTCCTATGTAGCGATTCTGCATAAGTCAATGCATAACAAGACATAATCAGTTTTGATCTGCAATCATCAATTTGAAATGAGTGAATTCTTTTCCCCGTTGACTTGCAGCAAATAATTCCTCATCATTTTAGATGAGACATTTGTTCTTTTATCTTTTCTTTTGCAGCTTTGCAATATTGCCGATTCATTTACGAATGTAGGCGTGTCATCGGTAATCATCGGTAAAAACAAAAGGTCGATTTTCATTTATGAAATTAATTGAATGCTTGCAACATTCGAAAACCTTGTCAAAGAAGATTTCTGTTTAAATAAATGAGACGAGGACATCGAATGATGACTCAATAGCCCTTCTTACAGGAATATGTCAAACAAATTTGTAAAAAACGTATCAAAAATAGAGCAGTCTTTAAAGATGGAGCTACAAAGAAAGAAAATACAGAGAACATTTTCATTATATGCCAGAGACTGTTTTCTCAAACCCTCGGGTAACATCTTAGAATTGATATCTATATCGATAGCTCAAGCAATTTTTCCTGACTACTACAGAAGCTTTCTTTCTGATTTCAATAGGAATCTTCTTAGAAAGTCTACATATAAAAACACTTATCGATTAGTAAGGCTTGCATTAATTATTGTACACTGATTAATATATTTTCTTGCTTTCAATCTACTTCAAAGGTAAATATCTGTTAGACATTTGACAGCCTTGTTCTGTTAGTAAAATCTACGTAAATTATTGACCTCAGACAATCTCTTTATTCCTTGTTTTCAATGCATTTCTTGAGTATTTTTAAAAAAATTATTATATATATGTAAAGTCTATACCAGTGTTTCTCAATCCTTTAAGTAACCGAACACATAGAAGCAAATGAAAATATCATGGCACACTTAGCAAAATTTTAAAAGCGTATACATTTAAATGTTATGAAATAAATCTATAAATTAAAAAAAAATACATACACAAATATGAACTTAATGTATTTTAGCGTTTCTATTCTACTATTTGTGTAAATCATTTAGTGTGAAATCTGTAGCTGGTGTTTTTTCGCGATTTCTTCAATGTGCGATAAACAGACCCTTATTTCTTCTTTACTTGAGCGTAGTCTTTCTCGTTTTTTATTTTTTTATGTTACTTAAGGTTGAAAAGCCTAATTCACATAAATAAATAATAGAAAATTGCTGATAAATTATTTTTAGCATAGGCGGAAATTCCTTTTGTATTGAAATCCAAGATCTCTCAATGGATACCGCCAAATTTTTATTTTTTTATTTTGAGCCTTCAAAAAATGGTGGCCAATTCTTCTTCTTCAAATAATTAATAGTTATTCATTTATTCAAATACTAATGCTGTGCTTTAACTACTTCCACACAAACAAATATTTATATATATATATATATATATATATATATATATATATATATATATATATATATATATATATAGAGAGATGAAAGAGAGAGAGAATGATAGATAGATAGAAAGATAGAAGAATGATAGATAGATAGATAGATAGATAAGAAAAACTGCAACAGTAGATAGATAGATAGATAGATAGATAGATAGATAGATAAGGGAAAAAAGTCTAATAAAAGATCCTTCAACGTCCCTATATCATCACCCCCAATCCCAAGTGAGAGATAATGTATATATATATTTGGAAGTAAAGTCTGATGATCCGCAGTCCTTTTAAAATGGCTGTGGTGAAATAATTTATTACATGGAACCTTAAAGTGGTCTGTTTTTATTTAAATTATTTCCTCTGGATTGACATTTTATCCTCCTTAGGTTTTACCCATACGGATTACCTAGTTTTTCATAAACTATATATATATATATATATATATATATATATATATATATATATATATATATATATATATATATATATATATATATATATATATATATATATATATATATATATATATATATATATATTTTTATTTATTTAAAAGATATGTTTGTGGGTGCAATTTATCACTGCCATGAACAGACAAAAATTATTAGTTTTATTGTTACCACTCATGATAATAAAAAGTAAAAATGAAAAACGGGCAGCTAACCGGTTTCGTACCTCGCTCAACAGAGCTAAATCGAGGTAAATCGAGTAAATTATATAATAAAAAAAAGAACAATGGATGAAGTTTATTATTGGAAAAAAAATTTAAATGGTAATTAGTTGGAGGCCTAATATAAAGTCCTTCTGTTTACAGGGGGAAGGCTTTAAAGATAAAATATAGATGGCCTCCAACACTTTTAGGTGGTAATATGAATGGGACTTGGTAAGAATGGTAAAAGCTTCCGCACTAAAACTAACAGTGCAATTATGGCTATTTATAAGGTGTTCTGCTATGAAAGACCCGTATGTATTGGTCAGAATGTCCGAGGGAGTGTACTTCCGGTTTCGGATTTTCGCTGTAACGTGTTGTTTCATTCTAGCATCTAGCCTTTGCGTCGTTCTCCCTATGTAATGCGAACCGCAACTACATATAAAAGAATAAATTAGTCAACTATTATGGTGTTGTGGGAGAACATCCTTACGTATAGACGGAAGAATGGGCCTGGCAGAGAAAACGACACGAATGTTAGCGGCAATGTAACAATGTCGAACTGCGCTAGAAACCTGCTTAGCAAACCTATCGCTGATACTACCCAGCCAAGGAAGGCGGAGATACACAGTAAATCTCTACTATAGCGGGATTCACTTTGTTAAATTCACTAATTTTGTTCTTAATAATTGGTTGAACAATGCCCAATGGGTAGGCATTGTTGCAGAGAATAGAAGTAATAAACCTGAGTTCATCATCCAACTTGATGTCCGAACAGATCATGAGATCCCTATGGGTAAGGGTCTTAATTAAATTAATTTTGCGCTTCCTGGGTCAAAAAGAATCCCAACGGATATACAAACCCGTAAACGTCGGTTTATGGTACACAGAAGTAATAAAACCTGACGTAGATCTGCTGACGAGTACATCGAGAAAGGGAAGAGAAGAATCAACCTTCATTTCCTGTGTAAATTTCAAGGTCAGATGTATATTGTTAAGGGACTCAAGAAATTGGTCCGCTTTAATCTCGTTATCGAAGAGACAAAAAGTGTCATCAACGTAACGGAAATAAACCTTAGGTTTTTCAGATTTTAGTAGTAGACTCTCTTCCTGGAACCCAACAAAGATATTTGCTAAGATGGGCCCCAAAGGGGAACCCATCGAAACACCATCAATCTGCCTGTACATGATGCCATCGAAACTGAACGCAACTGACATCGTGGCAAATTTCATTAGTTTAACAAACACGTCTTCCGGAATAACAGGCGGAGACAATTGACTACGATATAGGGCATCAGCACATATATCAATAGTCTCAGCAAGTAGAACGCAAGTAAATAAACTGACGATATCATATGAACACATAAATTTATCCGTAGGCAAATAACACTGCATAAAACGGGAAGATTCAAATGAATCTTTAATACAAGCAGAGTTATACTGCTCTAAAACCGGTTGCAGTATAGTGGAAAGCCATTTAGCCACACCGTGTAATATATATATATATATATATATATATATATATATATATATATATATATATATTACACGGTGTGGCTAAATATATATATATATGAGAAGATAACGGTTAACTCTATACTTGAACAGGTTAAGATTAAATTTTATTTATTATACAGATAGCATTATGCTGTCAGTAATGCAGGAATTATTTCCTGAGCACTGACAATCACTTTCTTCCTAATTTTGCAATGCATTTATATAGTTGTTATGGAACCTTACCCATAATAACATAATGGACTATTCCATACGTAATAAATAATGCGCCTGAAGAGGAAGCAGAGAGGTCAGTCCGAAGTCGGGCGACCGGTTGACCGGCTGACCGGTTGAACTCTCTGCCTTCGGGCGGGGAGGAACCCGAGCGAGGCTACGCCGAAGGGCGGAGTCTCTTTCAGGGAGGTAAACCGACCCTGAACCCGTTTATACGGGTTCAAAGGGCATATTTTGGGCCGAGCCCACGGGCTCGGAGATCCCACGTTAAACCGGCCTTGTGCCACAGGATACCCTCGTCGGTGGGGGACTAAATACCGTTCAGTCTAAAGTCGGTCGACCGGCTGATCGGTTGAACTCTCTGCCTTCGTCCTGGGAAGAGGGAAATAAAATAAAAAGAGATAGCTAACAGAATTTAGTAATGAAAGACGGAAACAAATGAAAGCGTTGTCTCGGGGTCCTAAAGACACATTTCTATGGTCATTAGAAGATTGTACAGGATGTAAACCCCAAGGCCATGCATGTGAATGCTGAATTTTTTCGGCAAAGTGTAAGATAGCCTGGAACCAAGCATCCAGTGGTATCAATGGAAAACTTTAAATTGGTTTCCCAAATGTTAAACATATTTGCCGACCGTTCCAAGAGAAACATTTTATGCTGCAGAAGTTGGAACAGATACCACGAACAGATAGAATGGTTTAGTGGGCGGTAGGTTGATTTTTGTTTGCTGATTTATTTGTATTTCTTTTCGTTGTTTTACAAGAGATTTGTGTGTTGAGGAGAAAGAGAAAAGTCCACCAAAATTATCACTATCTGTCGTCCATGGCAATACAAACTAGCCAGAGCGTGACTGAGTACAGAGCATAATGTGGTCGCAGGTTTGTCCAGCGGAAATACGTTCAGGGACACCTAACCATGCGCGACATAGTAACCCGATATTATGCAACTGTTGATCAGAGCAGCCTCTCTAAGCGTTACTAAAGAGTTTGGACTCTTGACGAACATTCGGAAGCAGCAGTCAGCAAACTGTCAACCCGGTCCCTTCATAATGGAAAGTCACAGCCACTGATCACCAAAAAGTTAAAACAGTTAAATCATTATGACTCTGGTACAAGCAAGAATCGATAAACCATATCCTGAACAGGGAATAAGGGATAATCCTCTACTCCTGTCCAATAGACGTGGAAGGAGTGCGCGCTGGACGATAGGTGAGCCTATCTACAACTATTAATCTGTTCGAAACACAAGAAGCTGGGCAATTTTATCGAGTCGCTAACTCTGGGGAGGTTTCCGAATAAGGCCATTGACCCCCAATCATGCGGTACTCTATCTAATAGAGAGTACCGCATGATTGTTATTCTGGAGGAATGTAGATTATATGAATATCGATTTGGAGGAAAGAATTGTGACTAATCTTTAAAGATATCATGTTCGGGTTTATTATCGTCCAAGTTCCTTGTACCATTGTGATGGTCCAAGGTTAGAACCAATGAAAGAATAACACGAACACAGGTATGGAATACAAAGATATAGTACAACAGAAATATAATACAAAGAAGTAGAAGTATTACTAATGACTATGAGATTTGGTTAGAGTGAACTATGTTGTCTCGACAAGTATCACTATTCCAATGTCCCTACAATATGCTCTAAAGTATCTCTCCTCGTCTTACAATCTCCTGATACCTCTTGAGAGGCGCAGTATTTATAATGTCAGGAATAGTCCATTATTATTATGGGTAAGTTCCCATAACAGGGTTTTAACTTAAATCAAATTAAAAAGAAAAAAAGAACAAACTCATAAAATACGAAAGAATGACTGGGTGTGGAAGAATGACTTAGTATAAGTCTTGTTGAGATTCCCAACCTCCCCAGTTTGTTTTGACCCCCCCACTTTCATCTCGACTGGGTCAGTTTTATATTTTCCCATTCCAGCCTAATATTTTATACTTTTTCCCACTCCCTTAGCGAGAGCGTCTCTTGATTTTGTCCCCTGGGCAGAATACAGCGGTCTCTCTGTTTTATGGACGGTCCCTACTAGAGTCAATTATGTTTAGTTTGTATTTGTGTTTATTTTAAGTTTATTATTGGGTTCATTTCCCTCCCCTCTCATTTTATCATTATTAGAATTGCATATATATATCATCATTAAAATTTTTATGGCATGGGGCGCGATTTTGGTAGGTCTCCCTTGAGAGCACGTGGTATTATGGTGATTGAAGGATTGTTTGGTGATGGACGAGTTCTTTTGGTGAATGAGTAAAATGTAATGTACGAATGGGTCGCGGATCTGATTAGCTAGGTATAAGATAGTTAGTGTTGACCAGCCTCTACCCCTCCCCTTTATTGGCCTCGTGCCACAATTTGTACTTTTTGTACGGATAAATATCAGTCTTGTTGTCTACTACCAACTAAAGTGTTAAGATGGTAGAGCTTAATTCATTCTTGTTACGTCAAGTTTTCAGCATTGATATGTAACAGTAGGTAAATACATTCCAATTTAAACAACTTGGCGGAGGGTCTGAAGTTAAAACTTTAAAAATTAATAGCAATGGAGAAAAATAAAGGAAAATAAAGAACGAAAGAGAAATAATAACATCAAAAGAGTACAAGGCACTGGCGAATAAGGTTGAATTGGTTTTTTCCAAGATTTAAAATAGCCATTTTTACGGGCACGGCGACGCTGAATGAATATCAGTGGTGTTATGGTAAAGAACGGCAATTCTGAAATAGATTTTGATTTACAACGCCGAAAGCATACTACTATTCCTCACTTGGGATTTGGGGTGAGGGGTAGGGATGTTGGAGGGTCTTTTAGTTAGAAATCTATTTCCTCTATTTACTGTTGTCGTTTTACTTATCGCTCTCTCTCTCTCTCTCTCTCTCTCTCTCTCTCTCTATATATATATATATATATATATATATATATATATATATATATATATATATATATATATACACTTCTCTCACTTGGAATTGGGGGTGATGGTATAGGGGCGTTGAAGGGTCTTTTTTTTATTAGACTTTTTTCTTATCTATCTATCTATCTATCTATCTATCTACTGTTGTAGTTTTCTTATCTATGTATCTATCTACTTTCGTTGTCCTTTTCATCTCTCTCTCTCTCTCTCTCTATATATATATATATATATATATATATATATATATATATATATATATATATATATATATATGTCATCTAGCAACCAAAAAGTAGACAGGTTGTTGGCAACCAGCCTAAGAGATATCTAATTCTGAATCCCAAACCGGTTGGATACCCTGTAGCCATTCCACCCCATTAAAAATAACAGTATCACCTAACGTGTTTATGCTGCGGCTTTACACTCCACTGGGAGTCTGATATATATATATATATATATATATATATATATATATATATATATATATATATATATATATGTGTGTGTGTGTGTGTGTGTGTGTGTGTGTGTGCGTGCGTGTGTGCAAACACGCGAGTGTGTGTGAATACAGCCATAAGGAAAGACGCTCATAAATATTCATCAGGTTCACTGAAAAGTGTAGGCAAATTATGGAGGACGGAAATATCCGTGACGGAATTTAATGCCTAATGAAGTAAAGTAAGTAAATAATATTACTGATTTTTTATGCAATTAATATTTAGATTATTTTATTATGGGATAAATTAATATTTAGATTATTTTATTATGGGGTAAATTTATATATTATACTAAAGTATTTACATCGTTCGGACTATTAATCTCAATTTTTGTTGCCATATTAACGACATTTCGACAGTTGTACACTCCGGCCTTCTTCAGATAATAAACGTTGGAATTTCGTATCGGACCCTTTATTTCGTCCACGGGGGCAGATTGTTCTAATTGCATAAGACATACTTTGAACTCCAACTCTTTGTTTCAAGTCACATTTGAAACACTTCAAACAACGCTGGGACATGTGAATTTCTGGGACGTATAAACCTAATATCTCAGTATATACTTTTTACCAGAACTCATATTACAATTTCTGTTATTGTTGTTTTTCTCTAGCACTCTGTATGACTGGTTCAATAATGTATATATTATAACTTCTTATTGCAATTTATTGTTATAACACACACTTCGTTTGGCTTGGTTGATTGGTTTTGTTTTACGGCCTATCAACCTCAATGGGTTATTTAATGCCGACAAGATTTTTATTTCTGGTAATATATTTATCTATCTATCTATCTATCTATCTATCTATCTATCTATCTATCTATCCCAGTATATATTGATTTTGTTTGGTTTGTTTTACGGCCTATCAACATCAATGGGTTATTTAATGCCGACAAGATTTTTATTTCTGGTAATATTTTTTATCTATCTATCTATCTATCTATCTATCTATCTATCTATCTATCTATCTATCTATCTCAGTATATATTGATTTTGTTTAGTTTGTTTTACGGCCTATCAACTTCAATGGGTTATTTAATGCCGACAAGATTTTTATTTCTGGTAATATTTTTTATCTATCTATCTATCTATCTATCTATCTATCTATCTATCTATCTATCTATCCCAGTATATATTGATTTTGTTTAGTATTAAAACCGATTTTTACACTTTCATAGTGTTTTGACACCAGTTTAGAGGTCAACTATTTGCCCATAGTTGGGGACCTAACATGTGCTACCACCTCGGTTCAGGGTGGACCTGGAAACACCCGCAATTAAAAGGTGGGTCCACGATCCACAAAACCTCCTGATCAGAAGCCTTTCTCTCGGATGTAGTTTATCGTCTTATCTTGGATGTAGTTTATCGTTTTACTCAAGACGCCTCATTTGGTGGGGTCTTGCCCTTCTGCAGAGGTGCAGTCGGCGTTTTCTGGAGCCCCAGTCGACAGGGCGGCTCGTACCTTGGTATAACGTAATTCGTTAAAGTATACGCAATGATTAGGCTATTGCCGTAACGCCTTTATAGTTAGTATGAAGACTGACACCAACACGACTGGTATCTACGCAGACCTACAATGAGATGCCTTGTGAAACAAGGTCGGGATAATTGTGAGGAACACGAGCGTTTCCAGTCTGGTCAAAATTTACCCAGCTCCTGCGAAAGCGGGCTCGGGTACATCACTTTTCTCAGCCGAAGACTGAGCCGCGATGGTGTCAGCCTCCGCCCGAAGAGGGAGGTCTTGTCACCTGCCCGAAGACAGCATCTTGACTTGTTGTCGCGTGCATGCAATAGAATGCGACTTGACTGGTACTTATCTGTTGCCCCACTGCAGAGTAGTTGTCACACAAGGTCAACCTTTTATGTGGGGAACCCAAGAGTTTCCATCCGGGCAACCGACACAGAATCCAGCCTAATCTGGGTAATTACTACAGAGGCGAATTCGATTCAGTCAAGACCCGCCAAGTACAGAACTTGAGCTTAGAATGTATCGCTCAATTTCCATCACCACTCTTCCGGTGAGGGCAGTAAACAATATCAGTCAACACCAGCTGAATACATCTGAGGATTCAGTATCGAACAAGGGTTCCAGCTTCGCAATAACCATCAAGCATATACCGGACTTAGACACTAAAGAAATAGGTTTGAACATTCCTCAGTCTCAGACAGATGAGCTAAGATGGAAAGTGAGACAGATAGTGTATAAAGCCAAGCTTCCCAAATCAAACCTCACAAAATCGGAGAGGCTGGTAATCGGAACCCTACAGAGGAATGACATCATCATACAACCAGCTGACAAGGGCAATGCGACTGTAGTGATAGAAAAATAAACAGAATATACAAGAAAACTGGAAGACCTCATTAGAAATGTTAGCTATCGTAAACTAACGAAAAAACCAACAAGGAAAACTGCCACAGATTCTAATCAAGAAAAAGACCACTTCCAACCTAAGATATACAGGCAGTTGTCACAACGTTATAGCATGCTATCTCACATATATGGTTTTCCTAAAATTCACAAAGATGCTATTCCTTTCAGGCCGATTGTTAGCTACCAAGGTTCTGTATACGACCTCTGGGTCGCTTACTTGTGGATATAGTTGACCTATTAATAGGAGAGTCGGGCACCTCGACGTGGTGTAATGGTTAGAAAGCTTGTCTTGCTAGATCAATTACGACTGAGTAGTGAGTTCGATCCTCACTGGGTGCCCCATACTTTCGGCCTTGTGCCACATCTAAGCCGGTCTTAGAAAATCACTATTAATAGGAGAGTCACCATTATATGTCCGAAAACCCACCCACTTCGTGGAAATAATTAAAGATTCTCCCATCCAATCTAACCAGATGGTGAGCTTGGACGTCAGGGGGAGACTGACCTCGGATTCATCCCTAGGAGAACGTACCAGGATCCCAATTGATAACTTGATGGAGATGCTAACTTTCTGCACGCAAACAACATACTTCGGAATGGGAGCAGACATATATCAACAGGATGAAAGCTTGGCAATGGGCTCGCCATTATCACCAGCAATGGTTTACATATACATCGAATACGTCGAGGAAATGACATTAGAATCAACATTACTAAAGTCAACTCTATGGCTGAGATATGTAAATGAAGCAATCATACTCTGCCCGCACCTGGAAGAGGTCCGATTACTACTGGACTATGTGAACTCATTAAAACCATCGATGTAGTTCACAATGGGGAGAGAAAACAACAGTAAACTAGCATTCCTGGATGTAGTAATATCTTGAATAGAGCATGGATTAAGACATCTATATACCGCAAGCCAACATTCACTGGCCAATATCCCAATTTCTACTCTAACCACCCATGCATTATAAAGAAAGTATTACTCCAGTGTCTACAACATCAAGCAAAAGTCATGTGGCGACACAGAAACATATGAGCGAGAAATGGTAAGTTTAAGCAGTACCCTACAACGTAACGACTACCCTGGGTACATGACAGCAGCCCCCACAAACTGGGATAGAAGGGCACAAGACGCTACCAACACTCAGAAAACAGCCTCGGTGGGCTTATCGGAAAAGATACAAAAGATCTGAGATATGGCACCTGGAATTAAAAAGGGACTAAATAAAGGGTTCACTTTATATATCATCTGAAGAGGGCGTACAACGGTCGAAACGTTGTGAATATGGCAATAAAGAGGAGGATTACAGTCTGAACGATGTCAATAGTTACAGTACTTCATCTCAGAAATATAGATTTATTTATTTTCGTCACCAGCCTGAATATTCGTGATATCTTTTTAAAGAGAAATATGCGCACTCCGGTAAGATTCGAACCTGCATCCCCTGGACAGAGAGATGCGGGGAGCGCATATTTTTCCTTTAATAAGATTTCTCGAATATTCTAGAGAAATATTTGTTGTGGATTCCGGGATGAAATCCGGTAGCAAATGAATGACAAACGCAGGAATGAAATATAGCAAATAAATGTATTGACGTAATAATACAATTGGTAATACGGTTAGTAGATCCAGAAATGCGGTTAGTAGCAATAATAATATATATACAGTCTGTGAAATTCAGTATCGAAGTAGGACTTCCTTCTGAGTCTACGTGCTCGCAACTGTGACTCCTATAAGCGGTTACCTCACACTCTCACTCTCTCACTGTATCACTGTATCACTATTACTCTCTGGGTATTCACCGGCAGCAGTACAAGTACACACTGGGCGAGTCCACTTGTATGAAAAAGGGATGGACCTCTTAACAATATTATTAGAAAAAAAAATGTGCCTTAATAAGATTTCACGATCATTCAGTCCGATATACGAGAATAAATGTATATATCGTTTAATAAATAAATGGAACGTGTACTCAAATGTGAGTATACACTACAAATAACGTTTAAAGTCATAAAAATCTTTATATATCAAGAACAATTTTTGGGAAATCTAGGATAAAATGGAGTAAGTTTTCGACTGAGAAAACCTATCTCGCATATTTTCTTTGTGCAGTAAATTCTATAATGAGGGATTCAACAAATAACAGGATAAAAAAAACAACAACCGAATATTACTAGATACGTTCGTACCAAATCTTAAACTCAGAGGGTCCCTAAATATAAAAAAACTTAATGCTCAACCAATACAAAGTGTAAAAAAGTGTTACACTGAAGATTAACCTCGATGAAAGTCTATCTGCCCGTCTGTCTATAAATGTATTCATCTATCTATCAATCTTAATCTCTTCTTATCGTTGTTTATATATATATTTATATGTATATCACAGGCTGTTTCTTTCTTTCTGTTTATCTATGTATGTATATATATATATATATATCCCAGTTTGTATCTATCTATCTATCTATCTATCTATCTATCTATCTATCTATCTATCTATCTATCAACCAAAGTTTGACAGTTTGTTGGCAAGGAATATAAAATAAATGCAATTCTGAATCTAAAAGCCGTTTGAATGCCAGGCTAGTTATTCGCCCAGTCAAAACCTACTTGCGATGGAAACATGTTTATACTGGCCTTACACTACAGTGGTAGTTTGCTCTGTATATATATATATATATATATATATATATATATATATATATATATATATATATATATATGTGTGTGTGTGTGTGAGTGTGTATTTAGGCAGCAATCCTTCTTTCATGCACATTTCATTGAATACGATGGATAAGATGCTTTTATTTAGTTTTTATAGAATTTCTCATGCGATCTAATATTTTTTTTCTTTTCGGATGATAAATTATATAAAGACTGTCCGAATGTTCTTTTTATCCGAGCGCTTTCGGCTATACATTAAGCCATTTTCAAGGAATAAATATTTTAAGTGTTAAATAATACAATTAATAAGTTTTATTGTATATATGTTTTATAAAATGTTTCCATTTTTCAAAACACGGTCTAACACTGTATCCATGGTCAAAGTTAATATTGTTAAGTGTTGTTGTTTTTGTTTTTTGTTTTTTTAATAAGACTTCCATTATTTTTAGCCTTTTTTTGCATGTAGATGATCCTTTTAAATTAGTGTTGTCCACAAGTATGTTACGAATAGTGTCCGGTTTGGTCTCCATGAATATTTAAATGAGATCTAATTGAGCTATGGTCAGAAAGGTGTAGAGTGTCAAACATGTTGTAGCGTATATGTAAATAATTATATACATGGAAAGTAAAGGATTGTTATTAATTCAAGAGATTTTTTATTAATTTAAACGTTATTTTTTAGTTGATACATGTATTTGTTTATTAATTAAATAATATATTTATTTATTTTTGTCTAACACACTGAATATTCGTTAAATCTTATTAAAACGTAATTTCTCTTTAATAAGATTTCTCGGACATTCAAGCCGATAGACAAAAACTAATAATGAAATACGAGCATCCACCATAAATAAAGTTTAAAGTGATCACACACACACCCACACATACACACACACACACACACACACACATATATATATATATATATATATATATATATATATATATATATATATATATATACCCATACAAACTACAAACGTTTCCGGTAACTCTCTTCTTTTTATATATACACATTTCTCTCGTTGGAACCTCTATAACCTCTTTCTTTTATACCTATATATATATATATATATATATATATATATATATATATATGATGAAACAATTATTGGTCAGAATTAAATTAGACCAGGAAACAGTTTTATTAAAAAGTGTTCAATACTTAAGTAAAATAAAGGAATATAAGATATAAAAAAAGGTAAATATAACTTTCAGAGATTTTAAATTTGAAAAAAATAGGATATTTGGTCTATATCAGCTGAGGATACCTAAGGGTTGAAACCATGGTAGCGTAATTGACTGATCTCCTAATTTCTGAAATATATATATATATATTATTTTATTTTTTATAAATTTTGATATATATATATATATATTTTTATTTTATTTTTTATAAATGTTGATATATATGTATATATATTTTATTTATATTTTTAATAAATTTTGAATATATATATATATATATATATATATATATATATATATATATATATATATATGAAGTGAACATAGAAGTCAACAGTTAGAGGCGACAGTCTGTTTCATGCTATATGCAATCGTCAGAGCACACGTGGCCTGACGATTGCATCTAGCATCAACCAGCCTGTCGCCTCTAAATGTTGACTTCAATATTCACTCTTATATTTGCACACGCTCTATCTCTGATATTGAGCACTTTATCCCATTAATATAGCACATCTTAAGACTATATTCTTCATATATATATATATATATATATATATATATATATATATATATATATATATATATATGCTGTGTGTAACAGCAAAATTGTCAAAATAGTCTAACAGCATGGTATAATTGTCAATCTAACAAAATGTTTAATATCTAATATCCACTAAACTAATTCAGTTTCTTTTTACGGGTTTTTAGATAAGACATTTAGCCATCTTGACACCATTTCTGGTAAGAATCACTGTAATACACTTTTAGTTATTCAGCTAGAAAGTTATGTTGAACTTGTTTTATATCAGCCCCACTATGCCTTCCCAATTGAGCTATGGTGTGAGGAAAAATATCATTGAGGCCTTCAGTAATGGTACCAACATCCATACACTGGCTTTCATCTTGAAAGTCCATTCAAGAACCATCAAGAGAACAGTGATTAAGTTTTAAAAAGAGGAAGCAGTAGAAAGGAAAACTGGATTACGACGTCACAAGAGCAAGAGGGATTATCATTTCAACTTCGAGTGGAATACATTCTTATTGTTCGGAGACCAATAGTGTTATAAAAAACCTGGAGAATTCCAGTAAGATGTCTTTAATCATTTCTAAGATACAACGGTTCAGAGCTTAATGTAACAATTGGACGATTATACTGTTACATTATTCAGACATCTTTTCTGCTTGTTTCTCCAATATATTGGGAGGAACAGTTTTGGCAACTTATTTTATAAATGCCTGCTTCAGAAATATTATTGCTATCAGCAACAACCTATCCCATCTAAATAATCTTAAAATAATCACAAGCACTTCCAAAACCATTATGGATATACTCACATCTTCAATCACTAATAGCAATAATTCTCGCAAAACTTCTCTCTGTAAACAGCGTGATTGTTTGATGTGGCTTGCTATAATTAGCCTCTACTACTTTTCCCACCCCAACTTTTTTTTGGCCTCTCATCAATCATTTCGCAAATTTAAAAAATCTATTGTATTTTACTGTTTTAACTCTCGATTAAAAAATTTCAAGAACGGGAGCAAGCAAGATCATGAACCACACCTTGGTTTTGAATAAACTGCTCACAAAAGTCTATGGACCCTCAATTTGTGAGAACTTTATAAATAATAGAAAGTGTGCGGCAGAATTTAATGTTGACTAGTTTACTGTTCTGTCCTATTCACAGTCTTTATTTCCCTAAAAATACTAGAGTCAATATATGTCAAGTCTCGGAAACCTTCTCTCTGTAAACGGCGTGATTGTTTGTTGGGGCTTGCTATAATTAGTCTCTTGTACTTCCCCTTCTCTCATTTTTGTCCTCTCATTAACCATTCGCAAATTTAAGAATTTATTGCATTTTAATAGTTTTACTCCCGATTAGAAGCTTTGAAAAGCGGGATCGAAACCGGTTGTTTTTCGCTTTCATTTTTTTTTTGTTTTCAACTATGCCAAGTAATATTCAGCTAAGTGTGTGTGTGTGTATGTGTGCGTGTGTGTGTGTGTGTGTGTTTGTTTGTGTGTAGGTTGGGCGGAAAGAAACTTATTGTTTAAAATTGTTAATAAGTTTATTATTGTTCGATTATTATAAAAAATGTTTTATTTTGAATAGTTTAATCGTAGAATATTATATATATCATGTCACCCCAAGCAAAGCGGGAATGTCACGAGTGCGCGGTGGGGGGGCTTTACACAGAGTGAAACTGAGAAAAAAGATCGTCTACTCATCTTGGAATGACAATTTCCGATGGTTTTGGCATCTATTGAAGCACGCGGTCCATGCATACTGCGCACCACAGGATGTTTTTGTTGTCCCTCACTGCCACCAAACGGAAAAATGTAAGAATTCTGGAAAAAAGCTAAAAAAAAAAAAATAAAAAAAAATATTAAATTAAATTTTCCTTCTCCGTCAAATTTATCGAAATATGTCAGAAAGAAAGGTTGCTGCTAAATATGCATTAATATATATATATATATATATATATATATATATATATATATATTACGAGTACGAGTGTCAATAATGGCTAACGCGTTCAAGAAACTTTCATTGCAGATAGATTTTACTTAAAGGAACGATTAGTTAGCTTATCTTCATACCCTGCCTGGTGGCAAACGCTGCTGGTGGCGCCAGGGGTGTCGGTACCGCCATAGCCACTGAAACCGTGATATCACCCCTGGTCGGCGGCTGATGAAGACAGGTATCGCACGTACTAACACACGTTGTATGTAAAAAAAAATTTAGTAAAATTCCTAGGTCAATTCTGTGGACAAGACAGATTGTTATAAAATAACAATTGGAAAAAAATTTGCCGACGCGTTTCGTCTTCCGACATTTTCAAGGCAAAAATGAAATCAAATGTTTTTGTTGTTATAGTTACATTAAAAAATCCAAATTTAAAAAGATAGACGTTTCTATCTAAGCCTTTTTTTTGTGGTTAATGTATATCTTTTTAAATTTGAATTTTTTAATGTAACTATAAAAACAAAAAACATTTCGATTTCATTTTGCCTTGAAAAAGGGAGAAGATGAAACGCGTCAAAAATCTAAGATTTTTCCAATTGTCATTTTTACCATATATATATATATATATATATATATATATATATATATATATATATATATATATGTGTGTGGTGGAGAAGAGGTTATACAAGTTCCAACGAGAGAAAAGTGTATATTAAAAAAAGAAGATAGAACCGCGAACGTTTTTGGTTGTAATGTGGATTTTTAAAAAAATATCATGCCTTTTTTTTTGCATAATTTTTGCTACACGTGTTTCCAGTCTTGCCACCTTCATCAGGCAAAGAATAGATATTTCCACATATTATTAAAAGGAATTAATTTTTCTTAAGTTTTTCGATGTTAAATATTCCCGAGATTAGACATTCTCTTTGTTGTGTGTTAGTGACCCAGGTGTCGTCCTTGAACTGGCAGTGAAAAAGTTCTGCGTGAAGGGTAATAAACCAATTAAAACTGGTCCTAGAAAGGGTGAGGAAGATAACTATATTCTTATCTTTTAATGACCCCTGTGTGTACTTAGATCTATTTCCATTTTTTTGTGTTTTTGGCAGCATGCGTATGTATACGTATACTCCCTCTCCATACATACATACATACTGTTTTATTATAAGGAATTACTATACACATATGTACACATATACATATAGAAACACACACACGCACACACACTCCCTCCTATATTGTCTAGGGTTTGTCTGTGCTTTATATATATATATATATATATATATATATATATATATATATATATATATATATATGGTGGGTGCATCTGTAAGTGTATAGAAAAGAGTAATGTAAGAAATCACGTATCAGGCAGTCGAGGAGAACTGAACAAGTAAAATAGAAAAGAAGAACTAGTAACCGACAACATGAATGCTCAATTCCCCAAGTGCTAAGTCAGAGAAAATTCTGATCAATTCTCACATGAAGGGAAACCATTTATCTTCTCTATTGTGTTCGATCTATCTATCTATCTATCTATCTATCTATCTATCTATCTATCTATCTATCTCAGTCATTCACTTCTATCTATCTATCTATCTATCTCAGTTCAATACTATCTATCTATCTTCCTCAGTCAGTTCACATCTATCTATCTATCTATCTATCTATCTATCTATCTATCTATCTATCTATCTATCTATCTATCTATCTCAGTTCAATGCTATCTATCTATCTCAGTCATTCACTTTTATCTATCTATCTATCTATCTATCTATCTATCTATCTACCTATCTATCTCAGTCATTCACTTCTATCTATCTATCTATCTATCTATCTATCTATCTATCTATCTCATTTCAATACTATCTAGCTATCTACCTCAGTCATTCACTTCTATCTATCTATCTATCTATCTATCTATCTATCTATCTATCTATCTCAGTTCAATACTATCTATCTATCTACCTCAGTCAGTTCACATCTATCTATCTATCTATCTATCTCAGTTCAATGCTATCTATCTATCTCAGTCAGTTCACTTCTATCTAT
>CAHIKZ030001791.1:310000-335000 GCA_903632075.3 Acanthosepion pharaonis | reverse complement strand
GCAGAGATCCAGTGAGAGAGAGAGAGAGAGAGAGAGAGAGAGAGAGAGAGAGAGAGAGAGAGAGAGAGAAAAGAATTACGGGTATGTAAATTGATGTTCGAAGTGGGTAACACTCGGAGCCAAAATGGAGTGTCGGCCATTTTGCCAAGGCGTTGTTTTCACTGAATCGGATTCTCAGTTTGCAAAACAATGATTGGATAAAATATTGACGCGTAAGAACGAAGCAGCAAAATATCAAAGACAGCTATCTAATAACACGTAGTTCTTACTTTTGCCTGAATAACGTCGGCTACACAACGTTGCACCGGAGAGTCTATGTGATGCAGGATTCTGGTAGTTATATTCATCTGATTAGTGTAATCAAGTAAAAACTGCAGGGAAAAGTGTTTGCATCCAAAAGATATTCATACTGAAATGTTTCCTGAATTAGGAGATGACGTTCCAGCTTTATCAACAGTGCAAAAGTGGCCATTCAAATAAGCCTTCAAGAAATAATAGGGATTACTCAGCACATCCTAATATATGCAAACACACACACAAACATACACACACACACACATATATGTGTTGCATCATTGCAGTGAGTAAATTATTTTTGTCTATATGAAAAAAATTGTATAAATAATTATCAGTAGTGAGACCTCTTTTGCATTAATGCTGTGAACGTTAGAATTTATATATTATTTTCGTTCTCATTACATTCGGATATATATATATATATATATATATATATATATATATATATATATATATATATATATATATATATATATATATATACTAGCAGCATGGCACAGCGTTTCCCGTGCTTGATTCAAAAACCGTACGACTCATACAGCAATCGCTATCACTTGAATGATTTAATTACTACGAAGATTGATTAGAATAATTTATAAAGTTTTAATTTTTTTTTTAAATTCTGCATTAATTTGTAGCGGTCAAGTGATATTATTATTAAATTAAACTAGCAGCATGGCCCGGCTCGTACGACTCATACAGCAATCGCTATCACATAACTTAAAATAGTTTTGCCCTTCCTTGCCTTTAAAGGAGTGCCCTTTTCCGTGCTGATGTTGCTACATGCCTTACTTCTTGCCTATCTCACACTGCGAATTTTTTCTAAGCTCTATACTAAACATTAAATCTGTTACGAAAAAAGAACTAAACAAAATGAAAACAAAACGATCAGCTTTAAAAAAGGACTCGTAACTGGAAAAACCGAATGAAAAAAGAAACAAATACTTTTTCACACCCAACCCAGTTCTGCGGAATCAGAATCAACGTTGAGTTTAAGCAAGCAAATGAGCCAATTGGAGTAAAGTGCTATGCAGATTTAAATTTTTCCCACTTGTGACGAATGCAGCCATCGATTTTTTTTTTGCATGCTAGCATGCTAGTTAACATTCAGATTAACAGATTGAAAGAAGAACCTTTTGCCAATGAAGTTCCCTTCTCGGCTGTGACTGGGGTCCTTCCCCTTTACCAAGCCACTGTTCTACGACGCTTAACATTTCGATAAAAGATCCATTTTTCGTCGCCAGTCAAAGTCTATCCAAAAAAGGTGAAACAAGTTGGCGAAAATGGAGATGTCAACTCGGAATTTGAGGTTGTTTTCAAACAATTCATGAGGCACCCATTTTCCAAGTTTAGGAACTTTTCGAAGTTGTTGAAGATGACGATGAACAGTTGTATGGTTTGAACTGAGAACCCCTGCTAGTTTCTCAACTGATAAAGCAGGATTTTCTTCAAGAGCTGCTTCAAGGAACTTTTCATCAAACTCCACGTCCAGTTCGATCTTCATCTTCAAGGGTGAAATCTTCACCTCTGAATTTTGCAAACCATCTTCTGCAAGTTCTTTCATTCACACAGTCCTCTCCATAAACTGAGTGAATGTTTCTAGCCATTTCGGCTGCTGAGTTACCTTTCTTGAACTCATAAAGTATTATGTGCCTCAAATGATTCTTGGGTGGATGAGGAATTTTCTCCAATTTTACTCACTTTTACATTTTAGCAGGGTTTTAATCAAACAAAATTTAATTTCATTGTTCTCTGAAATAAAATTTGATCAGTTTAAATGCATCTAAACATAAAAAATAATCTTCAGCTCCATTAGACATTATAAAATACACTTTAAATTTCGTTCATTTTAACAAAAAGTTAAAATTCGGACAGAACTTATGGGATGGCCTGATATATATCCGACAGCCAGTGCAGTGTAAAACCACAGCATAACCACGTTAGGTGATACTTTTAATTTTTAACGGGGTGGACTGGCTGGAGCGACATCCATTCAGTTTTATATATACGTGAATTAATAAGCTAGGTTCTCAATGATTAAACATCCGATATTGTTTAGCATTTGATCACACACTGATTGACTAATCGATAAATCGAATTAACGAGCATTTGACTTGAAAGTGAGTAAAATTGGAGACAAGGGACATATCGATCTATCACTTTGTTGCTTTTATCGATGCGTTCGTAAATTGCAAATTATATTATGAAAAAAAAAATACTGTTAAAACCCCGACAGGTTCTGCAACCTAGCCAGTAAAAAATAGCTGTAAAAGTGATTATTTTGCATCAGGCTTGAAAAAAAATCGGTATTTTCTGCTAACTTTCTGTTTTATTCAAACATATAATTAAAAGTCCACCCGCAATGTTTATGCCTTAGTTTTTCGCCCCAAGCAAGGCGATAAAGCCAATAAAACGGAAGAAGTTTGAGACTAAGACATTCAGAGAGGATAATAAAATAACAGAATTTAAGTGGGTGGGGAGGTTGAATCCTGACTAGAAAACAAAAAGAGAGTTACACGACTCCAAAATGATGCAACACAGTTGACAATCGCGGACTACGTTTAAATTCATAAAGTCAAGATCTTCCGCGATTTATTTTACACGAGGTAAGCAATCCATGTTTTAATCGATAATCACCCTAGTCAGAAAAGCAATGAAGACGGTAATACTGGTAACCTGAAGAGTACCGGTAATAGCGTTTCTTTTAAGCAAGACATTAAATCTTCACGACTTTATATTTTTTTTAAAAATCGAATGCAAAAATTTCTAAGATCTACAATCGGAATGAATCTTCTATCCGTCACACAGATTTGATTATAGAAAATTCTTATTACTGTACTAATTATTAATAGAATAGAATCCCTCACATCCGGAATCACGCATATCCGGAAGCACTCATATCCGGAGTGCCTCATAACCGGAATCCCGCCTATCCGGACATGATTTTGATGTGTATATTTGAACTGTTTGGGTGATATTTAACTGATTTAAAATTTCTGTTTTTCAGGAAATTTACTTTGGATAATCGCTTATGCTTATTTCACCCTAATGGCTTGTATTGGTGCAAAAGATGATGGGAATAAGAGGAAAGAATGACAACGACAAACCTCTGCAACATGATAGCGACGAGATGCATGATTGTGATGAAACCAGGATTGACACTGAAAAAGCTATTGGAAAGGTTGTCAGTTGAAAGAAAGCCGCCATTAAGCTATGACGATTGCAATAACGCGCGCGAGTTAAAAGGTATCTTTCGTTTAAGAAATCACAAGAATAAAGGCAAAACAAAATGCGAAAAAGGTTGAGAATGACATTAGAAGAGGAAGAATCATCATGCAACATCGATTAAATAATCCTCGTTACATTATTTGTTTTGCATACGGGGCATACTTAATTTAATTAATTTTCATTAACAATACATAATTTACACTATTTATATTGTTCCGACTATCATCCTTATTTATGTTGCCATATTTAACACAACGTTTCGGCTGTTGTACGCTCCGGCCTTTTTCAGGTGGGTGGAATGTCAAACTGAATCCTTTATTTCGCTCGCTGGGGTAGACTGTTCTAGTTCCACGTGCCATGTCTGATGGATATCAGTTATCTCCTGTTAATTCCTCTCTCCAAGTTCTCCACCGCCTTAACCATGTATTGAGCTCATACTATTTGGGTCCTCTAACTGGATCCAACTAACGCCTTTATCCACTGTGCCATGTGTTCTTGAGGGTTCCGTTCGACATTCCAACGATCTGAAGAAGGGCGGAGCGTACAACGGCCGAAACGTTGTGATAAATATGGCAACAAAGATGAGTATGATAGTCCGAACAATGTAAATAGTGTACATAATACCTCATCTCAGAAATATAGACTGATATTATATAAATTATTTCTTTTTTCCTTAAATGAAATTCTGTTATATTTCACTCACCGTTAGCATATTTTGTTTACTATAAGACATTGAAAATAAATATTAAACCTGATTTCAGTTCTTTTATTTTAATCTAAATATAATCCCTTATATCCGGACTTTGTAACCAATTACTCATATCCGGACTTTGTAATCAATTACTCATATCTGGAAGGTCTTCTTAGTCCAGTTGTTAGGGATTCTACTGTAGTTATTGTTTTGAATAATTTTTTTCTAAAATGTTAATTAGACATCTGTCTATATTTATGAAATGAGATATTGCAAATATTTGGACTATTTACATTGCTCAGATTGTTGTGTTCATCTTCATTGCCATATTCACGTCGTTTCAGCCGTTGTACTTTCCGACCTTCTTCAGGTGATATACGTTGGAATTTCGAAACTGGACCTTTATTTAGTCCACTGAGGTATATACGTCTAGTTCCACGCCTTCTTTCTGAATATCTCACTTTCAGTTAATTTTCTTTACTTACTCAATTCTCCAAATTCTTGCCAAGGGCTGAACGCCTTCTCACCGTTTTCCTTAAAAATGTATGAATCCGACTCAATTCACCGAAGATTTCGGCTTATAAACCGAGCAGACTGGGCCATCTAGCAGCCAACGCTAGACATTTGGTTGACATCTAACGTTACAGACAAAACACATGGAAATACGTTCGGCGAAAATTGTTTTAATCATTTCACACAAAGCAAGGCGATAATGCCACTAAGACGCAAGGGAATACTGGGAATGAAAGAGAATGAAAAGACTTTAGAAGATACCGGAAACACAATCCTGAAAAGTAAACAAGGGATAAAGATTTACCCATGTCTAAAAAGTAAGGGAGGAGTGTGAACCGGACGATAGGTAAACCTAACTACACCTGTTAAGGAGGAAAAAAATAATTAGCGAATAAAATTTCAGAGTTCAGGCGGATACGTTAGAAATATCAAGTTGACGAACCAGAAACCCAATCCTAAACAGGAAATAAGAGATAAACCTCCATTCCTGTTCAAAAGACCGGGTTGGATGATAAACCGGGCGATCTTCACTGGAGGTTTCAGTCTAATGGTGTTGTTCAAACTGCTGCCCAAGACAGATGGTGTGCACTGTCCAAGAAACTGTATCTAAGATCCGTTCAACATAGATGCATTATAAACCACAAGTGGGTTTCTGTTGGTTGTATCTAAATGTTCTTGAGCAGACGTCTGCAACAGAGAGCGGCCATCGACCGTAGTAGTCCGGAAACGAATAGCCGGCCATTATGCATGATGTCAAATCAAACCCAAAGTATGATACGAATACTGAAACTCCTCCATTCTTTGCGGTGAAATCTAGTGCAAGATTTTATCTGACACAATAAAAAATTATTCAAAAGAAACAAACGATATGAAAACGAAAAAAACAAGCTCTCTGTTTCCAGAACATTCATACAACGGCGGGAAGTCACATTGTAACAATAAAATAAATAAATAAAGAAGCTGGCTATAAAACCAATCATTATGCGACATTACGAATATTTTGTAGTATTAACTGCAAAAAAAAAAAAAAGAAAAATAGATAAAGATAAAAAATATATCAAAGAAGAATTCTGTTTGGCTGAAAGATATTTCATATGAATTCTTGGTTTAATTCCATATTTTGAGCGTCAATATTCCCGACCCATTTTTTGACAAGGAGTGTCTTCAAGGGATAGGCGAACACAATATCTTTAAAATGAGACCATCATACTAATAAAATATTGTATTTTGGAGATTAACTTCAAAGTATTTTATTATTTAAAGTATGGCCTTTTCCCCATTATTGGCGGTGACAATCTTAGTAACATAAGATTTGTAGACGACACAGTGTTGATAGCAGACACATAAAAACCTATAAAAACTCTGACAGAAGGTAGTAAAGGAAAGTAAAGAAGTAAAGATTAAACATCAAGTACATGATGACAGAGTGCATGGTTGTCAGAAAAATGGGTGAGGCTAAAATGCAAATTACAAATTGGAGATACCAAAATCAAACAAATACAAAAATTTAAATACCTTCATAATGTTTTTTATCACAGGACGGAAAGTTCGATACTGAAATAATAAAGCATACTGGTTAAGGAGGGGAGGTGATAAGTGAACACGTGTGAACGAAACGAAACATATGTACTTCCTTACGTGAAAGGATTTCTTGGAAAGAATACATTCTGAATTTTCTATTATCCACACAGTATCAGTACAATATTCAAAAACAGACCTTACGGAGAAAAGAACGAATGAATAAAACTTTAATAATAATAATAATAATAATAATAATAATAATAATAATAATATTTCTCATGAAATTAAGCGTGCAATTCAGAAAGCCAAACGGACCGAATGTAGCCCTCGGACCGCAGTTTGCCCAGTACTGGTCTATAAAAATGTAGCGAGAACAACATTCTGGAGAGCCATTCTACAAACCGAGCCGCATCCTAAGAAGGTGATGATATACATCTAGTAATGACTGGAAGGGCGTTGTGAATTAAGAGACGCTTTGGGCGTCTTACTTTATCCGGTATTTTTACTTAATTCCACAATGTTTAGTCATCACTCTTTCCTCTTCATTCATAATGAGTCATGCCAGCAGTCATACTTTTACTAGGTGGCTAAGTTGCTCCTTTTACTCTTTATCACAACAACAAGGGATGTAATACACGCAGTTTTTGGTCATTCGTGTTAGGTTTGACTTATCCCGGCAGAAATTTCTCCGTAAGGTCTGTTTTTGAATATTGTACTGATACTGTGTGGATAATAGAAAATTCAGAATGTATCCTTTCCAACAAAACTTTTCACATCCCTTCTGCTTTGAGTCTAACCTTTTCCCGTGAGGAGATTATCCAGCATTATTCACTGTTGTATATGATATTCGATATTACATAGCAAGTTAATATATTATCATTAGTTTCAACGATATTTTCCTATTTGTTAATACATTGTTTAAATTTAGAAAGGCAACTTTCTTTCTATATATGAGTCCCCCTCTCCATCGTCTTTTCCTACACTATCCCGATATTTAAATTCCTGCCCTTTCAATTTTGACGTCCCCAATACATAATTTGAAACTTGAACTGCCCCTTTTACTGACGAGATGTTTTATATTACGGCGTCTTTTTTAAGAGCTGCCTCGTTTGTATTAAGTTAAGTCATAAATGATTTCCGAATTTGTTGACTTTATTCTTCAGAGAATAAACTACAATTATATTTTATTCAACTATTACGCTTTGGACATCTCGAAAGCGATTGACAGGGTTTGGCATACCGATCTTCTACAGGAGTTGAAAGATTATGGCTTTTCTGAACGAAGTTTTGAACTGACTCAGTCTTTGTTATCAAATCGCAAAATGAAAGTTTTCCTGAACGACCAACATTCTAGATCTTTTCGTACAAAGGCAGGTATACCCAAGGGTTCTATCTTTGTAACTACGTTCTTTAATTTTCATTATTGACATTCATGATGACATCAGTTCTCAACTACGTATCTCTACTGATGGCATAAATATTTACTCCTGTCGCGAGAGAAAGTCCGGCCAATTCGATAAGATCAAATTGACAGCTGATCTAAAAAACGACCTACAATCTCCTGTTAACTGGGTCAGAGAATATCTTGTTAATTTTAATGCTTCCAATACGAAATGCTAACCTCCAGAAGAGTGATTCCCTGCCCTTTCTCGGGATAACAATTTTGGCTTACATAAAGTGGAACGCTATTTATATTATTCGGACTATTGTCCTCATCATTGTCGCCATATTTATTACAATGTTTCGAACGTTGTACGCTCCGGCCTTCTTCAGGTGGCTGGAATATCAAATTGAACCCTTTATTTCGCTCACTGGGGTAGACTGTTCTAATTCCACGTGCCATGTTTAATGGATGTCAGTTATCAGTTATCTCCTGTTAATTCCCCTCTCCAAGTTCCCCACTGCCTTAACCGGGTATTGAACTCACACTCTTTGGGTCCTCTCACTGGATCTAACCAACGGCTTTATCCACTGTGCCATGTGTCCTTAAACAGTCTACCCCAGTGAGCAAAATAAAAGGTTAAGGACATTCCAACCTCCTGAAAAAGACCAGAGCCTACAACGGACGGAACATCATAATAAATATGGCGACAATGATGAGGACAATAGTCCGAATAATGTAAATAGTGTACATAATACCTCATCCCAGAAATATAGACAGATAATAAAGTGGAACGATTATATTGAATCAGTTGTTAGGTCTCCCTCTAAAAAGACAATTATTTTCACCACAACCTAGAAAGAGTTATTAAATGAGGAATAGCCAAAACTAATGTTGGAAATGAAATGGTAATCTTTATAACATCAACAAAATACAATACTCGCCAGCAGCATGAAGTAGGTAAACCACTGCTTGCGATGGACTACTTAGACAGCATATTATCCCCCACTTGCAATAGTGTCCAACGTATTTATGAGGATTGGGGCATACACATTAGTGTTCAGTGGTACGGTTTATAACAATGTTCATGACAGGTACTAGTAAAAAAAAATGAAATTAATTATGCAACGAAAGAAAGACAGCAAAATTGAAGTAGAATGAAAAATGACAAAGAAAAAAAAAGAAAATAGAATAAATAAAAAATGAAGCAGTAAAAGTGAAAATAAAGAACGAAAATACATACCTCGATAGAAATATGAAAAAAGAAGTAGAAAGCGAAATGAAAAACAAGAAAAAGTAGAATGAAGAAAGAATAAATTATTGAAAATAAAATTTGAAGAAATATACCCAAAAGATGAAAAAAAAAAAGTTGGCGGAAAAATGAAAAAGAAGAAAAAAATTAATGACTAAAGAATAAAGTAATGAAAAAAAAAAAAAAATGGAGAAACATATTCCGAAAGAAAGATAAGAAAATTTTTGTAATCTAGAAAAGGTTACTGAATGAGGAATAACCAAAACGGAGGTAGGAAATGAAATGGTAATCTTTATAACATCAACAAAATAAAATACTCGCCAGCGACATGAAATAGGTAAACCACTGCTAGTGATCGACGACTAAGACAGCATATGACCCTCAGTTACAATAGAGTTCAATGTATTGATGAGGATTGAGACATACCCATTAGTGTTCATAGATACGGTATATGACAATTAAAAAACCTGGAGTTTAAGACAAACAAGTAATGCATGTCGTTAACAAAAGGAATTACATGTGTAAACAATTGAAATCAAAGGAAAATACATTAACACTGACTATAAGAATGTGCTTGTTTGAATGTGTGTGTGTGTATGTGCCTCATATGTAGTGTTTTCATAAGTAATGTTTAGTGTTCATAGGTATATAACAGAATCTATCTTTCATATTTATGTCTACCATTCGTTCATGTTTTAAATATTTCTGCCATAAATGGTCTGGTACTCTCGCTACGTATTTAAATATTTTTGATAATATCCAAAGAAGAATCAGCAATATTATAGGTCCTGGCCTAGCATATCGGCTTCAGTCATTTTCCCACCGCCTTAACGTAGCTTCCCTGCGGTTTTTCTATAAATGCTTTCATGGTAATTGTTCGGGTGATCTTTCCGCTATGGTACCTAGACTTCATGAATTTATCCGCTGTACTCGATTGGAAACAAGATCTCATCAATTCCCAGTTTAACTGACTGGATGTAACGATAAGTGTTTCTCTTCTTGCATTTTCCGCTTGTGGAACTCCCTTCCGGTTCCATGCTTTCAAACGACCTTTCATCTTGACAAATTTCAATGCAATGTCAATTGTTCTCTACTGTCTTCTTGATTACTCTTCTTCTATTGTTCTTGCTTCTTAATAAAGTTTCTCTTTTTTTTTACTAGTCTTTTACACTCAATATCCGCTTGTCTGTTAGTGGCTTCAATGCCTTGCATGGGGTGAAGTGATTAAGAAAATATTCACCATCATTTGCAATGACATCGATATCTTTTCCGTAAGAATTTTGCAGGTTTTAATGAAAAAATGTTTTGGGGGAACTCTTGAAATTGGTTTTTCTTACCGAAAATTTTCCCCATCAAAGCATTTTGTAACGACCAGAAGAGTTATATATTCGATTGCTGCAAGGTTAAGGGAATATATTTAGGAGAACAGAACATACTAACCAATTTCCAAAATTGAGTTCTCTGTTATTCATATTGATGTAGCCGTGCGTTGTCACGGAGAACAACATTTATTTTCAAGTGACTGGTGTACTGTAAGTTTCTTTGGCGACACGTTTCAGCTGCTGGACTTATAAATGTGCATTTAGTATTTCATCGCGTTTTAAGCATTCTAAGTGAATAATACGTGGGAAGTCCCGCAACACGCGAATCATTAGCTTTCTGCATAGATTTAAACTTGTCAAATCATTGATTTTTGCGTTGAACATTGTCGTACGTTAGCGTACTACAAATTTATTGCCACATAGGATTTTAGTAGTTAAGATGATATATTCGTCATTACAATTACTTCACGAAAATGAAAATTACTTATGTCTGAACCTAATAAAAAGCTTTACGTCTCTTTTAATTATGTTAAGGTAATTTTTAAATCCCATTAAAAAGACTTTTATTATCTTCGTTATAAACATCTATAATTATAGCCGTACGGATCGAAGGTTTTTTTTTTATTATTGAAGTAAGAACGATGGTACTTAACTTTTCAGTTTTTCTTTTTTTTCTTGTTGTATGTGATTTTGTAAAGAAAGAGAGAAAACATTTTCAAATTGGGTCCAGATTTTTTTTTCGTTCTTTCCTCTATGTCTTGTGTTTGGACATTGATTAACTTTTTTCGTTTCAGTCTTGTTTTATTGAGCTTAATTGTGTGACTCCATTGGGCACACGGAAAGACAATTGATCAGCTGCAAGACTCTTTTTGTGAATCAAAGAAGAAATGAAAAAAAAAGGAAGGTGGCTGTCAAGTAGGAAGGAACAAAAAGCAGATGGAATGAGAAGAGACAAAAATTGAAAAATGAAGAGAAAAACACGAAGGAAGGACGGAAGGAATGAAAGAAGGAACGAACGAAAAAAAAAAACAATGTAAGAATGGAGAAGGAAATGAATGAAATAAACAAAGAAAGATAAAATGAAAAACATATGAAAAGGAGACGGAATGACTGTAAAGACAGGAAGTAAAAATTAGCAGGAAGAGAAAAAAGAGAATGATACTAAGAACGACAATAATTATAAACATGGAAAAGAAAGAAAAAAAGAAAGAAAAAAGAAAAATAATCAGGATGGAAGGAATAAATGAAAAAGAAAGAAAGAAAGAAAGAAAGGAAGGAAGAAAGAAAGAAGAAAGAAAGAAAGAAGATCAGGATGGAAGAAATGGAAATGAATGAATAAAAGAAAGAAAGAAAGAAAGAAAGAAAGAAAGAATGAAAGAAAGAAAGAAAGAAAGAAAATCAGGATGGAAGAAAAGGAAATGAATGAATATAAGAAAAAAAGAAAGAAAGAAGGTGACAGGAATATGGAATGAAAGCAAAATGAATGAAAGAAAGAAAGAAAGAACGAAAGAAAATCAAGATGGAATAAATGAAAATGAATGACTATAAAAAATAAAGAAAAGAAAGAAAGAAAGAAAGAAAATCAAGATGGAAGGAATAAAGGAAAATGAAAGAAAGAAAGAGAGAAAGAATGAAAAAAAAAGAAAGAAAGTTAGAAAATCAAGATGAAAGAAAGAAAATCAGAATATAAGGAAGAAAGAAAATCGGGATGAAAGAAAGAAAGGATGGAATGAATGAAAATGAATGATTGTAAGAAAGAAAGAAAAAAGAAAGAAAATCAGGATGGAAGAAAGAAAGAAAGAAAGAAAGGAAGAAAGAAAGAAAGAAAGAAAGAAAGAAAGAAAGAAAGAAAAAGACAGAATGAAAGAAAATCAGGATGGAAGTAAAAAATGAGAAAGAAAGAAAGAAAGAAAGAATTAAAATAAGGATGGAAAGATTAAAGGAAAAATAAAAGAAAGAAAGAGAGAAAGAATGAAAGAGAGAAAGAAATTTAGAAACTCGGGATGAAAGAAAGAAAACCAGGATGGAAGAAATGAAAATGAAAGAAAGAAAGACAGAAAGGAATAAAGAAAGAAAGAAAATCAGGATGAAAGAAAGAAAGAAAGAAAGAAAATCAGAAAATCAGAATGGAAGTAAGAAATGAAAAAGAGAGAGTCGAGAAAAAAAAAAGATAGAAAATTATAAGACAAACGGCAAAAATTATAAAGTTGAAAAAAAAGAGAGATTAATATAAAAGAAAAAATGAAGAAATAAAAAAAGAAAAAGAATGAAAGAAATCCGAAAGATTGGTAGGAATGAATAAAAGTAGGAATGAAAGAATAAAAGAATAAGAGAAAAAAGACAATAAAAAAGAAGGGAAGAAAGGAAATTGTCGAAGTTGGAATAGGAGGAAAATTCAAGAAAATAAAACAAAAAGGCAAAATAAACAATAGCCAAAAGTTAATAGGAATAAAAAGAATAAAAGCAACTTAATACCAGGTACGAATGGTACTCTCTTTGTTTCCAGTCCATCAAATAAATAACGAAACAAAAGAAACAGGCGTAACTCAGCTCAAAAGGCCGAACTGAAGACAATGATCAAGCCAGGCACTTAACTTATTTATTGCCACTTTCTCGTGAGAGACCAACTGTAAAACACGTTTTCTTATCACCAAATATTTCGTTTGGAGCAAAAACAAAACAAAAAAAAAAGAAGGAGAAAAAAACATTGTTAGAAAAATATGTCTTTCTCGTTGTCTTTTTCCTTACCTGACAATTTAAAGAGGGAAATAGAAAGAATAAAAATGAAAGGAGGATAAAATAAATAAAGCGAATAAAGAAATAAAAACGCTTATTGCTCATTTATTTATTTTCTCTAATTTTTATTTCCATTCTCTATTTTTTTTTTTTTTTCATTCTTTTTCCTTGGATATGTTTCTTTCTGATTAGAGCTGCTTTGTATTTTATATTTTTACTCTTTTAGTTTACAAGCACACTCTTTATTCTTATCTTGGCCAGTGGACTTAAAAGATTGACACCGCTAATAAAATGCAAGACAGGGATTTCAGGCCACCCTTTAGTTTTATCTCCTGTTTTTTCGACTATTTCCTTTATATATCGAGCTGTCTTTTAAATGTTTTTAATGGTTGTACTGGATATCGCTTCAAAGTTAGAAATCGGAGAGCAGAGTTCGAATTCCAGTCGAATTCGTTACATTCCCTTACGCACAAATATAATTGGGAAAGGCACGAATCCGCCTCTTTACACTCCCTCAGCTATGCGTTGATAAGCAGGACAGACTGGATCATATAGCCATCGTTGGTAACCCATTTATCGCAGAAAGAAACGGTAGCCTGCCGCGGGAAAATTCGACAATCATTAACCGAAAGAGATAAGATCTTCCAAGCGTATATCACGTCTGGCACTTAAATAACTGAAGACAACGTTGTATCTTCTCACCGGACATTTTGTTTTCATTTTCACTATAATTTCATCATTGTTCACATGTTCCGTCTGTAGTATCTTCAGAGTTCTTCTGTAGGACCATATTTATATAGCTTATTTACATATATTACGTATGCATATATATTTCAGTTCGTATGCAGCAAACAGGCTGTATACGGCTAGAAAATGTGTTTAGCAGATATGCAAAAATTGTTTCTCGTGATTAAAGAAGAAAGAAGATGAGTGACCTTTAAAAAAGGCCGGTAATACTTAATCTGTACTAGCAGCATGACCCGGCGTTGCCCGTGCTTGATTCAAAAATCGTACGACTCATACAGCAATCGCTATCACTTAACTTAAAATATTTTTGCTCTTCCTTGCCTTTAAAGGAGTGCTCTTTGCCGTGCTGATGTTGCTACATGCCTTACTTATTGCCTATCTTACACTGCGAATTTTTTCTAAGCTCTATACGAAACATTAAATCTGTTACGAAAAAAGAACTAAACAAAATGAACACAAAACGATCAGCTTTAAAAAAAGGACTCGTAACTGGAAAAACCAAATGAAAAAAGAATGTTAACAACAAATACTTTTTCACACCCAACCCAGTTCTGCGGAATCAGAATCAACGTTGAGTTTAAGCAAGCAAATGAGCCAATTGGAGTAAAGTGCCATGCAGATTTAAATTTTTCCCACTTGTGACGAATGCAGCTATCGATTTTTTTTGCATGTTAGTTAACATTCGTGTCAGTCAGCTGTTGGCTCTCACGCTAGCCAATAGAATATTCCTGCCTATTCGTGGCAGCCAACTATGCAATGTCGGTCTTGGTCTTCCCGCTAACTTGGAGCATGTGCATGTAAATTTTGGTGCAAATCCGTCGAAAATTGCGGCTGTGTATTCGTTACACACACACACACACACACACACACACACACACACACACACACACACACACACACACACACACACACACACACACACATCCTGCCTTTTATAGATAGAGATCTTTGCTTTTTTTAATTCTTAATTCTCGTCGAAATTTGCGGAAAATGAAAGGTATTCAATTTTTCAAATTTCTTAAAAACTGTGTCAGCATAGTATATCCTATTTTAAACATATTCTAACACACAAACCCATACACATGCATGCACACACACACACACACACACACACACACATATATATATATATATATATGTGTGTGTGTGTGTGTGTGTAAAATATGCATGTGTCTGTTGGTCAAAATAAACAAGTTGTTGGTCCATTTGACAAAATTTTGAAAGTAGGACGAGTTGAATTCATACCACCACACATTCATCTATCTATCTATCTATCTATCTATCTATCTATCTATCTATCTATGCATATTTGAATCTATCTATCTATCTATCTATCTATCTATCTATCTATCTATCTGTCTATGCATATTTGAATCTATGTATGCATATTTGAATCTATCTATCTATCTATCTATCTATCTATCTATCTATCTATCTATGCATATTTGAATCTATCTATGTATGCATATTTGAATCTATCTATCTATCTATCTATCTATCTATCTATCTATCTATCTGTCTGTCTATGCATATTTGAATCTATCTATGTATGCATATTTGAATCTATCTATCTATCTATCTATCTATCTATCTATCTATCTATCTATCTATGCATATTTGAATCTATCTATGTATGCATATTTGAATCTATCTATCTATCTATCTATCTATCTATCTATCTATCTATCTGTCTGTCTGTCTATGCATATTTGAATCTATCTATGTATGCATATTTGAATCTATCTATCTATCTATCTATCTATCTATCTATCTATCTATCTATCTATCTATCTATCTATGCATATTTGAATCTATCTATCTATGCATGTTTGAATCTATCTATCTATCTATCTATCTATCTATCTATCTATCTATCTATCTATCTGTCTGTCTGTCTATGCATATTTGAATCTATCTATCTATGCATGTTTGAATCTATCTATCTATCTATCTATCTATCTATCTATCTATGCATGTTTGAATTTATCTATCTATCTAGCTATGCACTTTTGAATATATGCATATGAGAACAAATATATATGCCTGTACATATATTTAATTTTAAACCGGAGTAAAATAAATTTTTAATGAAAGGAATTTTCCATTGATCTTTGAACACAAATCGATATTATCATTGATCAGATTTAACAATGGATATCCGCCATCTTTTTCAGGCGGGAAGAAATTGACCTTAACCTCGGCACCAATTTATGTTGTGTCCAATTATATTTAACTTGGAATCAGACAACCCCATTTCACGGAAGTAATTCAAATATCGAAATCAACAAGATTGAATAAATTTGAATTTATTAATTTTATTTTTTTATTCTTTTTTATATTGCAAGCAGCGCTACCCGGCGTTGCTAGGGTTTTATAAGGATAAAAGAAAGAAACGATATTGGTATTTATTTCATAAAATTAAATTAAATACTTTTTGTGTTCAATTCAAGCTAATTTTCTGTCTGTCTGTCGCTGTACACACAGAAACTACTTGATGGATTTCAACCAACCTTGGCATACAGAGTGCCTTAGGCTATGTAAATCTGACCTAGGTCAACCATAAATACCATGAAATATAAAAAATAGCATAAAAAATAAACCCAAAGAAAACGTATCTCATGGAAGTTAAGTATTTATTCTCACGTAAAAATATTGTGGTGAGTCAAATCCTGGTTATTTCCCTTAGTTATTTTGATAATCTATACAAATAAAATGAGGTTTATGTTTGGTAACTTTTGCGTGCAGAGGGCGATACTTCAGCTTTTTCATTCACACATACGCAATATGGCCGACAGTGTACTTCCGAGTTTGAATAATAGCTGAAACGGTGCTTCCGTTTTCTTAGTTCCCAGTTACAAAATATTGTTCTGATTGATGGCATTATATATGCCTCGCTGTCTGAGAGGAGATGTAAACACAAGTTATTTTATTTTGTATATTTTCATACCTATTTATAATAATGTTCATCCTGTAGAAAGTCCAAGAGCCGCTCGAGGTAGAGGGTTACGGAGTAAGAAATAAGAGTAACAGTTTATGGGGATATCTGACGGTTAACCATAGATTTGAAATGACTGCAGCAACCTGGGAATCTTTCACTTCAGTGTTGCTTCAGGTGGCGGGAAGGTTAGAATCGGTAATTAACTAAAGAATCTAGTTCGTCTTTCCATGGAATTAGCGATATAGTCGTGAGAGGCTTTCAATGTTTCGTCTGTTGGGAAAGGCATGGTAGAGCGGAAAATAATTCCTCATCGTCTAGGCCGGAGATTTGCTTTTGGGATCTATCGAAACTAGAAAGTGAAGACTGGCGAGTTCCTGGCGAAGTATGTCTGCAGTGATTCTGTACTTCAAAAGACAACTGTATGGGTGAGATACATAGATAAGGCCTTCATACTCAGACCTCATCAGGAAGTTGTATAAATACCGTCTGACTCTGTGAACTAAATACCGTATTTGACAGCATATATGACGCACTTTTTTTTTTACTAAAAACATCTTTTAAAATTACCCTGTATCTTATATTCCATATGTAGGTTTAAAATTCGCGATAGTCGGCCGAAATTAGTTACCTGGCAACTCTAACTAGCGTAGACTTTAGAGTAACTTTTATATACCTATTGTCATTATTTAAAAGGCTATTATGCAGATTAAAAGTGTTATCATTGATAATATTTATTATATTAATTTCATCACGTTCAATAGTACTTTATTTCAGAAAAATTATATGCAATAAATTCAAATTAAATATTTGTAAATTCCGGTTGCATTGGTATAAATACAATCAGAATTTTTATATCCTAATTATTTCAATATGACGTTTACAAGACACAGGTTGTACAGATCCTATAAAGGATATAATAAAGTTTTTATAGGCTCGTGTTCTTTTTTCCTATTATTTTTCGGTTAATTGTAATCATGGCTTGTCTAACCAAAATAATACCTCATAAACATAGCCTAGGCTGTAGCATTCGCTAATAATTTTACTAATTTTACTAATTACTAATTTATTCCTGATTTGCCCTGTTGAAATTGGGGTGCGTCTTATACAGCCGTGCGTCTTATATGCCGTCAAATACGGTAAGTTCTTCGAACCAGTTGACAATGGAAGAAGAAAATAATAACCAGCTAGCCTTTTTGAATATACTAACATCTCGCAGAGAAAATGGGTTCAAAACATCCGTATATCACAAAAAAACCTTCACCACACAATACCTGAACATCAATTCCTACCTTCCATACAGTGTGAAGAAAGGGATCGTCCGATGTCTACAACATCATATATGGTGACCAAGGTATATACCAACAGGAAACAATCAGCAAAACAGCGTACCTTTAGGAATAACGATTGCACTAAAGATATACCATGAACTTCTGCTGGTAGAAATAGTGGGTTCAAAGAGAACTAGAAATTTGCCGAAGGAAGATATGTTAAATCTCACCAATAAGGACCTGAAACTCTCTGTCATAAAACTAGTAATAAAATAACTTGTGTTTACACCCCCTCTCACACAGCGAGGTATATGTAATGCCATCAATCAGAACAATATTTTGTAACTGGGAACTAAGGAAACGGAAGCACCGTTTCAGCTATTATTCAAACTCGGAAGTACACTGTCGGCCATATTGCGTATGTGTGAATGAAAAAGCTGAAGTATCGCCCTCTGCACGCAAAAGTTACCAGACTAAAGTGCGTTGTCGTCGTTGTTATTACAGTAATTTGGCATAATGCGGCCATTCAGGCAACTACATACGATATGTTGCGGTACTATTTAAAAACTACCTGGTATGAAGTGTAATCTAAGGTATTAATATTTTATAGGAGTTGATGTTTACTTGAATGTATTTATCCGTGTACACAATAAACAGTATCAACCTGTATGCGCTGTATTTTGTGTGCTATAAAACGCATACAGAAAGCTATTGCGATTAGCGTTTCAATATACAAATAATGTGTGTGACCTTATGTAGTTTTGGCATTGGTTATCGTATACTGTAGCTGTTGTAACTGGGAACTAAGGAAACGGAAGCACCGTTTCAACCATTGTTCAGACACGGAAGTACAGTGTCGGCCATATTGTTTATGTGCGAATAAAAGAACTGGAGATTGTCTCGGCGGACAGAAGATTGAAGTCTAAATTGCGTTGGCGTTGTTACTACAGACCCTCACCTTACCAAGTTGATATTGACTATAGTTTAATCAAATCATTTTACAGTACGTCTGAAGTTATTATACAAATCATATGCACCTCAGTTCGAATTTGCTTTGAAAAACTTTGTCAAATTTTAAATGATTAAAATTGATGTTTAAATAAATCGTTAAAAATATAGCTTTAGTTAAATGCTTAGCTAGTTTCAAAATGTTACTGAATTTATTATAAAAAAAAAACTTAAGTCTGAAGTTATCCAGATTAAACAGATATTAGTTTAAGGCCTTTGAAATCTAATAAAAAAAAGACTATTTTATCCTGTTCTCCATAATATATGTTGAAAGGTGGATAATGGAAATAATAAAGAAATTCTGAAAAAACCTAAATTAACAAAGTTATTGATTGAGGGAATGTCCACATTGGAGACATCAAAGGAACTTCGCAGAGAAAATGGAACGATCAAGTGGGCTGTTGAAAATCTAAGAAAGTTGAGAAGTAGAAGCAAAGGAAAAACGTGTTTAGGAACTTGTCACCGCGGAGGTGAGAACGTAAGCTAAAACGAGTTATGGCGAAACAACAACTTTAGACCAGTGTTCAGATCTTTGAACATGATGGAATTGAGGGTGTCGAAAAGTACAAAACCAAATTGAGATGTGTCAAAAAATCTCAGAGGCAAACTCCTCTCCGTAAAGCAAATAATGTTATTATAAAAAATAGAGAGGACGAAACTCGTTACACAAAATATGTCTTCCACTTTGTTATTCAGTTAATTAATATTTCCCTGAGATATATATATATATATATATATATATATATATATATTATATATATGATGTAATGAACATGCATACACCTGGGTTCCCCCTCACAGTAATATAATTGGCTGGTGTCAGCCATAAATACAGACTGATGTGGAGGTACATGGTCTAGGCCTATTGCCTACGCCTATTGCCTACGCCTATTGCCTACCACTACGACGAGGACCAGTCCATTACTGTTACATGCTAGATTGTCCTACCCCGTTACAGAAGCCAAAACCACTTAGCTACTTCGAACAAATATATCCCTTTCCGGGACATATCAATATATATATATATATGTATATGTATGTATGTATGTATGTATGTATGCATATATGGGTGTGTGTATGTATGTGTATATGTGTATACGTATGGATGTGTAAATATATATGTGCGTATGAGTATATATGGATATGCAGATGTCCCTGTGTGTATATGTATATATGTAAGTATATATGGAGATAGGTATGGAGACATGTGGATGTGCGTTTTCTCTGCAGGTGTATATGTGTAAAGATGGAAATATACATATATCGTTTCGTGTGAATGTGTGTGTAGGTGTATATAGGAACTCATAGGCATATAAGAAGATGTAGGTATGTGGTTACAAATAGGGGTTTAAGACATGTGTAGATAAGAAATTGTAAAAGAAGGGCCGAATTTTCTGCTAGTGACATCTCTTCCAAAATCTCCTCTAATATTCTCCAATTGGAAGTGAATTTTAAATAGCACGAAGGATAAGTTTAGATTGGTATTTTAATTGAGATTGAAAGATACTACCCCAGTGTGGAGAATAAAATTATTTAAATGGGAATAACTGTTGATAATTGGGTACATGAAAACAACCACGAGTTTACTTAATGAACAAAAATCAAAAACAATCACGAGTTTACTTAATGAACAAAAATCAAACGAATAAATGTCAACCTAACAAGCTATAAGATATAAGTTTTAAGGGGAAAGAAAAAAAAAAAAAAAAAAAAAAAACTACTAAATATAAATTGGATTACTCTTTCAATGTTCTGTCTATGGATTTTTCCAATCGACTGTTTCATAGAAAATACCTAAAACTACACCGAATTTCAAATTAATTTCTTCGTAGATTGTTTTAAAATTTAGATATTTATCAAACATTAACCTCCCAAATATGCACTGACAGCGTCTAAGAATTTGAATGAAACCTGTCGTGTAATTTATTGGGGTTGTTGTAACGTCTTCCTTTAATGTAGTTCTTATCGTTCACCCCTTAACCACCTTTATCTAGAGACGAGACGCGTTAAATTTGAGCAACATCCAGCCGACACACTGGGGTTAAAATAGGAAACTAAAATGATATATATGACACACTCATATCCTCTCTCCCACCTCACTTCCTCACTTCGTTAACTTTGCGTATACTTCATGAGGTCCGTAAAAAACGTGTGAATTTCTTTTCATTTTTCATTTCAGCTTTTGGAAGTAAAGTCTGATGATCCAGAACCCTGTAAAAGGGGTTATGGTGAAATAGCTTATTACATGGAATCTTAACGTGGTCTGTCTTTTATTCAAACATATCTGCTCTGAATTTTACATTGAGTTCTCTGGATATCATCCTCCTCAGGTCTACCCATACGGATTACCTAAATTTGCATAAACTATATATATATATATATATATATATATATATATATATATATATATATAGGGATCGATGGAGAAATTGCCGTAGAAATTACGCAAAAGTGAAGAAAACGCTGACACCTCATTTTAACGTATATATTTACCATTATTACGCAAAAATATTTTACTAATGAATAAATTTATTCAATAAATTCGAAATAGTTTCAATCACGGACTCCAGACGACTTTGGAACTGCATGCAACTTTTCTGTACCGTCTCCTTGTATAACTTGGTGAATGCCGCCATAATCCTTGCTTTCAATTCATCGTTACAAAGAGTTTTGTTTGTCTCTCGTTCAACTACGCCCCATATTAATAATAATCAAGTGTGTTTCAGCCTGGGGAGCTAAGTTGCGTGTCATGATGCAGAATCCTCTTGCCAGAGACAGAGTCTTGTATCAGCTGCCCTTTTGATCCAAGGCAGCACTACCTCCTCAAGGCATTTGATATAGACCTCCGAGTTGAGTCTGAGGCCCACACCAACAAATTCGGTAGTCATTTTCTCATAAGAACGATCCGAGTGAGTTCTCCGAGCTGTATCCCTTCATAATCACCATTAGACTCATCCAACTCTATCCGAATCCTCTGCACTGTCCTCAGATTAATACCCAAACATTCTTAAATGTTTGTATTAGAGTTTGCGGTACGAATGACAAACAGAACAACATGGCGTTTTCAAATTTCTGGCGGGATGAATTGAGTCATAGTGCTCTTTTTTTTTCGCGCTGACGCTGCCCAACTAACCCTACTATGAAGTGCTTTCAAGAAAATCAAAATAAAAAAAACAACGCGCATGCGTGAAATAAGATATATGAAATGGTGGCAATTTACTCATCGCACCCTGTATATATCATATTCTTCCACACACACACACACACACACACACACACACACATATATATATATATATATATATATATATATATATATATATATATATATATATATATATGTCATCATCCACAGAGACTTTTTCGCTGTATCACAGCTCATCAGTGTGACTAGACATCCGGGTGCCTCTTACTAGAATCGAAACCCGGCTGAATTGGCGTCAGTCGGAGATTCTACACCTAAGCACGGCAGGGATGAAGGTGAATTTAAGCGTATTTATTTTTATATAAACACACAGTGTCTGAGAGAACTCTATTCAATTTACCGAAGAGTCTTGCATTATTAGCAGTAATAGTCACTGTTTACAAACTCACACTTCTTCCAGAGAGCTCAACCGAAATAAATTTTTCAGGAGCATATATATTGTCATCCACAGTCAGACTGTTTCGCTGTATCACAGCTCACCAGTGTGGCTAAACGTCCGGTTGCCTCTAGCTAGGATCGAAGAAACCCTGCTTAATTGGCGTCAATATATATATATATATATATATATATATATATATATATATATATATATATATATATATATATGTCAAAGGAAAAAAAACTTAACACATCTCGAAAAATCTGATAATAAATTTTTTCGACAGCTAAGTTGTTAATACTTGTCTCAACAGACCGGAATTACAAATGGTTTAAATTTATCCAGACAATAGGTTAAAAAACAATCACAAGAGAACAGGAAGTAAGTCTAAACGTCTTGATCTAGACAAATTTATCTGTGGATTTATATTATTGAAGGGAGGGAGGGTAGCAAAGTGTCAATACAAACAACAGTGGTGGAAGGGGGAAGTACAAATGACAGCAAATGAAATAAACTGGAATCAAATCAAAATTTAAATCATCATCATCATCTAATTTACGTCAAATAATAACAATCAACATCACATATATAAAAAAGGAGTGAAAAATTAAAATATATGTATATATAAAAACAACAACCTTAAATTCAATATATAATTTATCTTTATAAAATACATCATATATACGTGTGTGTTTGTATGACTGTCTGTAGCATATATATATATATAAAATATACAGATATAAACATCCATGCACACAAGTAAACACATATATAATATACACGCACATAGACGTGCACATACATATATACATACATATGTAGTGATTTTCTAAGCCCGGCTTAGACGTAGCACAAAGCCGAAAGTATGGAGCACCCAGTCAGGATCGAACTCACTACTCAGTCGTAATTGACCTAGCAAGACAAGCTTTCTAACCAATACACCACTCAAGGTGCCCTAACATGTATACATATATATACATATATACATGTACACATATCTATACAGATAAGCAGCTATATAAATATACATAATTATATCTAAACACAAACACCCACACAATACATACATAAATATATATATACATACATACACACCTCATTATGAAAATATATATATACACATACATACACAATAAACATATATACATCCATAAATAATACACTCGCACTTACTTATACATATATACACACACATAGACACATAAGCGCATACACATATACACATATATAGACGTATACACATACATATATACACACACATACACCTGCACATATATAGACACATGCATAACTACACAAATATATATATATATATATATATATATATATATATATATATATATATATATATATATATATCAAAAAGCATAAGACTTTCCATAAATACTACAAAATAATTCTATGACCGCAAAATGAATGAAAAAAACTATTTATAAGATATCTTTTTTTATGGTGACATTTATATATAATCTCATTCCTTTGCTTCAATACATGACTAGTATCTTTATATTTAATTATTTTAATTTTTTCCTCTAGGCATAAATTACTTCTATTTCTGAATCTGTTATGGGTTTGGGATTTACATATAATCTCCCATTATATCTGTAGGGTGAAGTTTCTATCTTTTAATTCCCAGAAATATTTACAAAGAGCTGTCTGTTGTAGATAAAATCACAAGGTTTCAAGGTAAACGTGGTAGTCTTTTCAACAGCAAGGTTTTATTATTACTTGCACGCTAGAGTCATCTACCTATACTGAGATAAGACTGCGTCCTGGCTCAGGAGGATGTTCCTCAAGACATGCTACAACGTGTCTGGCAGGAACTGGGCTACCGACTTGACGTGTTTCATATCACAGGTGGGGTACATATCAAACATTTTTTGAAGTTTCGGTTATAAAATGTATATCGTTTGAATATCTTGTTCGGATTTTGCTGATTAAAATGAAGACTATTTAATTTAATTTAGTTTAATTTACCGGTGAAAATTACTCAGATATTCACATTTTGGGCACTCTCTCTCTCTCTTTCTTTCTCTCTTTCTCTCTCTCTCTCTCTCTCTATATATATATATATATATATATATATATATATATATATATGAGTTATTTCTGAAAAAAAGATCGAGGTCGATCTGAAATATCAAATAAATACTTTCATAAAAACATTATTTGCAGCTTTTTTAGTTGTTTTATATATATATATATATATATATATATATATATATATATATATATATATATATATATATATATATATATATATAGTAAGGAAAAATTAAAACATCATATAAATTGTTTATAAATTTATTTCAGCAGATATACATATATATACCTGCATCAGACCGACAACGTTTAATTAATTTTTATGTTTCGTAATCCGGTACGATGTGGCAGGTAGATATATATTATATATCTTAAAATACATTTATATATATTATATATTATATATATATATATATATATATATATATATATATATATATATATATTATATAATTGCGTATTTGGGCAGCA
>CAHIKZ030001791.1:302500-305000 GCA_903632075.3 Acanthosepion pharaonis | reverse complement strand
ATCAATTCCATATTTTTCATGATTTTTTATTTATTTTTCATTGTTTTGTGATGACATTTTCTCAATCCAATCCAATCAGAATATCTACTGAGGGGGTGGGCAATAAATCTGTAACATAAAGAAAAACATTATTTTATACAACATATATTTATCTTCCCTTTGAATGGGCTTAACCTAATGCACCCCAATTAATCAAATTCTTCAATCATTATACAGTCATTATACAATATACACCATATACATTATACATTATACAGTAATTATACAATATACAGTTAAAAAATTGAGATCAGTATTCTGATAATATATGGCAAAAGATATACACTGATCAAATCACACTCTCTTTACAGACAAACATATCTGTGTGTGTGTAGAGAGGGATTTGATCACAGTATATCGCTTGCCACATATCTGAATATTGATCTCAAAATTTTGACTATATATTGTATATATATATATATATATATATATATATATATATATATATATATATATATATATATATATATATATATGTATATATATATGTGTGTGTGTGTGTAAATATATAGAAAATAGGAAAGAACTCGTTAAGTAAATAATCCAAAGTTCTTGTTATTATTTTTAAAAAATAGTGCTCGATACGAAAGTAGAGCATAACATATTTTTAAATAAATAATTACATATATATATATATATATATATATATATATATATATATATATATATATATTGTATTTAGGCAGCATTTTTCATTCATACATGTTTCATTGGATTAAAAATATGGATCATTATTGTGATTTTCTTTCTTCGCTTAATGATAATGTTATTAAGCTTATCAGACGTTCTGAAAAGAATTTACATAAAATAAATAGACAACACTTGTCTAAATTATTTAATTAAACATGTATGAATATATATATATATATATATATATATATATATATATATATATATATAAAAAAGCAATAACCGTTGATTGAACGAACGGACAATTTGTCGAAACTTAAAAATCTTATCCAGATAAACTCTTGAAAAAAAGGCAATACTGTTTGAAAAAAAGACAAAAAAAGACTAAAGGAACACTTGCCTACTCAGTAGCATACTCGAAGCCTAGATTACCTAAAGGGAGCAACAACATACATATACGTATATTTAGGGAGAGAAAGAAAGAGATAGATTGCAATTGCGATAGATAATTAGATAAGAGATATCCGCGTATGTGTCTTATACTGTATAAAAACATATTTTGTATATGTTTTTTATGGGTTTTTTTATTTAGTTGACAGGAGTTTTCAGCCAGACATCTCCCCACAACTTATAGTCGGGGTCATTTGACCACAGTCAGATACACATTCGTGTGGGGAAGCGGCAATAAAGATCCATATCAGGCGACGCGCCTAAAGGATTGGTGATTTTCGCCCTGAGGTAATTATCGTCCGTTGGATTTTAAATTTAGCCCAGTTCAAAAAAAGAAAAAATCTCACTTCTATAGTAAACACTGATAAAGGTTGCAAAAGTAGACGAAATGTCTGTTCATATCTGTTCCCCCACTTTTTATATATATTTTGTTCATTCGGTACTGTCTTATCTATCTTTCTATCTACCTATTTATCTATCTCTATCGGTTTCAGTCTCTCTGAATCAGTAGATTTCTATCTATCTATCTATCTATCTATCTATCTATCTGAATATGTTCATTTCTATCTCAGTTTGTTCATATCTATTTATCTATCTTAGTCACTTCATATCTATGTATCAATCAATTCGTTCATATCTCTAAATCTGTTCATATCCATTTATCTCAGTCTGTTCATATCTATCTATCTAGCTATCTGAATATGTTCATATCTATCTATCTATCAAAAGATGCAAAATAAATTTTTTATCTCTCTATCTATCAAAAGATGCAAAATGAATTTTTCTCTATCTATCTATCTATCTATCTATCTATCTATCTATCTATCAAAAGATGTAAAATACATATCTATCTATCTATCTATCTATCTATCTATCTATCTATCTATCTATCTATAAAAGATGCAAAATACATTTTTATCTATCTATCTATCTATCTATCTATCTGAATATGTTCATTTCTATATCAGTTTGTTCATATCTATCTATCTATCTTAGTCACTTCATATCTATGTATCAATCTAAATTCGTTCATATCTCTAAATCTCTTCATATCCATTTATCTCAGTCTGTTCATATCTATCTATCTAGCTATCTGAATATGTTCATATCTATCTATCTATCTATCTATCTATCAAAAGATGCAAAATAATTTTTTTTCTCTCTATCAAAAGATGCAAAATGAATTTTTCTCTATCTATCTATCTATCTATCTATCTATCTATCTATCTATCTATCTATCTATCTATCAAAAGATGTAAAATACATATCTATCTATCTATCTATCTATCTATCTATCTATCTATAAAAGATGCAAAATACATTTTTATCTATCTATCTATCTATCTATCTATCTATCTATCTATCTATCTATCAAAAGATG
>CAHIKZ030001791.1:275000-292500 GCA_903632075.3 Acanthosepion pharaonis | reverse complement strand
TTTACTTTTCACCAATGAAACTGTACAGAATATGATGTTGCATTTGATGGAAGTTTCGCAGGTTGTTATGCAAAGTGGACGTAACACGTGGACAAATATGTGAGGCAGGGTATTTTTTTTAATAGTTTTAAATGACTGAACATTTTTGTGACTGGCTTTGCCACTCTTTTACTCTATTTAAATTGATTCATAAACGAGGTTTGTTTATAAGCAATTTCCATTTGGGGGTAGCATCGTTAATGACGAGTGTATCATCCTAATTACTGATCATACGTGGTTGCTAAGAATAAATTTTGAATACTTAGCATTTTACTGGCTAAAGATAATCGTATATTCTCTGCTAGCGGTTTCTTTACTTGCACTTCTCGCATGTGGAACTCACTTCCGGCTCCATGTTTTACATCCAATATGCGAAAATTTAAATGCAACGGCAATCGCTGTCTACCATCCCACTGATTACTCTTTCTCTGTTCTCACTCCTTGGCAATGTTCTTGTTTTTAACTCTTTCATCCGCAGTAACCCCTTGCTTCTCTGTGGCCTTACTGCCTTGTTTCAGGTGAACTCGATTACAAACTCGTGGTAGTGGCAGCTTACACAGAGGGTTAAAGGAAATATGTTGTTGTCGTTCCTGACAACGGAAGGCCGCGTGCAGCATAAATAACACGGGGAAAAGAGATTTGAAACACGTTTAAGCCAAATATAATTTCCATTGGGGGGAGGGTAACTGCAATGACAAATATATCCTTCTAGTTACTAATCGTATAAAACAACTAGAAATAAATTTTGAGTAAATATCATACAACAATGATCAAAGGGCACCTCAACGTGGTGTAATGTTTAGAAATCTTGTCTCGTTATATCAATTGCCATTGAATAGTGAATTCAGTCCTCACTGGGTGCTCCATAATTTCGAGCTTGTGTCACATCTAAGATACGTTTTTAAAATCACCATACGACAATAATTAACGCAAAAATATCAATGGATTGACAAACCTACCCACCCCCACAAACGACCAAAAGTTGACCTTCATGGAAGAAAGACTATGTTTTGCGTGTTGTAAGATCGTTGGGGGTATCATTCATAATGAAACATTAAATGCACATTTATAGGCCAAGCAGCTGCAACGTGTCAAAAGAGTTTTGCTGGAAAACGCCCTGCGCTCGCCAGTAAAAAAAAAGAAGTTCTCCTCCATAACAACGCAAAGCCGTAGCCAAAAAAAAAAAAAAAAAACAACGGAAAAAATGAAACTTATTTGGTCTGTTCTACCTTAACCACCATATTTACTTGACATCACACGAGTATTACATTTACAGCTGCAAACCGCCTTGATGGCGAAAACTTTCTCTATTGAAATGTGGCGAAAATGTTTTCGCATCAAAACTTACAGATTTACTCAAAAAGCAGTGAAGTAACAACAAGTCATTACAAATAATAAAGAAAATAGAATTGTAGTTAATGTCATTTTACTTCATTTTTGAAAGTATAAAATTGACAAAAAATAAGGGTGATTACGTCTGGCTTAACCTAATATAATCTTATATGCCATCGGAAGGCAGGTTATAGGTCTGTAGTTATTTGTAGTAATTCCTCTTTTGATTAAATTTTTTTTTTCTTTCTGTCAGGTATTTGCAATATCATTGGGATAAATCTTCTACGGATATTAATATTTTAAACACAGTCTAATGGAAATCATCATAGAGAACATTTTTTGTCTCCAATTAGCATGGCTGATGCTATTCTGAAGCAGAGCAAACATTTGCACCATGTTTGCTTTACGTTTTCTACTAGCAGGAAGTGAAGAAATGTTATTGAATCAATTGCTAAATCTGCTGCTAAGAAAATTAGTTCACTCTGTCTTGGCAGATATTTTTTCTCATCAGAATCCATCCGTCATATTAATAAATCTACCATTCGTCTGTGCATTGAATATTGCTGCCATATTTGGTCAGCTGGTTCTAATATATAGCTAAAAATTCTTAACAAAATCCAAAGAAGAGTCTGTAATATAATCGATCCTAACCTGACATCTCAGCTTCAGTCACTTTCTCACCGACGTGGCTTCCTTGTCTTTTCTACAAATATTTTCACCGTGGTTCATCGTGACTTGGCAGACAATTTTTCTCATTAGAATCTATCGTTCACATTTATAAATCGCCCGTGCTTCCATATACGGTCTGATGCCTCGGATATATATCTCGTGATACTCGCTCAAATCCAAAGAACGGCCTGTAATGTTCTCGGTCGTAACCTGGCATCTCGACTTCAGTCACTTTCTGATATAATGGAATATGCATACACCTGCGTTCCCCCTCACTGGAATATGATTGGCTGGTGTCCATCATAAATACAGACAGATGTGTAGGTACGACAGAGTTTAAGTCTATGACGACGCCCATTGGACTACGCCATTGGCTATCCTATTTGTTCACACCTATTACCTGCGATTACGACGAGTACCAGTCGATTACTTCTACCGTGTACTACTTAGTTACAGTATCCAAAACCACTTAGCTACTTCGATCAAATATATCCTTTTCCGGGACATATCACTTTCCAACCGCCGTGACGCCGCTTCCTTCTGTCTTTTCTATAAATATTTTCATGGCAATTGTTCGGATGCGTTCTCATTCTTCCTACCCCAACCGCATTAATTTAAGCGTACTACTAGATTGGCAATTAGGTCTCTTTGTTTTACTGTAGAAATAGCTAGATGTAACCGTAAGTTCTATTCTAATAGTTTCTTCGTTCGCATTTCTTGCTTGTGTCTTTCCGTTTCTTGCTTCGCTGACAATTCAAAAATGTAAATGAAACGTCAGTCGCCATCTTCTGTCTTCTGGAATCCTGTTCTTTTATTTTCCTATGTATTCACTAAGGTCTTTTCATTCTCTTCCGCTTCCGTTGCGTTTTAGGGCACGAGACTCTTGTTCGGGGTGAAATGATTAAAAACAAAACCCTCATGGCGTAGCGCTTTTTCCTTTAACTCCTAGCTGCGTTCAATTCAGGCTAATTGAAGAATTACTTGATATAAATGTGAAGGAATCATTGTAAATAATGAAGAATATATAATTGAATAAAATGTAAATGTACTTTATTCTTTTGAAGAAGCTATATAAATAAAGCGCAGTGTACGTGTATCCGTCCTTCCGTCCCTCCGTTTTTCGATCTCGGCGAATCATAAACAACCTGATGTAACAGTAATTAGTTATTTAAACTTAAATTTAAATATCGAACAGAGTGAAAGGTTTAAAAAACAATGCTTTATTAAAATTTAACTTTAATTTCACTTTTCGTTGCAAATGATATCGTCTAATTAAATCGCAATTGTAACTTAAGAGGTACACGGTACGTTGCTCATATGTTTTCTTTTTCTAGCACACATACTGTGACGTATTCGGATTGTTACATAACTCGGGTTACCTCATGTCTTTTAAGAGTGTCATATGGGAAGGGATTATAAAGAATGGTGATTTTAAAAGAAAAAAAATTGCGTGCAAAATAAATGTACACACACTACGGAAATCCGTTGCGTACACAAAGAAAGGTTATGCCGAAATAAGGTGCCGAATAAAAATGAAATAATTTTATTATTTCTAAATTCTTATAACTTTTGCGGACATAGGACGCTGAAGATAAAATACCGAAGGCCCCAAAACACTCCACAGGGGCCATCCTAAAGTCTATCTGAAGGGCGGCTTCTAGGCAAGTAAAGAATATAGTTGATAAACAAAACAGAAAATTATTTATGATTTAGTTTCGTAGCTATTAAATGAAAGAAAGCCAGTATGTGGTTATTTTCTAAGCGTAGCTTAGATGTGGCACAAGGCTGAAAGTATGGGGTACTTAGTGAGGATCGAACTAACTTTGTAGTCGTAACTGATCTAGCGAGACAAGCTTGTTAACTATTACACCACACCGAGGCACCCAAAGAAAGGCAGTACATGTTGAAGAAGATTTACGCACGTGTTCAACTTGCAAACAGGAAAAAAAAAAAAAAAACTAAAATGAAAATAATCTTCAGTCCTAAAGATGGCTTCGATATCTTTTTCTAGCTCTTGGCGATAATCACATATCGTTGTTATTAGTTCATCCAATTTCATTTACTGAGGCTACAACTTCGCATTTAAGAAGCAGGGCGAGTGTTGAGCTGTTTCGCTTTTTAAGTGCTTCTTATATGTCATCATAGACAATAACTGTATTATAAAAAATTTACAAAGATCAGCCGATTCATAGCAATTTTATTTGAGGAAAATCTGTGATAATCTCTTTGTGTGACGCATTTTGTCTTTTACGACTTTTATAACTTACATTATATCATCACACATCATCAGGAAGAAAGCAGAAATTTCAAATTTAATTTTAAAAAAAATACATGTTTTATGTATTATACACCGAAATATACATGTTAGATAGTTATAAGTATATTCTAAAAATTTATTAACGTGGTTCATTAATACCGACTTTATTGTGAAAAAATGACGAAGAATAATATCTGACACCGTGTACATAGATTTATATGACCAGACTGACAGACAAATATGGTTTATATATATATATATATATATATATATATATATATATATATATATATATATATATATATATTCGGATGCCTAAAACTGTTGAGCTGTGATACAGCGAAACAGTTTCTCTATGGATGACGCCATACATATATATATATATATATATATATATATATATATATATATATATATATATTCGATGCCTAGCCAAACTGTTGAGCTGTGATACAGCGAAACAGTTTCTCTGTGGATGACGCCATATATATATATATATATATATATATATATATATATATATATATATATATATATGCATACTTCATACTTCTCCAATTCACTCCCGTGTAGTCATGTGACGTCATGAGATGCAGTGCGATTTTCGCTTCTAGCGTCTTATATGCACGTGTTTATCGTTGCTTAGAAATCATCTATGTAAACAATGACAGACTATCATCACTGTCTTGTCCGTATATTGCTTAATATGTTGTAATTGACATCTTTGATAATGGCTTATGTAAGCCGAAAGCTTAGATTGTATTAAAAAAATATGGATCAATATTGTGAATTTCTTTCTTCGTTCAACGATAATGTTATTAAACTTAACAGACGTTATGAAAAAAATTTACATAAAATAAATAGACAGCATTTGTCTATATTATGTAATGAAACGTGAATATATATATATATATTATAAATTAATTGATTTAAAATATGTTTTTTTCCGCTACACAGTTCTAACCATGTTTCAATATATAATCCTGTGTTCTTACAGATATTTTTATTTGTACAAAATAGTGCTCAATGTAAATTTACCAAACATGGTTAGAACTGTGTAGCGGAAAAACATATTTTAAATCAATTAATTTATAATATTAATGCTCTGTAAATTTACATTGAGCACTATTTTGTAAAAATAAAAATATCTATAAGAACACCGGATTATATATCTAACTGTTCTTTCTTTATATATATATATACATACATACATACATATATATAATATATATATATATATATATATATATATATATATATATATATACTTTCTTTTAGGGTATTGCTGCAAAAACTTGTCAAAAACGCTATACAACTGCAGTCGTGTTTCGATGCGAATTAACACATCACATCTGACGTTAGTAAATAAGAATTATTTACTAACGCCTGATGAGATGCGCTGATTCGCCTCGAAACACGGCTTCAATTGTGTAGCTATTTTTGCCACGTTTTCGATGTAAAATCCTAAAATAAAATGTTTTGTATTGAGCCCTCTTTGAAATTAAATGTTATGAACGTTGGAAGTGAACTCTATTCGTTCTCATTGTACATATATGTATACACACACACACACACACACACACACACACACACACACACACACCTATATATATATATATATATATATATATATGAGTATTAACTGAGATTAAATGGAAGCCATTGTTTATATATATATATATATATATATATATATATATATATATATGTGTGTGTGTGTGTGTGTGTGACAGAGAGAGAGAGAGAGAGAGAGAGATTGGGGAGAGCGAGAGAATTTTTCTACGAGTCGATATTTTTTTTGTTCAACATTGCCACCGCGCATATTGGAATATGATTATTGAATTGGGATCTGAACGGATTCCCGTCCATATGAAAGCATACTTTCCCATCAGAAGTGACTTCCATGACATGAAGAGGCTTTGCAAGTTGTCCCATGACAGCTATTGGTTTGATGACTCAAGAGGTTGTCGCGATTTCAGAACTTATGGCACTAGAAGAAAACAAACACAAAAAAAAAACAAGCAACCATGAAAGGTCTCGAGTGAAATGACGGGCGTAATCATGGAAAAGGTCGGTGGTGAGAATCTTTCGGCAAGGTCATGAACAAGAGAAGAAGTTCGGGATACAAACATGCATTTTCAAATTTATGCAACACTTTTTGTTGTGAATACATGCGTACATATATAAGGTCGAGGCGGTGTAATGGTTAGCAAGCTTGTCTCGCTAGAACAATTACGACTGAGTAGTGAGTTCAATCCTCACTGGGTATCCCCTAATTTTGGCCTTGTGCCACATCTAAGCTACGGTTAGAAAATCACTATATATGTGTGCTTATGTCTGTGTATGCGAGTATTTAGGCAGCAAATTCTCTTTTTAGGCTTGCCTGATTGAATAAATTACAGACATTATGTCTGCTAATTTTTCACAAAATCCGTTCATACTCACGAATAACCTTCCGTGTATTGATGTTAAAGGATGTGAGAAATTTGCCATAGCTGTTTAAATTTCTTTTATTTTAATTTCCCAAGTACTTTCGATCTTTTTCCAAGATCATCTTCAGGGGTACAAGTAATACAAAATTATATGTTATTAATATAATTATTTATAGAAAGTTGTGCGTTGTTATCCATTACCGTAATTTTTTAATTATGCTTTTACATGCAAAACGGTTGACAATGTGCTGAGCGTTCATTAGAACGTGAAAAATTATCAATTTCTCTCTAGGTTATAATGTCATGGTCACGCGAAAAAACTGTTTCGTTGCAGGCATTTCAGAAGATTCTGTTCAGTGCAGGTTTTAATTTTGTATAAAATACTTATATTAATGAACAACATATAGTTTTGTATTACTTGCACCACTGAAGATGATCGTGGAAAATGATTGACAAGTTACTGCGGTTAAGTTCTGAAAACAAGGTTTCATCTAAATGTTGTAGTGTTACTTTCATTGTCGGCTGCCGGGTCATGTAATTTGATAATTGAGTATTTAGGTAGCAGTGCCTCTTTTATACAAGTTTCATTAAAAATGACTGACAATGTACTGCGGTCATCTTCCTTGTTGGCTGCCGGGTTATGTAATTTAATAATTGCGTCTGTTAATGCAAGTTTTTTTGTTCCTAATAGAGTTTAAGGATTATTTGAATATTTTTCTCTAATCTTACAAAAAAGGACATTTGAGAAATAAGTAATATTTTTAGTCTAATTTTGCCACAAGATTTATCAGAATTCAAATGAATGTTTTTATTATTATTATTATATTTTTATTGATTGTCCGATTTAAAAACGAATACGGGTTCCTTTGTCAAAACACTAGGAAAATTGATATACGGTATTTTCCGGTATCTCACCGCTGTCATATATTTAGTTACCATTTTGGTAATCTTACCGTTTTCTGGTAGTGTAACGGATAAAGGTGCACCAGCTGAAAATTCTAGTATAGTCTTTTGCGGTCGCTTTTGGGGATTCTCTTAATCCACCTTGGAGAAGTGTTACAGCATTAATTCCTTGGTGTTTTTAAAACACTTTTTAAGATATTATAGGTATGTCATTTAGGTTTTAATTTTCTTGATATGTCGCATTTTATTATGTATAATACGACTTGTGTATAATACAACTCCGTGTTTTTTGTTTGTTTTTTAACTATAAACAGGGAATAAATTACACGCTTGAGTCTAATACAACCCCTAGTACAACCACCTCTAGGTATTTTTTAAAAAAATTTTTCTCCATTAAAATCTCAGTTTCGTACATATATGGGCGGCTATGTCTTATCATTTTACAGTAGAAATGGCTAAATGTAACCGTAAGTTCTATGCTAACAGTTTCTTCTATCGTACTCCTCCCTTGGGAAAATTTATTCCAGATTCTTGCTTCCCTGTCAACTTTGATCTTCGAAAATTTAAATGCAATTTCAATCTTTATCTTCTATCTTCTTAATTCTTGTTATTTTATTGTCTTCTCTCCTTAATAGTATATTGTTATCATATTCTCTAACACCCAGTAACTTCTTTCATCTTAGTAGATTTATTGCCTTGCTTGGGGTGAAATGATAATAAAATAATTCATTAAAATATTGATACGATATTAACGAATAGAAATAAGCCGGATGTTTAGACATTACACGTTTTAGTACAAGTACGAATTCCTCTCGTTTTCCCATTCTATCTATGGTTTAAATAGTAGGATAGACTAGCCTCTCTAGCTGTGGTAGGCAACTAGATTAAAAAAAGAAAATTATGTGTTTTAAACCGTACAGAACGCAATGAGTAACTACGCCAGTATCTTATCCTGAAATGCGTGGCCATTTATAGATAATAAAGAAAAGGAATCTGTGGAGAGCCATGATCACCTAAATCTTGAAAAATCATCTCATTTTGTTACGACTTGGAGTCATGACATGTTTCCTGTCTTGCAACATCATACTTGTTCGCTCAAGTGACCCTACCGAAACAGTAATATTCCGGCAGGCGATCCTGAAGAAAAAAAAAAAATCGCCAAGCACGCAACAAATGGATACATTAAGTAACTACCACTGCTGATCTTGAAATTACAAGCGGCCAATCATTAACGACTTACGTCACTTCCTCCTCAGCCAAGACTATACAAAAAAAGAATAGACAGCATGGTCGTCTTTCTTTCCCATCTTAGGACCACCACGCGGAAAGACACACATTCTCAACGAAAAAAAGAAATCTATTAAAAGAGCCTAGAAATTAATTTTAAATTAAAAGACTATTATATTCAATTACATGCGGTATCAAGGCCTGTGTTCCGGTGATTGGAGGTTTAGGGTAGCGAAGAAACACCTCGATTGATGTTGTTTCCAAGTACTCCTTGGCCTGGTGTGGTAGAACCTGTCAGGGTTCTAGATATGGGCAAATAGTGAACCCCCAAACATAAACGAAACTCTATGAAGGTATAAAAATTCATTTTTATAGTAAAAATACCAGCAATACATTTATATTCTTAATCTCCATTAGTAACATCCCTGATAACATCAGCTCCCAACTTGGAAACTACGTTGCCTCGATAGTAAGGCTAATCAGTCAGACAAGGTCAACATTGCAGCTGATACACAAAACGATCTCAAGACCGTCGCCATCTGGGGCAAAAGATGGCCTGTCACTTTTAACGCCTCCAAAAGTAAATCATTAATCATCTGAGAGACCCCACTCTGATTTCTATCAACAGGGCTGATGCAATCCTCAAAGAAAGTGACCCATTGCGCCTTGTCGGGCTAACGTTCTCAGCTGACATGAAGTGGAAAGACTATATTAAATCCATAGTTAATCAGCTGCTAAGAAAGTCGGTTCACAGTATCGAGCAAGACAATTTTTCTCTCCGGAATCCATCTTGCATATTTATAAGTCTGCCATTCGTCTATCCTTAGAATAGTGCAGGCATATACTTCCCGGTACTCCTGCTATTTACCTAGAGATTACCGATGAGATCCAAAGAAGAATCAGCAATATCATTGACTAGTAGCATGGCCCGGCGTTGCCCGTGCTTGATTCAAAAATCGTCCGACTCATACAGCAATCGCTATCACTTGACTTAAAATATTTTTGCCTTTCCTTGCCTTTAAAGGAGTGCACTTTGCCGTGCTGATGTTGCTACATGCCTTACTTCTTGTCTATCTCACACTGCGAATTTTTTCTAAGCTCTATACTAAACATTAAATCTGTTACGAAAAAAGAACTAAACAAAATGAACACAAAACGATCAGCTTTAAAAAAGGACTCGTAACTGGAAAAACCGAATGAAAAAAGAATGTTAACAACAAATACTTTTTCACACCCAACCCAGTTCTGAGGAATCAGAATCAACGTTGAGTTTAAGCAAGCGAATGAGCCAATTGGAGTAAAGTGACATGCAGATTTAAATTTTCCACACTTGTGACGAATGCAGCTATCGATTTTTTTTTGCATGATAGCATGTTAGTTAACATTCGTGTCAGTCAGATGTTGGCTCTCACGCTGGCCAATAGCATCTTCCTGCCTATTCGTGGCAGCCAGCTATTGGCTCTCACTCTAGCCAGTAGAAAATGACCGCAAACTACATGAAAACTGCCGAAGAAGCATGAAAAAATGTATTATTTCCACTATCGATGGGAGTTGGGAAATGTAAAGTTGGTGTTGGCCTTCCGCTAACTTGGAGCATGTGCATGTATACTTTGGTGCAAATCCGTCGAAAATTGCGGCCGAGCATTCGTAACACACACACACACACATACATCCTGCCTTTTATAGATAGATATCTGGCGTCTCGGGTTCAGTCACTTGCCTACTCTGTTCCTTTTTTTATACATACTTTCATGGTAATTGTTCGGATAAACTCTTCGCTATGGCAGTGGGGTTTAGATTTTAAATTGTTGTTATATTACCCCCCCACTCCTACCCTAACAGACAAGAGTTGTACATATGAGGATTTGTTAGGACTTTATGGAGAGAATGTCGTATTACGTTGCCTCAAGTAAGAACGGTAAGTAAGAATGCGTTCTTTTTTCGTGTAAGGAATATTGTAGTGTGTTTGGATCAGTGATTGTGGCTACCTAAATTTAATTATAAGACGGAAAAAGACCAAACTTTTTCCTTATTCCCCATTTTGGCTTTCTGCCTCATTTTGTATTTTTATATAATTGAATATCGCTCTACGATATGGTACCTAGACTGTATGAGTTTACGCGCAATACGAGACTGGCAGCGAGATCTCATCAATTTACAGTTGAGCTGGCTAGAGGTATCCGTAACGTCTATGCTGACAGTTTCTTTTCTTTCACTTTTCGCTTGTGGAAATCCCTTCCGGCTCCATGCTTTCCAGTCAACTTTAATCTACACAAATTTAAATGCATTGTCAATCACAACCTCAATATTTAGATATATAGTTTGTAGATAAAATATATTGCTTAGAATTTTTCTATAAATATGTATTTTTATACTTTCGTGCTGCATTGATTGGCATTTTGCTATAAAAGCCTATTACTGCTGGTTTTGTCTTTAAAAATATATATATTGCTGGTATTTTTACCATAATGTATTTTTTTTTACTTTCTTAGTGAACCACTAAACAAAAATCGAAACACTATTTTTCCATAGCTGGGACCCGAAAAGGTGCAACCACCATGGGTGATGGTGGACCTGGGAAAAACAGATATTAAGAAGTGGTTTCACTCTTCTCAAAAACTCCCATCTCTCGACCAGAGGCATTGATGCCGCATGTAGTTTATCGTTTTACCCAGGAATTATAAGAAGCTCAACATAAATCATATGTTCCGGTGTGGTCGTAAGGTCGCTTCCTAGCTGAGTATCCGAACACCCACTTCTAAATGTCTCGGTTTCACGCCATTATCTGCATATCGCTGAAGCTTCTTCCAGTCTAATCATTGTCAACCTATTTTACTTCAGTTTGCCTTTTCTTTTTTTCCTAAGGTAGGATAGCAGTGGAAAGATTGTTGTTTTTTTCCCCTTTTCACGATGAACACGAGGTAATCACGCGGGCAGGTTTCTTACATGATAGTGTGTCGTATAGCGTCATTTCTTGGTGTGGCCCACGTAGGAGATTCCCAGCATGATTTTGAAGCATCTTATTTCTGTAAGAGTCTGTAGATGAAGCTATAGATATATAAGAGTCTTTAGTATAAAACACAATATTACTTCATATGTTTATCGGTCACGCAGCATGATCTTCTTTTCTTAGTACAGAGATATTCCGTTGTTATGGAAACTTTACTCGATACTAATAAGCCAGAGGTTCTAAACCAAAGGGAAATTCCTTTGAGGTTGGGGGATTTCATAGCTTCAGGAAAGAGGGAAAATCTTTTAGCTTGGTTTTTATTTACAGAATTCGGAGCTTATCGGGATTGTCAAAAAATAAGGTTATGATGAATCTTATATTCAATATGGATTCACCCTGACTTTCTGTTGAACCTTTTGTTTGTTGAATTGCGATACCTTGGCATTCTAGTGAACTTTCTCTTTATCGGATTATACTGCGGTTTGTATATATAATAACTAGTTAGGAATTAAAATAAATTACTGTACATGTATTTAAGTTTTAAAAATCTATTTTTATTGCTATCAAATTTGTAAAACTGCACTACAAAATTAATCCAATTAAATGTACGTGTACTGTATATAGAAAAGAATGAAGATTTTCAATAATATATGCAAATTATTTGGAATGAAACTATTGAGTCGGACAATGTTGGAAAGGGGTGGCTGACATTTTTACATGTGGTGTAAAGGGTGCATTGGGCAAAAAAGGTTGAGAATTTCTGAACTAAGCAAATGTGACTCGTTTCATCCGAACAAATGAATATTTCATTAGTAACAAACGGATATCAAACAGGATTCACTGAGATACAAGTGAACTAACTACTAATTACCTTGGCATTCTAGTGAACTTTCTCTTTATCGGATTATACTGCGGTTTGTATATATAATAACTAGTTAGGAATTAAAATAAATTTTAGGGCAAATGCATGTTATTTAGATATATAGTTTGTAGATAAAATATATAGGTCGATACTCAGCTAGGAAGCGACCTTACGACCACACCGGAACATATGATTTATGTTGAGCTTCTTATAAGTCCTGGGTAAAAAGATAAACTACATGCGGCATCATGCTCCGTGACCGATAATTAGTATTTCGACATGATTCCGTTAGAATGGAGACTAAGGTCGCTACTTCTCAGAGATTGTATTGTGAACTAAAACCCTGCTACATAAAAACGTCACGAATATGAGTCCTGTAAACCAGAAGGGTAATAGGGTCATAGGAGCACGACACACAAGATTGCTTGAAATTGTCCAATCTTCTCTATGCTGGTTTCAATTCAGACTTTTTCTTCATTTAGACTGGCTTCCAACCAAAGCCTTGTCTTGGTATTTAGACAGAGCTGGATTGGGAGAGTTGTACGTTCTTATGAAATCATCCACACAGACTGAGAAAAAATTAATACACCGTGTCTCTTCATGACGTGGGCAATCATGGCTCTCCAAAATTCGCGGTCCTTTGTAGCTCCGGGAACAACAGAGGGATTGGAATTTTTGAGGAGCGTGAACTCACCTCTTAATAGTTGTTGTACCCAGGTCCACCATGATCCGAGGTAGTATCACTTTTTAGGGCCCCAGCTATGAAAAAGAAATGATTTGATTTTTGTTTAGTGGTTCGCTAAGAAAGTAAAAAAAAAAATACATTATGGTATTAGCACGTAAATGAATGTAATGAATTTGAACTCTGATTACTCAATCCGACCCCTAACAATTACACCATTGTACCTCCAACAATAAACCCTATATCACCACAAAAAAGTTATTCGTTTGTGTTGAAACTTGACTAATGCATGGAATAATAATGCAACAAAAAATATACTTAGAACAAAATGTATTGAAACAAGAAAGTGTACACAATATTTACATATAGTCTTTTGTATATTCCTGGTAAGACCGTTCCTGGAGAATGTGTTGACTGAGTCGCAGTCGAGCAGAGTATCTGGTTGAATCTCTTGATTCCTCCCTCTCTTCCCGGTACCAACCATATTTATATGGTCGGTACTCCACTATGCAAATTAGGTGGATCCTACCACAACAGTTTGATTATTAAAATGAACTCAAACCATGAAAAAAATAAAGATCCACCTGCAATTAAATTTGATTCTTTTTATTTCCTATTTATTTATTTGGATTTACTTTGCGTCAATCTATCTTTTGACAAAGCATTTAACGAACTCAGACTATACACAACGGCGATGTACTGGACTCATGGACCCGCTGCCAAACAGGGCCATCAATCAGATTTTCGCGGGCGACCGTGTCCATTTGCTAAACAGACCCATCCGACCTGAGTTGATGCCAATAAACTATTATTTCCGCGCCGGGAGTTTCTTGTCAGACGTAGCCACCCGCCTACTATCATGTCACAACGGGAAAATAGAGTTAACTGTCAAACCCTGATCAGATCGCGGTTTGCCAGAGGTTAACGAAAATGAAGCCGGAATCGATCTTCGACAATGTAAAAGGACGATGAGGTTGAAGGGAGTGTCGCGGTAGTCGAGGGACATTTTGAGAAACGCGGGAGCTCCACGGTATCCATAATACTTGACATGCGTTATCTCTTTCTTATTCTGGCTAGCACACACACACACACACACACACACACACACACACACACACACACACACACACACACACATTCAAGCACACATATATTTACACATATTCAAACACTCACACATTTTTAAATGCACACACACACATACACATACACACACATGCACATACACACATATATTCAAATACACACACATATTCAAGCAAACACATATTTACACATATTCAAACACTCACACATTCAAATGCACACACACATACATACACATACACATATATTCAAATATACACAAATATTCAAGTATACATATTTACACATATTCAAACACTCACATATATTCACACGTATTCAAATGCGCGCGAACACACACATACACACACATATATTCAAATATACACACACATATTCAAGCATACATATTTACACATATTCAAACACTCACATATATTCACACATATTCAAATGCGCGCGCACACACACACACACACACACACACACAAGAAAAGCAAAAACAAAGAATATATATCTTGCCTATATATCTTGAAGGAAAATGTGGTTAACTTAGCAGATATGAAAATTGGAAGAGAGTGTACGTGCATATAAAATCATTCGCCAGGACCGAGAACAGGACACAGGCGAACATGGCTCTCCTCAACTTCCCGTCCTTTGTAGATCTTAGAAACCTTTGTCTTTTTGCTATTTCTGCTAATTCCTGACCTACCGATCATTTACACAAGCACATAAGGTAGGTTATGCATTGTTTTCGTCTGTCTTTCTTGTCTTCAGTATATCCTGTGAAAGTGTGGAACCCCGTTATAGAAATGTAGAAAAATGCTATAGATTTAAGTGATATCATTAAAAACACTAATTCTTTACTAACACCAGCTCGCACAGAAATTGACTCATTTTTGTGCAAAATGTAGGTTCCATTTTGAATTTCCACATTCATATATATTAACCAATCAGCGATGTTATTTCTGAAAACGCCAAGACATTTGAAATTTCAGACGACTATGTTTATCGTTTGCTACGAAGTTTGTCGGATCACTTTAGAAAAGGATCAACAATATTTTCTATCTTTAAAATAGATATTTAAAAACTAGGAAATATTTATTAACCAATAAACTTACGAGTTAAAAAAAATCAAACTTTTGCGAAATTATGTTTGCAAATCATATTTGAGGAGACTCCATTAAAAATTGTAAAAATAAATTCAATAGATTTATCTAATATCACTAAAACATCTCAATTCTGGACAAAAATAGGCTCATACAGACATCAACTTATTTTGTGCAAAAGTAGGCTCATACAAGCTTCAAATCCAAATTTTCACATTAGCATTTATTAACTACCGTAATTCCGCATGTATAATAAGCCTTTATCCATAATACACACCCCTAAAATTGTGTTGAAAGTGTGGGGAAATGCTTCTACTCACGCATGATACACACCTCTTGTCAGGTAATAAAACCTTATAAAGTGTACCTCTCCAATTTATTACGGCCAGGCGTTTCCTACTTTAAACGTAGAATAATATTCTAAATTAGTTTTATGATAATTCTTATTTTATTTTACATTTGTAAATATTGTTAGGTACATATTATTGTATTTGACATCCTTATGGGCGCGTAATCGCCGAATATTAATGACAAGATGTCGTATGTTTGTGGTGAGTAGTAATTTCGCAACTGAAATCGACCTATTAAACGGAAATTTTTTAAAGATTTTTTTGTAACTGTGCCTAATATACGATCCTAATTTTGCTTATTATTTTTTAGAAAAAATGTGTATTATACATGGGGAATTACGGTAATCAGAAACGTTACCGCAAACGCTGTTCAATCTTTCAAAAAACAGACGAAATCCCTGTTGTCTGCTACGAAGTGTTTAAGGCTCATGATTAATAATATTTTCCTCCCTAAAAATAGAAATTAAAAATTGGAAAATATATTTATTAACCAATTAACTTCTGAGTTCATTAAAAATAATCTTTAAGTTCCTGTGATCCAATATTTTTTTATAAATAGCACAGAGTAAATTAACAAAGACAGTTTTTTAGTAAACCATTGACCAGGGTTGTAAGAAATAATGATTACTCAGCCCTTTGTATTATTTATTGAGTTTAAGTAGCTTCTTGCAAATATCGTCTTGCTTTTAAAATATTTCATACAACACGAAAAAAAAAGGAGCTATATATGTAAACAAGACGAATTGTAGCAGCGGTACATTTTTTAATTATTAGTGATTGTTTGTTGTTGTCTGCTGAAAAATACACACATACATAAAACAAAGAAAATACGTGATTCTCCATAAGTAGTGACAATACAACTTTTCCCTCATACGAACGCAATCTATTTCTTTTGTGTTATAAAAATGAAAAGTAATTTCGAATTTAGTCGGACTTTATTTGCGAGGAACTATGTGACTTGTTTCTTTTAACTTGATAGAAAACAAAGGTTATTTCTATACTCAGCAAAAAAATTATATAAATTTTAAAGCTGTGTTTGGTTTTATAACATCATTAATGTCAGTCTTAATATACGTCTATAAATATTTGATACATTTTCTACTGTTCATTTTTTCCATTTCCTTGTAACGACTCGTCAAAAATAAGATGTGTTTATTTAGTGGGTAGGAGATTTACCCGCTTTCGTAGGTAACGGCTTTTATGTTCAGTCCATGGTATTGTCAGCATTTCAGTTGCTTCATGTCTTTCCTTCATCTGGGATGAGATGTCCATCAGTTCGGTAGGCTTTTCTTTGTTTCTAACGGAATTTTCCTGTTTCTTGATATATTGCTTAGCTTTTGAAAGGCATCTTTCGCTCCTTCAAAACCCCTTCGTATTTCAGTGTAGAATTTCCCGTCCTTTGGTTTTGAACACTCCTTTAAATTTTTTGTACTTGTTTGATTTTCTATCTCTAAATTGTAACACGCATCTTGGGTTGATATTTGTAATGAAAACCATCCACTCTGGTTTGGTGTTTATTCCTTTCTTCACGCATTTTCTTTACTATCTTCTGTGGGAGTTTCTGTGGTTTCCTTTCCCTGTCTGTTATCAAAACTGTGTTATCTACATATCTAATTTTGTGAA
>CAHIKZ030001791.1:267500-272500 GCA_903632075.3 Acanthosepion pharaonis | reverse complement strand
GCACCTCTGGAGAGTGCCTGAAAATCATACTACGGTTTGACACAAGTCTTGTGAGCGAAATTCCGTAGACGGGACACTTGGTGGCCGTCGACAGCTGTTCTAGCACGAAGTCACAAGTCATCGTGACCGAGGGTATGTGTGTGCTGGCCTTGTTCAGATTGTTGATCACGCTAAATAACACGCTCTCTCCCAGAAACTGTAACTAAGGTCTGCTCCGAATAGTTGCATTATAAACCACAGGTGGGCTCTGTGGGTGTTGAACAAACACAAATGTGCCTGAGTGAACGTCTGTAATAGGGATTGGCTAGCCGCCCAAACAGACGGGTAATGTCGAATATGAGTGATCAGATATTTATTATATATATGTGTACATAGTCTAGCTCAATAGACACCCTGGTAATTTAGAACCGGTTACGGAGGCGTGTTCATCTGGTCAGGGTAAAAGAGCGAAGGATACTTAAGCAGTTTTTGTATGGTGAGTTAGTCGAGAGAAAAAGGCCAACCAATAAACCGAAATTATGTTGTAAAGATACTCACAGGAACGCTGAAAGGGGTTACCATCATGCAAAATCATTAAGAAAATATCGATCTAGATCACAGTAGGGCAGGCTGATTTTTCACTTTTTTTTTTTAGAAAATCGACATTACACATACGATGCGGAAACTGCAGTTTGACGTAATAAGTTCTGAAACCAAAACTTAGATTCATAGCTTTTGCCAATTTTTGAGCATTTAGTTTAAAAAAATCGTCTGAAAAAAATGTACAGGAATATCTAATTTTCGCAGGTTACGAACTGACTTCAAAATTTTACTTTTTCAAGAATAAATCCAAATAAAATTAATATTTTTTGTATTGGACACATTGAATGGAAAATCTATTCAAACTCAAATTCTAATTACGAACCAGCACAAGCAAAATTTGCAATTTTTTTTACTCTATTCGATGAGTAATATTTAGCCAGGGAGGGTTACATATGGCACAAGGCCGGGTTTAACATGGGATTTCCGAGCCCGTAGGCTTGGCCAAAAATATTCCCTCTTTGAAGCCGCATAAACGGGTTCAGGGGCAGTCAACCACCCTGAACGAGACTCTACCCTTCGGCGGAGCCTCGTCCGGGTTCCTCTCCCCCGAAGGCAGAGAGTTAGACTGTTACTTAGCCTGTATTCGATAAGTAAACACTGCATAAAAATTGTAAAATATTTTAAAAAATTTTACTCAATGATTAAGAATTGTTCGATCATTTGTTTGATCATAATTAATAAAAAGATATAATAAATAAAAGTGCATGTAACATCATAATACTGCTAGGCACAAATTATAAGACAAAATGTTTTACATTTACATTGTTTATTGAATAACGCGAATAAAATGACTGTATAATATATTACATGATAATATAGTTAAACTGTTCAATATAATTTCCCTTTGAGAAATGTAGGTTTTATTTGATGGCACAGTGATTTAGTAATAATGTGCTTTTCTTTGCTTCTTGATCATATACAATTTATAAAGCTTCAGGAAATTATAAATTTTATAAGGTTGTGCTATAAGACTTTCACTGATCATCAGAAGGAAATTTCAAACCTACAATTTTGAACCTAAACTTAATTTTCAAGCTTGTTTCCTCAAAAAAAATGGTAACAATTTTGAAAAAAAAAAATTGGGGCCACTATTTATCAATCCCAATTTCAAATTGAGTAAATGGTTCCAAAATCGACCTGCCTGAGTAGACAGTGTTTAGAGAAAATCTAAACAGAGTCGGTTTGAGTAAGTAAACTCAAGTGAGATGTTTGTAATTGTCTTGATGTTAATTTCCCTAAGAATGTTGGTACAGAAATTTGATAAAACGTAAAAAAGGCGTGGTCGCCTCTGTCTAAGCCGAACACGCCGACAGAAAATTATCAATGACGCTACACCAAAATATTAATGTAACGCTTCTTCAAAATGCTCCAGACGCGGCGATATCTGCACATAAGAATGTAAAACCATAATAAGACTAAAAAGCTGAACTGCGCTGACTATATTTGAGATTATTCTTATAAAGGGAAAACCCAGATGTGGCTTTGTAGTCCGACTCGGTCCTTCTGCGATAGCATGACACGAAATCGAGTGGCAGCAATTATGCTTCTATGAATGTAAATATGTATGTTAGTGTCCCATCTATGGGTAAATAGTGAAGCCTGCAAATGAAGGTCATCCATCAACACCCGAATGCCACTAAAATACACCAGGAGAGAGAAAGAGAAACCCCTTCATCTTTGTTAGGATATCCCCTAAGGAAAATGAAAAATTTGAAGCACACAAGCAACCCGTCATGTTGATGTGTTCTTATTTTCGGATTATTGCTTGTGCAGCAGATAGTGGGATTGAACCTGTGCACTATTTTTTTTTCATTTTAAAAATTGCATGTACCAGCATTGCACGATGCCTTTGGGAGATCTTACTAGGTAGTGTGTATGAATGGCCGGACCCTTAAAAGGGGACTTAACTCTTATTCCCTTGTGTAGCGAACGTCCATTCGTTTCCTTATCATAAGACGCGGGTTCGAATCTCACCATGGTCGATTAGTCAGGAGGGTGACTTGAGGTGATCGGTCTGGAGAAGGCGACCAGAACTTGTGACACCTTTCGAAAGTGCCTGAAAACTATAACGCATGTTGACCCAAGCATTGTGAGTGAAATTGGGAAGACGGACCTCTTTGGCAGCCGTCGATGGTTGCGCTAGCACGAAGTCACAAGTCATCTTGACCGAGGGTTTGACCTTGTTTAGACTGTTGATCATGCCAGATAACGCGCTCTCTCGCAGAAACTGCAACTAAGGTCTGCTCAGCACAGTTACAGTATAAAACACAGGTCGATTCTCTGGATGTTGAGCAAACACAAATGTGCTTGAGCAGGCATCTTCAAAGGGGATTGGCTAGCCTTCAAACTAGACGTCCATCCTCAGATACGAGTGGTCAGCCTTCTGCGTTTGTCATCGAAGAAACTTTGCGAGATGTTGTGTGATGGTCATGTTCGATAACAAGTCTGCAATCATAGTTGTATAAAGTTAGGTAGCTACATACGTAGGCGGTATAATTCTTTCCGCTATTAGAAAATTCGGTTTTCTAGTGAAAGTTCTTATAAGTTTTAAATGTGCATGAATTTTTCCTAGAAATCACTTAGCCTTTTGAAAGAAGGCTGGTTGATTCGGGAAATTTAACGCGCATGCGTGACCATGAATCCTGCCTGTGCATAATGTATTTGCTTTCTCCTGTTTATTTGGGCATGTTCACGTAAAAGGCGGATATTGTGCTATTCTGTTTAATACCCCAACACTAGCAAACTGGAAATCCTGGTTGACCTAGAAATTAGCTATAATTCACATTTCTCCGATCTGTGTACACGTTGGCTCGTCTTCTGAATCCGATCCTGTTGGTTCGGGGATCAATTCATCTTTATTATTTCACGACTGTCATTATTTAGGAAATTATACTGGTAAATCTGATTCTGAAAATTAAGGGAAAATAGATAACACACAGGAACTAACAACGGGAATCATTGCCTCTAAAGCTCGGCTTAAGACGCTCTTGAAACAATCCCAGGCAGAAAAGATTAGCTTCTATGCCAGGGTGTATATGATACCTCAATCTTTCTATATCACGTTTAAAATGTATTCAAATAATACATCAAAAATTGCATTCAATCTGACTCATGCCTATGCGTGGCAAGCGTTCTAACCACTAGGCCACGGGCCCATTCGTTTCCTGAACATGAGACGCCGGTTCGAATCTCACAATGGTCGATTTGTCAGGAGGGTGACTTGATGTTATCGTTCTGGAGAATGCGATCTGAGCGTGTGGCACCTTTGAAAAGTGCCTGAAAACAATACCGCATGTTGACCAAAGTCTTTTCTTTCAAATTGGTTAGACGTAGCCGTTTGGGAGCTGTCGATGGTCGTGCTAGTACGAAATCACAAGTCATCGTGACGGAGGGTTTGACCTTATTCAGACTGTTGATCTCGATCTAGCTATATCATGGTTAAGATATATTCAAATAATACATCAAATTTTGCATGCACTCTGTCTCATGCCTGTGCGTGGCGAGCGTTCTAACCACTAGGCCACGCCACCATTCATTTCTTGATCATGTGACATGGATTCGAAACTCACCATGCTCGATTTGTCAAGAGAGTGACTTGATGCTAACGATCTGAGCGTGTGGAACCTTTGAAAAGTGCCTGAAAACCATACCGCATGTTGACCAAAGCCTTGTCTGTGAAATTGGTTATATATTTGGGAGCCGTCGATGTTTGTTCTAGCACGAAGTCACAAGTCATCGTGACCGAGGGTTTGACTGTGTTCATACTGTTGATCTCGACCTGGCTATATCACAGTTAAAATGTATTCAAATAATACATCAAATGTTGGATTCACTTTGACTTTTTCAAATAGAATAAATCAGAAGATTCAAAAGGCTGAATATGAAATAATAGTCATAGTTTTATTAAAGTTATTTTGCAACCAGTCTCGGAAAATGACAAAACTCTGCCACCTGGATCTATACAAAGATGGTTAGATCCGAGATATAGATATTATGCATGTAAAACAAAAACATAGTAGATGGATAATCCCACAGATTCAAATTATCGAATAAGTTGTTGTGTACTGGGATCAAAATTTTGAATAAACTACTCGAAATTCATATTGTGTTATTATTTTTCTCAAGTAATTTCGACAATCGCAGTCCTTTTCAAGAACCTACAATATCGTTACATATGACGTCAACATAGAAAATTTCGAACTTTATGGCTTCCAAAGAATATTCTGTAACAAACTTGAGTCATAGCTTTATTGACTTGCCGAAAAAAAAAATCTGTCGAGCGCTTTCGAGGGAAAGCGAAAATTTGTAACCAGCAATTGCTACTGCTGATACTACAAAATATCTTCTATTGGACACTACTGGCGTGATTATTCAATGAATACGTAAAAATTCATCTGATAGCTTAGGGGAAAAATCTC
>CAHIKZ030001791.1:110000-262500 GCA_903632075.3 Acanthosepion pharaonis | reverse complement strand
ATTTTTTGAAAAAAATGACAATAGGAAAACTGGTAATTGCTGACGCGTTTCGTCCAATGTGGACTTTATCAAAGCAAAATATGAAAATGAAATTAATTGAACAAAGTAACTAATAAAAAAAAACAGAATGTACCTAGCAACTGGACTGTAGCGAAACGCTATTTTCATATTTTTACTGAAAAATAACGTCAGTATAACTTTGTTCAATTAATTTCATTTTCGTATTGATAAAGTCCACATTGGACAAAACGCGTCAGCAATTACCAGTTTTCCTATTGTCATTTTTATTCATAACTATTGTCTTCTACTGGTTAAATCGGAGAAATTTTCATATATATATATATATATATATATATATATATATATATATATATATATATATATATATAATACGTTGGTATATAATCCAAGTGAATCTTAATAATATAAAATATTAAAACTGATCCAGAAAAAAAATTCAACGTAATTATTATAACAGCATATAAGGACAAAATCCAAATCCCAATTTACTACATCAAACTAGCTATTTCAACCAACAAGTCCTCTGTTGGCATTTTCAATTCATATATATATATATATATATATATATATATATATATATATATAAAGAAACGCAATTTTAAGGTGTGCTATAGTTATGGGATAAAATGTACAATATCAGAGATAGAACGTATGCAAATATAAATATAAAAGTGTACATTGAAATCAACACTCAGAGGCGACAGGCTGTTTCATGCTAGACGTAATATGATTGTCGCTTCAATCGTGTTGACTTATATATAATCCGTTGATATATCATTCAAATGAATCCTAATAATATAAATATTAAAACTGATCCTCAAAAAGAATTCAACGTATTTATTATAACAGAGCAAATTAGTTACATAAAATCTAAATTTACCCCATCAGACTGGCTATTTCAAGCAACAAGGCCTATGTTGTCATTTTCAACTCATTACAGACTTTATATTTGATGGGAAAGTGTTAAAAGCCCTATTTTTTAAACACTGAAATTAATGCCATTCGGCTTCGAGAGCAAAATATTTATTAATATTGTAATCTGTCTCACATCAGACAATCAAAAGAAGAAGGTGACTCCGAAGGATGACTATGAAATACAGAATCGGGAATCAAAGATGTCGCTTCGTCGTCATTAACAGGAAGTTAGCCAAGCTGAATTAAGGAAGTGCACACACAAGACCTGGACCACAGTAAATTATATCAGTGCCTCTCAAATGAGGCGAAAGAAGAACCTTCAATAAAAGACGAGAAACGCGTAACTTCGATTCGGCTGACGTTAATTTGCCGTTAATTTATCCAGTGGTAAATAAACAGTTACTTTTACGTAAAAAAAAAAAAGAATCATTATTCTCATAAGACGTGAAGAACGTTGGATTACAATATCCGGTCTTAGAATTTATTTATCAATCTAACAAACGTCTATTCAACAAAGCGGTTTAATTCAAATCAATTTTATCCCCATTCTTTTGCGGCCTGATTCCGAAATCAGGCATTTATTTGTTCATACAAGAGAACAGAATGTCTCTATATTTTGTTGCCAAATGGTCGAGCAATTTGAAAAATTATTTCGCTATCTGTAGAATATATCGACGTCAACTGAGACTGAGTTCTATTTTAATCTTCAATCAATTTTAATAGCCTTTTGAAATCAAACTCATGCATACACACACACACACACACACACACACACACACATATATATATATATATATATATACATGCATACATACATATATATATATATATATATATATATATATATATATATATATATATATATATACGTACAGGCCGGTAAATGTAGTTATTAATACTGTTTATCATTATTATATACAGAGCATCTACCTTACATAGTTGAATCTATAAAATAACGTATAAACAGAATATATATATATATATATATATATATATATATATGTGTGTGTGTATACTTGGAAAATCAATGAGAATGTGGAAAAAACATTCGTGTGACGCGTTTCGTTTTTTAAGTGTTCTTCAGACTAAAGTGATGTTTACATTGACGGAACTACACATGCGCAGGAAGGAGAGTGTACACTCAAAGTTTAATCTTGAAAATTATTTTTTTTTTTAAATATGTCTTTGGATATATAGTCTGGCTAATTTTTTTCAGTTTCTTTTTGTGTTTTTTTACGACTTTTGCTATTAAATATCACACATTTTAATATGTAAGAATCTGGATCTAAATTTACTGTGGTAAATCTAGCGATTAAACCAATTTCTACACACACACACACACACATATATATATATATATTAAGACATTTTTATGTTTATACATTCTTTTTATAGATACAAATATTTAAGTAAATGCTCTGTTTATAATAAACTGAATGTACGTGTATAGGATACAGGTTCGAATGCTGTCGGAGGACGAATATTTTCTGTGAAGATTTCTCGGACATTCAGGCCGGTAAATGTTGTTTAATACTGTTTATTATAAACTCTGGGGGTCTTTATCAAGGCAAATGGGAGATGTTTTATGTGAGAGAGGAAGAATTTAAGTTACACCTGTTGTGGTTATAGGTAGACAGATGACAAACGACAGATTCTTTCGGAATGGAGTTTATAAAAGTCGGTGATATAATCAATGCCTTGATGAACTCCATCTGAGGACGAAATGCGTCGGCTAAGATAAGTTTCCCTTTTGTCTTTATTCATGATATATATATATATATATATATATATATATATATATATATATATATATATATAAACAATTATAATTATGGAATTAGATTAACTCGTCTGTACTTCGTCAGCGTAAAGGGGAGACTAATCTGAAACGATAAAGAGAATATTGAAAAGGCAAACGACATGATGAATTTCCAATAAATGAAGAATACTGGAAGACACGTAACCTCTCCGAAGAAGTAAGGAATAAAATTAAGCAATAAATAAAATATAGATATCTGAAGATCTTTATCTGTTTTTCTTTCTAACAGAGAAAAAGAAGTTTCTCTTTAAGATTCCATTCTCGCCTCCATCAAATTTTCATTATGGCTTCTTCGACATTTGATTGTGTGAGAACATATTGTAATTCTCGGACTATTCATCATCAGACGAGATTTCGCGATGTCACGATTACTCTTCGATCAGTTTTTAATGGCTGAATTGCGACTGCTTAATTTTTTCCTCTATCTTATCTCTTTTTCTTTGCTTTTTTTATGAGTTTTTTTTTTTTCGTACATAAAAAAGGAAAAAAATGTTCAATCATAAATTATTTCAGTGAAATACAGAATAATTTTCTTTTTAAATATCTTTCATTATTTTTCTCCTTCCTCAAACAACCACGCATCATTTCAACAAATATCGTTTCAATGTCGTCCTCTAATAAAGAATACAAACATAAAAATACATTTATTAAATGGCACAAAGCCTATTTGACGGAAAGAAAATAAACTGTCACCTACCAAATCTCTTCAAGTACTTGCAGGTGATGCTTAATTGAAGAGCGATGATTTGAAATCTGGATGTTTTATAACTCTGTATTTTTTTATGTGTGGGTGTGCTTGTGTGCAATCATGTTTACCAGTGTCATGAAGTAGAGTAATCTCTGGAATAGATATTGTCAGGTCAAATATGGTAGCTTGACTGGCACTTGCTGTGGTGTTCTGCTTTTATAGCAGTATCTCATTTACATATAATGCTACACCTCTCTGAACCGAAATGCCCTTATGTCCTTCGTTGAACTTTGACTTCTAATTATTTTTAGGAATCTAAACTGTCTTTTTTGGTGTGTATCTTAATTTCCTCTTATAGTGGACCTGGGTCTGAGTTCATTTTCTTCTTCTGACTCCTCGTCAGATTACTGGTCATTATCATCCATAGATTGTTCCGCTTCACTACTGGATTCATTAGCCCCCATCTCCTCTCCTTCTTCAGCTTCAGATTCTTCATCTATTTCTATATCCTCGGGATCCATTCTGCTTTTGAATTGATCCACATGGACCAGTACATTTTGTCCATTTTTCGATAGTATTGCTGTATTGTGACTTTTCTGGTCTACAAATTCGCCTTCTCTGGATTAGATTCGTTTTTCTTTTGTACCATACACCTACACTTGCTGAAAATGACATTATTATGGGAGCTTTAATCTGTTTACACTTTAATGCGGAAGAACTGTGTAGTCTGCCGGTTAGGGGGGAAATGTCCTACAATTTAACAGTAATCTTGTTAAGTAACTATATTATTATCAGATGGGAAAAATGCTTTTAGTCCTATTTTCACAATCTGCAACATTCTTTATGTGATTCCATTTGATTGTGGCTGGTAGTGTGGTGTTTTATACAGGGCGGATCCAATACGCTTTAGTCACGAGCACAAACTTTCCTCAAAAAATTCTGGCGCTTTATCCGAAACCAATGATTTAAGTACCCCATTCCTTTAAAATATTGTTCTTGATATTCGTTTTACAGTGGTGACTTTTCTGTCAGCGACCTTAATTACTTCGAGCCATCTTGAAAATGAGTCCACTAAAATTAAAAAATAGCCCCAATGCCTTTAACATGGGCATGATCCATTTGCACCCGAGTTCATCGTTCTTTTTTTTTTATTAAGGCTACAAGTGAATTTTGTTTTGCCAAAAGTTTCTTTTATTATTTCACCACATTTTGGGCAGCTTTTTACATTTTGAGAATATCCTGTATTTTTTTTTTTTTTTTTTTTTTTTTTTAAATTCACAAGAGAAGGAAGCTTCTTTCAACCTGTGTCAATATTGCATTACGGTTCTGTCTATTTTTAGGGGTAACATGTTTCTTTTTTATAATGGTTGGAATTTCCTCATATTTTAAATTTTCCAACATTTTGGAGTAAACCATAATGGATATTTTCTTTCTGGCTTCACATTCTACCGTAAAAAAAATAAATAAAATAAATCAGTAATTTCATTTTTCCCCACCGGAGGCTTTCTTGTTTTTCAGTTTCTTTACCCGAGCCAACGCTGCGAAATATCTAATCAACATTTCTACGTGCTCCGGCTCATCCAACGCGGTTAGGGATCCTATCGGCGACGTTATATTGTTATGAAGTAGAATAATCTCTGGAATAGACGTTGTCAGGTCAACATATGGTAGCTCGATTCACGTTCGCTGTGGTGTTCTACTTCTAAAAAAGCATCTCATGTAGGTACAGTACTACAACCAGGAAGGAATGGCTTAGTTTCTGACACTTATGAGGGTTGTGCTGAAAAGTTCATCGGGCGACTGTGAAGAGGTGATGCTAGGGCTGCGAAATATTGCATGTATTAATTTCAAATCTTTTTTATTAACAACTGCACTGTTTCTTTCCAGGTAAACTGACGTTCGACTGTTCAATGAATAATTCAATTAAATTATATCGACTTCTCTTGAAAAAATTTCGCATCGTGATGTTATCAAGTACCTGTAGAAAAAGTGTCAGTCTTCAAGGGCATTCATACTGACATGGTTGATTCATTAAAGGATCGCTCTCCAGCTGTAACAAAAGTGGGCAGCTTAATTTAGTAGAGGAAGGAAGAGTCTTGAGTGGTGATGGATGACAGGTGATTGACTATCAATCAAATAGCCAAGCATATCCTATGAGAAACTTGAGAATATTCTGCACAATGAAGATGCTCGATGTGTGCCACGACTTCTGACACGTGGTCAAAGGTACACTAGGCTGATCACACAAGAGAAAAATCTGACATTGAGATAGATCCAGCTGGTATCCTAGACGTGTGTTGAGCCAGAGACAAAGTAGAAATCCATACAGTGAAGACATTCCTCCTCAAAAGAAGGCCAATGCGGTTTCATCTGCAGTGAAGATGATGGCCTCACTTTTTGGTTCATGCAAAAGGCATTGTGTTTATTGACAATCTTCAAAATGGGAACACCATCAAAGGAGAGCACTCTGCTAATTTACTGAGGCAGTTACTAAAGACTATGAAGACCAAACACCCAGGGAAACTAAAGAAAGACATCTTTTTTCATCAGAATACTAGTCCGGCCCATAAGTACTTGGTTTCAATGGCTGCTGTGCGTGACTGTGGTTTTGACCACACTCGCTATTCTCTTGATTTGATTATCATCAGTTTTTTTTTTCGTTTTTTTTTAATAAAATATTAACCTCAATGGGTTATTTAATGCCGACAGAATTTTTATTGCTGGTAATATTTTTGTTCAAAAATATATTGTTGGTATTAATTTTTTTCTTCAAAATGTATTGTAATAATTTTTCTTCAAAATGTATTGTAAGTAATAATTTTTCTTAAAAATGCATTGCTGGTAATATTTTTTTCAAAAATGGATTGCTGGTAATATTTCTTCTTCAAAAATTTATTGCTGGTAATAATTTTTTCCTTCAAAAATGTATTGCTGGTAATAATTATATATTTTTTAAAATTTTTTCAAAAATATATTGCTGATAATATTTTTATCTTTATTTTTTTTTTCAGAAATGTATTGCTGATAATATTTTTTCTTTCAAATATGTATTGCCGGTATTTTATTTTTTCAAAAATGTATAGCTGGTAATATTTTTTTGTTTTTTTTTATTTTTTTCGAAAATTTAATGATGGTAATTTCTTTATTTTATTTTATTTATTTTTTTTTTTGAAAAAATGCATTGCTGGTAATATTTTGCTTTTTTCAAAAATGTATTGCTGTTAATAATATATTGCTCATAATATATTTTTCCGTCAAAAATTCATTGCTAGTAATATTTTTTAGAAAAATGTATTGCTGGTACTAAAACCTAATTTTACACATTCATAGTGTTTTGAGCTCAGTTTTGGGTGAACAATTTTCCCATAGCTGGGGTCCTAACTGGTTCTACCACCCCGGTTCTGGGTGGACAGGCAATTTCAGTGGTGGTTCAACGCTCCTCAAAACCTTCTGATCAGAGGCCGTGCTGGCGGATGTAGTTTATCGTCATACCCAGAATGGATTATCATCTGTTCCCCAACATGAAAAAACACTTGGTTGAAAACGAGAATCGTAGTGATAATAAATTCATATCTATTGTTGATGATTTTTTTTTCGATCAATGGGATGAACAGTCCTCTTTGAACATTTAGGTGTCGGTTTATCTGGAAATAAGCAATGCAATAAAAACTGTTGAGATTCATACCTGTCAGCCTTATTAACTTTTTAACCCACCCATTTACATTGCATTATTTCCAGTATATATCACGTAAAATCTTATACAATACCATTCTATACTGTTACACTTATAATTTCCAATAAATATATTGATGAATGCTAGAAAAGAAAAGTATTAAGCTAAGAACTCTAATCATCTTCTTAAATAGCGTTGAAAAATATCGACATTCGTGTCAAAGTTATATACAGCTATATACAGCTATATACCTCGAGAGACTCTTGGGTTTTGTACAGAGTGAACATTATTGTGAAAAAAAAAAAGTTTGGATTGTATTTTGACACAAGTTTTTTCATCAGAAATATATACTATTTTTAGTCATTTCACACCCAAGCAAGGCAATAGAGCCACTAAGATGGAAGGGGTTACTGAGTGTTAGAGAATATGAAGAAATCATACTATTAAGAAGTGTTATATAGGAAAAAAGTGCTGCAGTCGACACTTAAGTTTGAACATAGATCGCCATTGAGCAAACATAGGCGATCTCATTATTGAATTATATGTATCACGTGACCAAAGAGGAAACGTATGAAGTCGCGTGACGCTTAAATGGTCGCTATTTCTAGTCTATCCAAAAATTACAAGGTGGTTCCACACTCCTCAAAATCACCTGAACAGAGGCCTTGCTGTTGGGCGTAGTTTATCGCCATACTCAGGACGCGGATGTAGTTTACTGCCATACCCAGGACGCGGATGTAGTTTACTGCCATACCCAGGACATATAAAATGAAGAGTATTATATAATCATAATAATAATAATGTAAAATGCACAATAGAATAGCTACATTGATCAGGCAACAACAGAAAGACATGTAGAGTGCCAAAAATGGACAGATATCAATATTACTGAAACAACTGCTGCAATCTGCAAAACCCAAAATTGGAAAGCACCAGGAATAGGCCGAATAGCCAATTTTTGAATAAAAAACCTATCTAGCACCCACGAAAATCTCTCACGGACATGAAATGATAAAATCATTAATACAGAAAAATGCCCAAACGGCTCACGGGGGGAGTCACATACCTATTCCCAAATACAGAAGAGACACGGAACCCGAAAGAACTATAGGCCCATAACCTGCCTACCTACAAGATCCTCATTTCTCTCATAACCGAGAGGACATACAACTTTCTTGAAAAGCAATTACCCCCTGCAGAACGGAAGGGATGTAAAAGAGGAAGTTACGGGTGCAAGGACCACTTATTATCAATAAAACAATATTAGAAGAGGTGAAAACAAGGGAAAATAAACTAATCGATAGGATCGATCGACTACAGAAAGGCGTTCGAGATTCTGGCACAGTAATGGATAGAGAAGAGCCTAAAATATACAGAGTATGCGCCACAGCGGTAAAATTCGTAACGGGGATCATGAAAAACTGAAAGACTGCACTAAATCTAAACGATACAAACGGGTCATTAATATCGAGACCAATCAACATCGAAAGCAGGATCTTCGAAGGAGATTCATTGTCGCCACTAATCTTCTGCCTTGCATTAGTGTCACTCAGCTTCCTAGAGAACAGCAGTAGCTACGGATACTAGTCACAGAATGATTAACTGAATCACCTATACTATACTGATGATCTTAGAACGTTTTCCAAGGATGGCAACCAGCAGGAAAATATACTCACCATTGTCAAAACCTTCAGCGAAGGCATTAGGGTGGAGTTCAGTATCGACAAATGTGACAGAGCCACCATCAAAGATATAAAATTACTATAGATTTAGAACTTGATATCGGCAACAAGATAAAGGAACTAGACCAAGATAGAACATAGAAATACTTAGGAATTAATGAAGGAGACAGAATTCAAGACCCGAAAAGAATATTATTGGGGAGTGCGTCAGATACTAGAAAGCAAACTTAATGGGGCCAATAAAATGAAGGCTATGCACGTAGTAACATACAGCTTCAATATTATTAAATGGAAGTTGAAAGACATTAAACGATTGGACGCGAAAACCAGAAAAATGCTTACCCAACTGAGGATGTACCACCGGAAATCAGATGTTGATAGGCCGTACATACTAAGAGCTTTAGGAGGCCAACGTTAAACATAAAAATATGTCTTTAATAAATAAATTGTCGGACCTTGTCCATTTCTTAATATATGACGTCATTTGTTTACATTCGATACGCCAGAGCAGTTATGAATGTACGAGATTCATGGAAAGTTGGAGTTTATAAACAGTAAATTCGACCTTGTCTACCGATTGGTTCTTTGTAGCTCAAGCGGTAAGGCACGTCAGCGTATATGACGGTTCCGTATAGGATGCAGGTTCGAATCCTGTCAAAGAACGAAAATTTTCTATGAAAATTTCTCGGACATTCAGGCCGGTAAATGTTATTTAATACTGTTTATCATAAACAGAGCATTTGCTTAAATACTTGTATCTATAAAATAACAACGTTAAACATAAAATATGTCTTTAATAAATATATATATATATATATATATATATATATATATATATATATATAAATATATGGATATAGATCCGACAGTATGAAGAAAATATACGGAAAAAAACAAACAAAAATCATTATATACAACATGACAATTTAATGTTTGATAAGTCGAACTTTCGTTCTTATAAACCATCTTCTTGTTCATAAAAATGAATTGATAATGTTAATTATATTTTTGGATGAATATGTCCTGAAGATGGTTTATTTGACCGAAACGTCCGACGTTGACATATTAACATTAAAACAGCATAATTGTATATATATGATTTTATTTGTTTTTTCCGTACATTTTTCTTCATATATATATATATATATATATATATATAAACGATGTGAATACCTTCTACGCCAACCGAGTAAAACAGAAAGCAAAACAACTGGGAGTACAAGGCATTACATGACATATACTTAAAAAGAACGAAAGAAGCAAATATGGAGCAATAGTAAATACATCATTAGCTGAGAGGACGGTGTTGAAAGCTGAGACAGAAAGCCTAATTATTTCAGCTCAGGACAAAAGATTCGCAACCAGAACCTATCGGTCACATAATCAAGGATAGAACTAACCCGAAATATGCGGAAAATATGATGAAACTTTTGACTATATTATCTCAGGATGCCTGCAACTTCCAAAAATAATGAGTATACCCACAGACATATCAAGGTAGCGACATTCAGTCTCACGTTGACTGCTGACCTGAGATGGAACAAATACATTGAGTCAATTGCATCGTCCACCGCGAGGAAAGTTGGCTCTCTGTGCCGCGCCAGGAAATTTTTCTCCCCGGAATCGATAGTTCAAATATACAAATCAACCATTCGACTTGAATGGAGTATTGCTGCCATATATGGTCTGGGGCACCTTCTGTTTACCTCGGAGTTCTTGACAAGATCCAGAGACGGATATGTAATATAATTGACCCTGATCTGGTGTCTCGTCTACAGTCACTTTCTCACAGACGCGCCGTCGCCTCTCTCTGTCTTTTCTACAAATACTTTCATGATAATTGCTCCGATGAGCTGCTTTCACTGGTTCCCAGACTCCATGAATTCAAGCGCCCTACGAGGCTGGCATCCCGCTCCCACCCTTACACTGTAGAAACTTTTAAATGTAGCCGTCTCTTCTACTCCAATAGCTTCATACCTCGCACCTCTCGCCTTCCCAATTACTGTTTCCCTGAGAGCTATAATCTCCAACTATTCAAATGTAATATCAATCGACATCTCCAGTTACCTTGATCTATCCATTATCCCTCTCCTCATCCTTTCTTCTATCACTCCTATCTGCTCTTGCTCCTAATCTTCTGCAACTCCCTGCATTCTAGTGGCTTCCCGCCTTGCTCGGGGCGTAATGCTTAAAAAAAAATATGTGCACTGGAAGATATGCAATAAGCACAAAATCGAAACCACTGAAAGATGGTATGAGCCCTAGCCATACACATTTATCCACAATAACGATGTAACTATCCTCTAGGACACGCCAATTCAAACTGACAAGGAAATAAAAGCCAACAGACCTGATATTATCATAAAAGACAAGACATTCAGGAAGTGAATGCTTAGTGGCATAGCAATACCATCTGACAGAAACTTATCGATAAATTATTCAAATATAAGGACCTAAATCTTGAGATTAACAGGGTAAGAAAGAGAAGGGATAATTTTTGCTAAACTAGTCCCAGGTAAACATCAACAAAGAAGTTGCCCAGCAGATCGCCCTACTAGGAACACCCTATATACTAAGAAAAGTGCTATCAGTTAAATGACAATTCTTCTATAGGGCTTAATGACCATAGTTTGAACCCGGCTCTACAGGATACAAAACAGGAAATAACATACACAAACTACAACAACAATAATAATAATAATAACTCCTTAATTTGAACATAGATTACATTAAGCGAATGAATGTCAAAAAGAGAAAGTATGTCACTCCCCACAACATGCATCATCTTAAGGCTAATGCTGATCGTCTGAATGTGTCTAGATCCGGAAGAGGCGGAGGATTAGTTCAACTAGAAATGTCTTACAAAACCACAAGAATCTGTCTTCAAAGATAGCTGGAAACTACGGAAGATTAGATGACATCTGTGTCAAAGAACATGAAATAAATAAATAAAAAGTTGATTAAGTAATAAACGAGGCCAACAAATTCAAAAGGGAATTTCAAGTGGATGAAGAAATACAAATAAACCATAATACGCCTGCTGCGGTGACAAAAAACCTAAAAAAAACCCAAAGCAAATACAATGTGCCAAATGCAGAAACGATGGGAAGATAAGCCTCTTCATAGTCAATATTCTACCCGTATCAAAAAAGCTGATGTAGACAAACCCCGTAGCCATCAGTGGCTACGTAGTGCAGGGTTAAAAGCTGTAACCGAAGTTTTTATTCTTGCTGCACGGGACCAATGTCTTCTCACTAAAAATTACCAAGCGCATATACTGAAAATTTTAAGGAATGGAAACTGCAAGAAAGTGATATGAACGCTACCCAGACGCAGTTACAGAGATAGGGCCTGTAACAATTCTATGGGACTTTACAATACACACAGATAGGACAATTGCAGTTAATCGCCCAGACACGTGTGATCATTACAAAAACAGAAAATACCTTCTTATTCATATGATAGTCCCTGAAGATTGTAATGTATCTTTGACAATCTTAAAACATCTATCAAATTACGATGATCTTGATGTGGAAATCTCAAAAGGGTGACACACGAGAACATCAACAATTCCATTTGTAGTTGAATCTCTCGGTTTGTTTGGAAGGTTTTTCTATAGACTCACTGAAGGGTTTACTGGTAGCCCGACACCCCTCAAAAATAGTACTCACAAGTAGAGCCTATACTTTATTGTTACGGGACCTTACCCATAATAACATAATGGACTATTCCATACGTAATAAATACTGCGCCTCAAGAGGAAGCAGGGAGTTCAGTCTGAAGTCTGGAGTGAAGTCCGTCAGGAGTCAGTCAGTCGAGTCAGAGGCAGTCCGAAACAGAGTTGCGTTCAGACAATTACTGCTAAACCTTATTTGTTCGTACTAACACTTTCTACATCTCTGTATATATTCCTGTTTGTAATATATCTTTATTCCATATCCGTGTTCGAGTTCTTCTTTATTGAATCTACCTTGGACTATCAACGTGGTACAAGGAACCGGACCATAACACTTATGAAGGACTTTATCCTTGTAAAATATGTGTGATATTAGTTTTTCTTTTAAATGCTCAGTAGAAAATATAATGCCATTTCTGTCTTAGATCTAGTGTTGGGACACAAGTAGACATGCGTATGCAACAGGAATCATACGTAATAATAATAATAATAATAATAATAATAATAATAATAAAATGGAGTTTCAAATGGGCGTAGAGATGCAAGTACAGCACAATACACCGGCTGAAACTGCAAAATACCTAAAAAAAGACAGCAAAGACGAATGCAACCGACCAGATACAGAAGCGATGGCAAGATAAACCGCTTCATGGCCAATACTCTGCCCGTACCAAACAAGCTGACGTAGACAAAACCCGTACCCATCAGTGTCTACGTAGTGCAGGGTTGAAAGCTGAAACTGAAGGTTTTATCCTTGCTGCACAGGACCAATGCTTGCTAACTAGGAATTATCAAGCACATATACTAAAATATTGTGTTAGCCCAAAATGCAGATTCTGTGATAAATATCCAGAAACGATTGAGCATCTTGTATCAGTTTGCACGATATTGGCACCCACTGAATATAAAACCCGGCATAACAGAGTGGGTCAATATTTGCAATTTCTACGGGAAAGAAACTGAAAGAAAATGGTATGAACACCACCCAGACCCGGTTACGGAGATAGGACCTGTTACAATTTCTATGGGACTACACAATACACACTGACAGAACAATCAAGGCCAACCGGCCAGATATTGTTATTAAAGACCACAAACAAAAAAGTGCCTCCTTATTGATATGGCAGTCCCTGTTGACTGCAATGTATCTTTGAAGATATTTAAAAAGCTGTCAATACAAGGACCTTGAAATAGAAATCTCAAAAATGTGGCATATGGGAATATCAATAATCCCTGTTGTAGTTGGAGCCTTAGGACTGGTTGGAAAAGATTGCAGTAGACTAATTGAATGGATTCCTGGAAGTCCATGCCTCAAGGAGATACAAAAAGTTGTTCTGACAAGTACAGCCCACACTTTACAAAGGGATTTATCTATGTAATTTTTTTTTTTTTTTTTTTTTGTCAGTGGAAAGTGTCATGATACCATTTTTAACATTAGGTTCCTGGGCGGGAGCCGGAAAGAAATGTGTAAACGCCAGAAATCAAAGAAAAAAAATGATATTAATAATCCCCCCCCCCCCGGATTGGTTAGAAAAGATTTCAGCAAACAAATTGAAGGGTTTCCTGGAAGCCCATGCTTTAAATAAATCCAAAAAAATATTCTCACGAGTACAGCCCACACCTGACAAAGGGCTTTATCGATGTAAAATATATTTGTGTGTGTGCGTGTGTTTTGTTTTTTTTTAATTGGTCATTGGAAAATATTATGATGCCATTTCTAACCTTAGGTCTCTAGGCGGGACCCGGAACAAAATGTGTACACACCAGAAATATAAGGAAATAAAGAAATAGTAATACACGTATCTACAAAGATAATATTTTGCATAATTATTGGTTCTGTAACCAATACATTGAAACTATTGATTACATTATCCCGGGATGTTCAATTCTCACAACCAAGGAGTACAAAAAGCATCATGACAGGGTAGGTCAGTATCTGGAGTTGGAGATCTATCATCACTACAGGATAAAAACAGATGAAACCTGGTATGAACATCCTTCAAAAACTGCTGTTCAGTGAGCGGATCTTGCCAACCTTTGTAATTTTTCTATCAACACAGAGAAAAACAGTACAAGCAAATCGCCCAGACATTTGTATCAAAGATAGAAAAGAAAAGGTTTGCATTTGGCGTGATTGACATAAACGTGCCAAGTAACAAAAAACATATCAACTGAGGTTTTTGAAAGGTTAAATAAATTCAAAGACACTAGAGATGAGAATAGAAAAAAGAAGATGTGGTTCTTAAAACCTAAAACTCTTTCTGGCTGAATCTTTGGGTCAGATAAAGAAAGGAACTTAACAACAATTCAACAAAATCCCTGGGGCAACACATCTCGAGGAAATCTACAAAGTAATTCCTTGTGTTAATAGCTGTCTTTGTTAAAATAAGTGGTAACAACAAATAATCACATCCTTCGCTTGGCTTTTGGCATTGGTTATGTCCTATAATGTGACTTTCGACTCGCATCAGACGTCAGCGTTGTTTGGGTCTGCAACTATTGTGCGAAAAGTGCTATCTGTTTCGCGGAGAACACGTCTAGTGCAAGATTTCCATTTGAAAAAAACAAGAAAACAAACAAACAAAAAAACTGTGCAGAAGGAAAGTTAATACTACTAGTACTACTACTACTACTACTAATAATAATAATAATGAAAATATTATCCAAGAAAAAAGTTAAATCTTTTTATATATATATATATATATATATATGCATTAAAGTTTATTTCAATTCTGCATTAGCTTCCCATCCTTAGCTATGATTAATTAATGATGAACATGCCATATATATATATATATATATATATATATATATATATATATATATATATATATATATATATTGCCTTACGTCGGAAGTACGACTAAGAATACCTGAAGATTGTATTGAACATTAAACACCGAGTCGTACATTCGAACTCAGCTAATACGTATATTTATTAATATATACTTTATAGCTCTGTATTATCACATTGAGCACTGTTTTGTTAACACAAAATATTAAATAATATTTTATTCGCAATTTTATATATGCACGTGATTACACACATATATCGTTGTTTGCTTCTGTTTATTACTTTAATACATGTCTCTCTCTCTCTCTCTTTTTTTATATATATATATATATATATATATATATATATATATATATATATATATATATATATATATATATATACTGTAACTCGGATATAAGAGAGTTGTCGGGACCGGAGAAGAAGTCCCTTATATCCGGGTTACTCTTACATCCGGGTTTGGTCTATTTTATATACATTAACACAATTTGGGACCAGAGAAAATCTCTTATATCCGGGTTTCTCTTATATCCGCGTTATATTCGTTATATATATATATATATATATATATATATATATATATATATATATAGTGAACATTGAAGTCAACACTCAGAGGTGACGGACTGTTTCATGCTAAACGCAATGTTGACGTCAATGTTCACTTTTATATTTACATACACCCTATCTCTGATATTGTGCACTTTATCTCATATTTATAGCACACATAAAAAATATTTCTTCATATATATATATATATATATATATATATATATATATATACATATATATATAATGTTGCGATTGCATGCTCCCCAAAAATGTCTTACAATTAACAATAACACATTTCTAAAAACATATTTCGGATTACATCTCTTCTTTCGTTGTCCTGTTATTATCGGGAAGTAAAAAAACAAAAACAAATCTATTTCCATACCTATTGTTGTGCGTATGCACAGATGAAAGCTTGTAAAAATAATAAAAAAATAAAAAAAGACCTTATGCAACTGGAATTTATAAACAGGGATCATAACGTTCATCTATAGGTTCGGGGTTAATGTACTTTATTAAATTAAATCTTATTCGCGAAGATGTATTCTCGCCATTTATATCATTAGCTTCTATATCTGTTTTTTATATGAATGATTCATGTAATATATATATATCAAAATATAAGAAACAGCAGTCAGAATTATAATCCACAATTCTTTAGCATTTATTTGTTTCAAAAGTTATTCAACATCGCTTGAAAATGGAACATATTGTCAGGTGTCCCTGCTATTTACTTTGATATCCTTAATAAAATCCAAAGAAGAATCAGTAATATTAACGGTCCTTATCTGGCTGTTCGGCTTCAGTTACTCTTCCACCGCTGTAATACTTCCTTGGTAATTGTCCGTTTAAGCTCATCGCTATGGAACCTAAACTATTTAAATTTAAGCTCAGTACAAGTCTAGCGGCGAGATATATTTGTAAATTCTATTCTAATAGTTTCTTTTCTCGGACTTCTTGCTTCTAGAACTCCTTTCCGGTTCCATTCTTTTCAACCAACATTAATCTCCAAATATTTAACTATGTTAATTGCTATCTACTGTCCACATGGTTACTCATTTCTCCTCCCGCTCCTTAGTAATATTTCTGGTTCTAATTCTTCCACACACAGTAACCTTTGTGTCTTAGTGACTTTATTGCTTTATTAAAATCGATTAAAAATATGTGTGTGTGTGTATCTTCGTGTGAGTCTGTATATGAAAATTAGCCTGTCCATAGTAGTTACTGCTTCATATTTCTTGCTGCAAACGAGATGCCCTAAACAAATTGATGTTTGGTCATTTTGTCAAATTTTTGGGGTGGGAGACCCGCCGAATATCTTACTCCCCCATCTAACGCTTTGTATTTTGCTTTGTATATCTTAAACCCCCGTATAACGCTTTGTATTCTGCTCGTTACATAGCTTCTGTTTTACTGATAAGTCAAAACCAACGCCGCTCCTTCATTTTAATAAAGAATACGAAGTGAACATATTTTCATCTCTCGATCAAAAAAGAGAAAAAAGAAGAAAGAAAATATCTAACTTTATATATAAGGAAGGGCATCTTATCTTCATGCTTTGTTGATTTTAGGAAAAAGAAATATGGCTGAGATGCGAAACACAGACTGTGTTTTGTAATATATACAATCGAAATAACATTTTTTGAGTATATATAACAGATAATAAAATCACCAGACTATTCTGCCCAATGAACTTGGCATGACGTTGGTTTCTACTCAATGGGCCCCGATACCTGATCAAAAGCGCACAAGCTGATCACGTTATTAATTTCAACTCTTCTTAATAACTGCCGCGTTTATTCTAGTTAAACTGATCGTTCAAAAACAAATTTAATCTTCTTTTATGTGCCGTATCCATTCAGGACGCAGGCATTCATGGCCCTCCACTTCTTTCTATCCCTTGTAGTTCTCAATATGTTTTCCCCTTTGGCTATTTCCCCCAGAACTTGTTCTGTCATCTACTTGCTTAAGCCCAATAGGCACGTTACGCGTTGCTTTCCCTTGTCTCTCTTTCCCTCTATTCGCCATGTGAGTATCAGATTCTCCAAGCTCTCCTTTTTCATTACGTATCCCAGAAATTTCAGCTACCTCTTCCTGATGTTAAGTATAACCTTCCTCCCTTTTTTGACCCTCTCTAAAACCTCATCGTGGCTTAACCGCTTGGTCCATGATATCCTTAATATCCTTCTGAAGAACCATACCTCCGTTGCTTCGAATCTCTTCTTCATCTTTGAGGAAACTGTTCAACATTCGCTGCGGCAAAGGATGACAAATAATATGTAGGAGTTCAGTACTCTTTTCTTTGTTGCCAGCGAAAACATCCTGTCTCTTAATACTTTGCTTAGCTTTTAGAATGCATCTTTGGCCATCCCAATCTGTCTTCGGATCTCAGCATCGCACTTACCGTCATTTGTCAGAACGCTTCCCCTATGCTTAAATTTCAGCAAATCCTTGATTTTATTGTCCCCGACCTGTAAATCGCATTTCGGTCTCATCTACTTACTGATGACCATGCATTCCGTCTTCTTGTAGTTTATACTTAGTCCCTTTTTCTCGCTCTCCTTCGCTACCTTCTGTAAGAGGTTTTGTAATTTCCTTCCCATGTCTGCTATCAGCACTGTATCCTCTGCGTATCTTATGTTGTTAAGATTGTGGCCGCCAATTATGAATCCTGGCAGGATTTCTAGTTCTCTCAGAATTACCTCCCTGTATAGGTTGAATAAGTCCGGTGAGAAGACACATCCTTGCCTTACGCCCCTTTCTATTCTTATATATCTACTGAACTCATTTTCTATCTGTATTCAGGCCGTTTGCTGCCAGTATAGTTTCTTGATTATTCTTTCCCAAATACGACAAGGTTGCTGAGCATTTCCAACAGATCTTTGTGGCGTACATTGTCGAACGCCTTCGCTTAATCTATAAAACAGGCGTACGCATTTGTATTGCTCTTTCTGATAACCTTCTGAGCATGAATATTGCGTTCTTTGTTCCAGTGTCTTTAAGGAACACGCACTGTTCTTGTCTTATCTCTGGCCTGATTCTGCTGTGATCTCTATTCATCAGGATACGGATGATGAGTTTCATTATGTTACTCATTAGGCTGATTGTTCAGTGGAGTTCACATTCTTTTGCGCCTGGTTTCTTAGACAGTTCTTCGTAGACAAAATGACCAAAAGTTGGCGTCGTGGTGTTATCAAGTAACTGAATAAAGGGTTTAAGGACAAGGAGATTAATATCGACGTGGTTGCTATAACACATATGACTCTTCAGCTTTATCAACAGTGCAAAAAACGGCAGCTGAATTTAGGAAGGATAGGGAGAGAGTCTTGAAGTTGACCGAAGTTCTGTATGCCTTGCAACTGCCAGCAGCAAAGAAAACATTTGTAAACCACATGATGATAGATGACAGTTGATTGACTATAAATCAAATAGCCAATGCTGTTTGTATATCCTATGACAGTTGATAATATTTTGCACAATGAACTTGGCATGACGAAGGTTTTCTCTTTGGTGGGTGCCACATCTTTTGACACATGGTCAAAAGCGCACGATTTTGATCACATCACGGGAAAATCTGACATTATCTGAGGAGAATGCAGCTTGTTTTCTTGAACGTTTCCTATCACAGGATGAGTGTTAGGTTAATCACTTTGAGGCAGAGACAAAGAGACAATAGATGCAGTAAAAAACATCCCACCTCAACTGCTCCAAAAAGAAGGCTAAAGTCGTTTCGCCTGAAACGTGGGATGCAAAAGGCATTGTGTCTATTGATTATCTTAGTGCGCGCCATCAGTGAAAGTTTCTATGCTAAATTGCTGAGGCAGTTATGAAAGAAGATCAAGACGAATCACTTAGGAAAACTAAAGAAAGAGGTTTGGTTTCATCAGGACAGAGCTCCAGCGCTCAAATCCTTGGTTTCAATGGCTGCTGTGCGTAACTGTGACTTTTAACTGGTTGACCACCTTCCTTATTCTACTGATTTGATTATGATCTGCTCATCGACATGAAAAACCTCTTGACTAGGAACCAGTATCACAGTGATGACGACATCATATCTGGTTTGATGACTTTTTTGACCAACGATGCAGAAGAGGATTTGAAATTAATCCTTTCATATCACAGCTCTAGCATTACACAATCATAATCAACTTTTGAACTTTCCAGCCCTCCCTTTCATTCCGAGATGAAATTCGGTCTCCAATGAATGACAAACGCAAGAATTAAATATAAGTCATTAAATGTATTTACACAATAATACAATGGGTAATACTGTTAGTAAATCCAGGTACGCCGTTAGTAGCAATAATAATATATATATATATATATATATATATATATATATATATATATATATATATATATATATATATGTATATATATATATATATATATACAGTCTCGAAGTAGGACTTCCTTAGAGTCTACGTGCTTGTAACTGTGACTTCTACAAGCGGTTACCTCACACTATTACTCTACCTCCAACTCAATCACAATCTCTGCTCACTCTCACTCTCTCTGCTCACTCTCTCTATATTCTGACTGACTCTGGGTATTTAACGGCAGCAGTTCAAGTAACACTCTGGTCGAGTCCACTTATATGAAAAAGGGGAGGACGCCATAACAGTTTGAGCGCTAGTTCATTCGATACACTCTTCGTCGTGTAATACACTCCTGCTGTACTTACTGCTTAATATATGATATATCTGCAAACTTGGTTTTTGTTATTACTTAAGAATTTACTTGGTCACAACAATAACCGTCCATTTTTTAACATTTCTCGCGCCAAAATTGCTATAATCAGTGTTGTGAGTTATGTGCCGTCTATCACGGCTTTTCATACAATACGTTGATCTTGGCAGACATCTGGAGGATGTGACCGTCCAGAACGAGTATAAAAATGTTCATTGGATCGCTACTGCAAGCATCAAAACATCACAGTGCGCAGCTTCTAAAATGCACAGCTGTCCCTTGAAATGGGTATCAACGCTCGCAAATCCCCTGAAATGGTTTTCACAATAACGATCGTGAGTCCCCTAACTCATGAATGTCGTAGTGGCACCACATGTACTACAACCGTACAAGCAACGATGTGTCTTTTGTTGTGTAGCGTTGCGACTCAGACCCGACACCAGATTTGTTGACTGAGTAAAGTTTCTTCCAGTCGAATCGTTTGTGGCTTAAAAATTCCCCTTTGGTCAGATCGTTATCAACGAGTGAAAAACAAAACAATTTCTCGCAGTAAACCAGATTTTATTCTTGGGTTGTAACATACTGCTATAAGTGAGCGAAGTTTAGATGATGCATAGGTGACGTGTGAGGGGAACAGTCTAGCTGATGTCATCCCTGTCCGTTCTCCTTGGACCGCATCGTCTCTCTCTGTATGTGCCTAAACGAAACCGCTATTTTTCAGAAATCTATCGTCAACTAGATCTTTATATTTTTAAAAATAGATAATATGGGGATATTTAGAAACTAAGAGATAATAGAGGATTTCTTTAGAATAAATAAATCTTTTTTATACGCCTTTAATTAATCCTGGAAACTTTTACAAACCTATAAGTATTAACGCTAATTCGAGATTTACAAATTCTACGTTTCGTTCAATTTCGAAAACCAATCGATAAAATTTTAATTAGCTGATTTGTTTAGAAAATACTTTGACAATAACTCTTCTTCGCGGTTTAATAATTTCTTTTATTTCATTTAATGTTATATGACTTCATCGTTAGCAATATTTTTTAAGAAAAGTTTGTTTATTTTTCCTTTTTAACATTGAAGAATAAATTCTTTGGATTTCTTACTCTTGAGCATGCAACTTACAATTGGCTTTGCGTAAATATTTCTATCTGGAGCTAAATTGTAAACTTTGAAGCGTTTGGCATTGAGATTTGTTTTTAATTCTCGCAAAAACAGGGTGAAACTAAATTCTTGTATATATAAAAACTTAAAGAAAAGATATCCAAAAAACAATATTGCAATTTATTCGATAAGTTTTTGTTATTTTAATCATTAAATTGTTTTTAAAATAATGGGAGTATTTTGTATGGTAAATAATAAAACATTTAATTTAAAAAAAAAAAAATGAATGAAAATTTATTGACTACGCACACAAGTAAAACAAACTGAACTTTGTAAGCCCCTACCTTTTTGTACATCTCCTCAAAATTTGGTTTTAATCGGTCAATGTATGTCTATTATAGTGGGTGTGACGGACCGCCTATCGGAAGTCGCAAAATTTTATATATAGATCTTACTTACTATAAAATTATAAAACGCAGATTGTGTGTGTGTGTGTGTGTGTGTTTGTGCGTCTGTACGTTTATATATTGGATCGGATTTCCTACATTTTTCAACTGATTTCAACAAAACTTCACAGGACTGCGTAAAATTACCTTGCGGCGGTTCTGACAGCACCAAAAATTGGAAAAACACAATTGTTTTTGCGCGAAATCAATTTGAAAACACGATAAAACGAGTCAGTCGCCAGAATGAAAGGGGGACAACTCATATCGAGTTATACTGTTTATAAATCCCAATTTGTTTGTGTGTGTGTGTTCGTTTATATATGGGATCAGATTTCCAACATTTTTCAACCGATTTCAACAAATCTTCACTTTTTTTGGCAGGTAGTGTTTTTTCTTTATTTTTACATTCAGAATGCTTTAAAAATTCCATTTACAAGACAATTGTTTATAATAAAATTCTATTCAATCGATAGACTCATATCGATTGAAAACAATGTTTTTGTTTGAGTTTGGGTTTGACTAATTCGTAAAAAAACAAAACAAAAAAAAACTACTTAAGACATGCGTGTCCGTCGACCTTAAACAATAATCTTTGTTAATTTTATTTTTCAGTCTTTATGATGGTCGATACTTGATCTATCTCTTACTGTTACATCCCCGGGCAACGCCGGACTCTACTGCTAGTTACCTCTAAACGGTGGGTATAATCAATCGATTTTTCATTAGAGATTTGTGGATAGCATCAATTGATGATTTAATAATTTTCCAGTTGTATGGGAAACATTCATTCATGATTCATGACCTAATGACTAATTGGCAACTCTTGGTTTCAAGATTGTTACGTCATTTCCTGGATTCACATCACGTCATGGGTCCCGTAACAAGTTTAGGGCAAGAAGAATATGCCAACGACTGTGATAGTGTTGCATGCAGATCTTTCGATGAGAAAAGAACGCGAAAAATGGCGCCAGCATGGATCGAAGTATCCAAAGCTCCGGTCAGTAACCTCTTCTTTTTCTGAGTTCCGCATCCGTTCAAGACATACACGATCACAGCTCTCCACAACTTTTCTATCGTGCTGCTGTTCGCAAAAGAAATATTGCAAAATATTTTCCCAATGAATCGTCGTCCATATTGAATGATGTCTGAGGAAGAATCTGTTTGAGTGGAAATTCCTCCTTACCAATGGAATATGAAGGTAATGAGGATGAGTCGGCTCAGTGTACGCGTCATGGCGAGTCCTAAGTTTGAATATCTGGACTAGAAGGAATTAAAGAATGCAGTTCACCTGAAATCTGCCATGGACATGAGGATCGAGCAACGTTCAGCCCGTTGGAAAGGGTTTGAATAGCGGGAAATAATTAATCGCCCAAAAGCTGGGTCAAACACTGTTGAACTAGGTCGAGACTGGAAAATGAGGATTGGACACATCGTTCAGATATGGCAGCAATAATCCATTTTTGGTCTGATTTGTGTCTTGTAGAGCATAACGCATAGCAATAGAAGTCAGGTACTTCCTGGAGAAGTAAAAGGAAACGATCTTTAGCGATCGATTGCATATACGTTTTTCACTAGGATTCTGGCGTGAGTTCTAATAGACGTTCAAGTTAAGGAGAGTACCAACTGTTTATCGTGATTTTGTAAAAACTCCAGGTCTGTTCTGTACTGATGTAACAGCATTAGCTTCGTTTTGGTGGTATTGAATAATACAAGCCAGTTTTTCCGTATCTCTCTCAGCCTGTTAATATCTATCGATATACAATAAGATAGATAGATAGATAGATAGATAGAGAGAGAGAGAGAGAGAGAGAGAGAGAGCGGAAGAAGACAGAGAGAAACAATTGTAGAAAGTGAGGGAAGACATACGAAGAGAGAAATAGAAAGAGAGAGTATAAGTATGGATGGAGGGGAAACGCTGAAAATGTTTCAATGCTATATTTTAAATTATTCATTTTTTAAAATTAAGCACTTTGCGAATGGGAATGATTCGATTCTGTGCACACGTCATAGTGGGTCCTAACTTGGTCTGGATTCGTGGAACTAAAGAGTGTAGATCGTCTGAACACCTACCATCAAAATAGCGATACAGTTGCAAGAGGCTAGCAACGTTTCATCTGTGAGATACGGATGGAAGGGTGGGTAATAATTCATCACACAAAAGACTGAGTAAACGCTTTTGAAATCTGCCGGAAAATGAGGATTGGGCAGCTATAGTACAGATATGTCAGCAGTGCTCCATTTTCGGTCAGATTTTAATAGAATATTCCAGGTAGAGTTAACTACATTCTGGATTGGTGCAAGGGAGCTATCATTTTCCCATGATCTTTAGCGATGGAGCGTATATATCAGGTCCACTTGAGAGTTGAATCGAGCATGAGTCCCAATAGACGTTCAAGGCAAGTGGGAGTTCACTGATATCATAGCAGCAGAAATTAGCCTTGTGTTCACGGAGATAAAAGCATACTTGACGGCAAATAAAACGTACACAACTAACAGGGAAATCATGGTAAATTGTATGTTAATTTCGTACAATTTATTTATATTTTTTGTGTGTATTGGTTTTGTACATTTAGGTTGCAATTGTTTTATGGCACATGAGATAAAACGGAGAATTTAATCTGCAGTATTACAAGCCATAGCACAGAAAGAAGTCGGACACGTGTTGCCCGTAACATGGTTCGTGGAGAAGAGATGTGAATTTTAACGTCTTTTAGCGGGTTGTCCCTATTTCCGAAATGAGCAATTTTTTTTATTTTTTTGCATGTGGGAGTATTTTTATTTAACTTAAATTTAGTTTGTATTTAATTCATTTTATACAACGATTTTATGCCATTGTTTTATTTTATTCATAATTTTCATTATTATTATTATTTGTTTATTTATAATAATAATAATAATAATAATAATAATAATAATAATAACTCTCATTGAAAGTATCAACCGTTCTTCATAACTGGAAAAACTGAGGGTCAGCTCTGCGATGATGAAACGTTGCTAGCTTCGTATTGAATGCTACAAGCCAGTTCTAACTTCATTGAGCTGTACGAGAAAAATCAGAGCAGAGATCAGCAGCCAAGTTATGGTCGTCAAGATTTCTGGTGGCGTTCCCATAAAACGTATTATTGTCTGCATATATATTTTTCTAGTGATCTGGGAATGTTCTTAGGCAGCTCTTTAATATATAGCAGAAAAAGAGTAGGACTTTCGGGATGCCTGGACTGTTCTCATGATCGTCAGGGGATTGTTCATTAACAACGACATTCATGGACCTACCCAAGAGGAGTGATTTGATAATAGAAAAAAACTCTACCAGTATACATGTGCCAAACAGGTGATTTTTTTTTTTTTTATGAAAGATGTGAAATAAAATGTCATTTATACTTACAATCAGCAACAGAGAGTTGAAAATCTTGGGAAATCGAGGAAAGAAGGAGTAGAGAATCTAACACACACATGACATATTAAAGGTAAGAGCGGTAAAGAGAATCGTCGAGTAAACTATATGTTATGGGGACCTACCTACATGGGAATGAACTCTTCTTTCTTTCATAAATACCAACCTGCGAGGCTTCCAAGAGGCAGTCGGGACGCAATGTGCGACTTCTGTCGAACTCTGTGCTTTGGCAGAGAGGAACCCGGACAAAGCTTTGCCGAAGGGCAATGTTTCGTTCGGGGAAGTAGGCAGATCCCGAACCCGCTTATGCGGATTCCAAGGGCATATTTTTGGCCGAACCTACGGGCTCGGAGAAACTCACGTTAATCTCGACCTTGTGCCACATACATTCCTCATGGGGGTGGGGACTGTTAAAGATACGCGTTGTTTACCTGTCCCTCTTGCCTTCAATCTGTACTATGAGTATCACATTTTCGGGATCCTACCCCACCCATATTGCGTGACCAAAAATTTCAGTTGTCTCTTCCTGATGGTAATAATTAGTATAATTGTAATTTGCTTCCCATTTTCTCCCAAACTTCCTTATTGAACACATGTTCGGTCCATGGTATTCTCAGCAACCTTCTGTAGGACGACATTTCTGTTGCTTCCTCACCCGTGATGAGATTCTACATGAAGAGAAATGGAACGAAAAATTAATAAAAGAAAATCAACAAAATCAAACATATTATTCAGTATATATATATATATATATATATATATATATATATATATAAAAGTATAAAATAAGAAATTTTTATTTATTTATCATAGAAACTCGACAGTTTATAAAATTTATCGTCTTGATTATTAAGCCCTGTAGTTACCTTTTCTATAAATACTTGTTTTTTTAGCCATTTAGACCTTGAGCAAGTTTTGTAGCCTATCCACTCCTTGCGGGGGTGCTTACAAAAGCTAGCTACCTGAAAATCTACTTAAAACGAATGTTCGATAAAAAGTTAATTTCTCATGTTCACTACGCAAATGGCTCTGTTGGCTATTAGTCAAGGAACATGACGCCTCTGGCCATGACAAATACAATGGACTTGAGACTGAAGTGGTCTTAGTGTACGAACGAAAGGCAATTATCGCAAAAAGCTAAAGGATATATATATATATATATATATATATATATATATATATATATATATATATATATATATGTATGCGTGTGTGTGTGTGTAATCAAATCAATTGCTTGAATTCTGCAGAAAGTATATCTGGACGGCAGTGAAATGCTTTTTTCTGAGTGGACACGTTTTGGCAGTTCCTTACTCGGCATAGACTTCCGCTTCTTGTAGAAATTTTCAGGATTACTGTGTGTCCTTCAAATAGGAAAGAAATCAAGATTTGCTGTCTGCCTTTTTTTTTTTAAATCATTTCTTCCAAAGCAAGACAATAAAGTCACTAGGATGCAAGAGGTTACTGGGTGTTAGAGAATATGGAAAACAATGTACTATTATGGGGAGAAAACAATAAAAGTCCAAGAATTAAGAAGACAGAAGATAATGCATTTAACCTTTTGAAGATCTAATTTAACTGGGAAGCAAGAAGCCGGAAGAGAGATTCACATGCGAGAAATGCGATAGAATTAGCTGTCATTATAAAACTTACGGTTACATCTAGCCATTTATAATGCAAAATGCTGAGACCTTACTGCCAATCTAGTACTGCGTTTAAATTCGTAAAATCTAGGTGCTATAGAGGAAAGTTCAGACCAATCACCATGAAAGTATTTATAGAAAATGAATGGGGAAGCTACATTACGGCGGTGGGAAGGTCACTAAGCCAAGATTCCAAGCCAGCATAGTACTATTTCTGCACTGGTGGCGGTAATTGGTGGACAATTCCCAATGAATTTTTAGCATCTCGAGAGCTAATTATTAAGGTTATTAAGGTTATCATATCCACACCACTGGAATGATTAATTCACTGTTTACCTACGTATAGTGGTACAGTACATTTCTACGGTAGAAGAAACGTTGCCAGTATTAGATAATTAGAAAATTCTGTACTCAGGAAATTAAAAACCAAATTTTACATATTCACAAAAAAAAAGTTATTAGTCAAGTACATAGTAAGCATTGTTTTTAGCTATTGTCTATCATCGTTCAACAAGCTTGCTGATGTCATTTTGTGAGGTAGTTTTCGACTGACTCTACGGAGTCAAATTCTTAGACCTTTGAATTGTTCTGTAGAGACCGGAACCAATGAAAATTAGAAGTCTGTAAAATACAGTGGGCGCCCGGGGCTTACTTTTTCAACTCTTTAAGTTTCTACAAGGTCCGTTTTATAATATGCAGCTTTGCGTTGTCATGGTGGAAAATGGCAGCTTTCAGATTTGACAAAATCGGCCGTTATTTTCAAATAGCAGCATTGGAATTTGTGAATTGGTTGCCCTATTTCTTTGCAGTTAGTGTTTAGCCGGCTGAAAAAAAAAGTTCGAATCCCTCTGCGATCCAACTAAACGGACAGAAACACCTTCTCTAAATGCTTTAGCCACGGGTTCCGCACATTCACAAACTTGTTTCCAGATCCGTTTGTGTCGAAGGTTATCATACACAATTCATTTTTCATCGGCTGTGACAATTCTGTCCAAGTCCGGCTGCTTTTCTTGGCGTATTAGCAAAGAAATCGCTGAAAAAAAACCGATCCCGCGTTTTTTTTTTCTGTTCTATCAGACAATGTGGCACCCAGGTGTGTAGTTTGGAAAAGAAGTCAAGTTTCTTCAACTGGCGAAATGTAGCTGAAATATCGATTTTTAAACACTTAATAATCTCTTCTGTGGTAATCTTCGGTTTGTTTTCCACGATGGCAAGCAGGGCGTCTTCATCGATTTCGGAATATTTTCGTGATCTTGATTTATTATTTAGGTTAAAATCACTGTGACGAAATCTGCCAAACAAACAACGGAAGAGCTGCTTCAGGATCCAAATAAGCCTTCTGAATGCTTTTTTTCTGCTGCAGTTGCAAGAATTACTCATTTCCGATATTTATAGACTATAATATGGTGAAAGTGAAAATTTAATTCTCCATCTTTAAGGCATTCATATGTGGACAATTTCCATAATTCAACAAAGTCTGTCTCGCAACTGAACGATTCAAGGTTTCGATCTCGAACACACCAGAATTCAGCACAAAAACAAATGCCGGTGTCAATAGCAGTCATTTTATATTGTTAATGAAAATCGGGCACGAACTTTTGCAATGGAATGATATAATCTGTCTATATTTCTAACCGGGTATTGAACTAACACTCTTTGGGTCCTCTCACTGAATCTAACTAACGCCTTTATCCACTGTGCCATGTGTCCTTGAGGACACATGGCACAGTTAAGGCAGTGGAGAACTTTCAGAGGGAAATTAGCAGGAGATAACTAATAACTGTCATCCATCAAAATCATGGCACGTGGAACTAGAACAGTCTACCCCAGTGAGCGAAATAAAGGGTTCAGTTCGAAATTCCAACCACCTGAAGAAGACCGGAGCGTACAACGGCCGAAACGTTGTGATAAATATGGCGACAAAGATGAGGACGATAGTTCGAATAATGTAAATAATGGGAATGATATAATATTTGCATTAAACATTAATATACTATATAACATTACTAATAACCTATTTAATCCTGAATACGACAATCAAATAATCCAGCAGCAAGGCCTCTGTGGGGCGTGAAACCAACTCTTAATTGCTATAGTTCCCAGGTCCACCCTGACTGGGGTTGTAGGGCTTGTTAGGGTTCCAGCTCTGGGCAAATAGTAAACACCAAAGCTAGAGTCAAAACATGAAAATATGAAAAAACATTAGAAAAAATTACCTGCAATACATTTTCATAGTAATAAAAAATTACCAGCAGTACATTTTTTGGAGAAAAAAAGTTACCAAAAGTCACAAGAAAATAAAATTTGGGTGCAAATGGCCTATAAGTTGTTTATATGCCGTTAAACACACCAAACCAAACCAATAATAACCTATTAGTATAATTTTTACCTTGGATATCAATATTCAATATGCGTATCTCAAGAGCTGACTTGCGTGGACCATTCTGGCTACAGATTTGGAATAAGTATTCTTGATTTAATTATTTGTCTTGGCAGAAACTTTTCCCCAGTGTTGGCAAATATTTTTCGTATTTGAAACCAACAGCTTTTCTTAGACTTTTCCAGAGTGCAAGGATTTCCAGGAAACACATATATCTCTCATTTTTTCCTTGCAAATTTGGTTTTGAAATCTCGAGTGATACACGAATATTTAAAGAACATTTCATTTAATAAACACTTAACATAGCATATCCCAAACTTTTTAGGTTTGCAAATCTTTTGGTTCACATCATTAGACCCCCACCCTGCTCCACCTATATAAAGACACTTTGTTGGCACTAGGCAGACAGAAAATTCAAAAGCAGTCTTAACTGTAAGTACATAAATATATCTAAACTTTTCTTTGATGAAACATAAGAGGTCGCCAAACGACCATGCGTGGCTATATCCCTAAATCTGAAAACCTAGAGTAAATATCTGATAATTAGGGAAGTACATGATTTTTACGTTTTTCGCATTAAAAATCTAACATTTAACAACTAATGATATTTCTGATTGCAAGATAAATATTCTATCCCATTTAAATTGATGATCTCGATAAATATCAAAGCAGTTTTGTTTGTTAGCAGCTATAAAGACAATTAGAGTATAATTTAATTTTAAACTCCTGCGTTTTAATGTCTTTGACATTCTTATGAGAAAATGTTTTAAATTTCTGATTAAATATTTTTCTTTAAATGAGAAAATGTCGTTTTAAATTTCTGATTAAATATTTTTCTATAGATATCTGGGGTGCAGAAATTAATTTAAATTCGGAATTAATTTAAATTCGAAATTAATTTCACCTCGGAACTAAGGGTTAGGCTTTGGGTTAGGATTTTTAAATCAAGTTGAAATTAGTTCCGAGTTGAAATTAGTTCCGATTTAGAATTAATTCCGGGTTGAAATTAGTTCCGAGTTGAAATTAGTTCCGATTTGAAATTAGTTCCGAGTTGAAATTAGTTCTGAGTTGAAATTAGTTCCGAGCTAAAATTAATTCCGAAGTAAAAGTAGTTCCGAGTTGAAATTAGTTCCGAGTTGAAATTTGTTCCCAGTTAAAATTAATTCCGAGGTGAAATTAGTTCCGAGTTCAAATTAGTTCCGAGTAGAAATTAGTTCCGAGTTCAAATTAGATCTGTCATTCAATTATTTTCATAGTAATTAACCTTTATTTTTAAATAAATATGTTCATATTAATTTTTTTCCGATGAATTTTACTCTTTGATACCTAGATTTTATGAATTTAAGTGCTAGTTGGGACTTCTGGCATGTATTTAGCTATTATTGATGAAAGCCAAAGAAGAATCTGCAATGTTATCGGTCCTGACTTCACATCTCAACTTCAGTTACGTTCACACCGTCATAAATATTAGCACGGTCCGCCTATACCGGTTTGGACGCAAAGAGACAGACGGCCAAGCGAAGTCTGTTTAATACTGTTTAGTACTGTCTAATATATAAACGGAGCGCCTACTCAAATCAGTATCCACTAATATATTTGCCTTGGTATATAATCTAGCCAATTCTATATAGTTTATTTATACTGTCTTTTGTGATTTTGTTTGTATCTCTTGAGCGAAATGAAAGAACCTGTACACAAATTCACTGGTGATAATGTAGCGATTAAAGAACTTTGTATAAACTTTCATCTTAGTAAATGGCTTTCTCTTTTAATTAAAATGGTATTTTAAAACCCCAATCATAGTCATAATCATTACAGTGAGTAACTGATATATTGAGCGTGTTCTTTTGTAAAAGGTCCCTTTTATGTTCATATAGCCTTTTGTTTAAATTCCTCGAGGTCTCTCCTATGGATTCCTTGTAGAAATTATTACAGGTGATAGACGAAATTCTTTCTTCAAGTTTAAGTGTATTATTAATTTGTTTTGAAGTAATATCAATTTTTATTTTTTCAGTAGTTGCAAAATTTTTACGTTAAGCCCAGGTAAATACTTTTCAGTGGTAGTTGTGATTGTGTTGGTGCATAGGATACTATATATTCGTTGGTTTTGTCAGAATAGTCCACTTCTCTATTTTGAAATATTTTATGAGCTTTTTGCTTCGCATTGAATAGGAAATAATTAAGATATTGGAAGAGTTTAAAAGTATTTCGATACATATCTCCTCTTTACATATATTTTGAGGGCTACAAATTTCTATTGAATGGAATTCGATAACAAAAAAATAAAACCAGGAATAATTATTTCGTCTTAGTCGAGGTTTCATCTACGTATTTCTTGTGGCAATTATTACAGGCGAGAGAATAAATTCCTTCTACAAGTTATAGCTTACTATTCTGCTTCATTCTAATCACGCATCCACTATTCTGTCAGTACAGCATTAATTCTTGGCTACTGGTAATATATTCATTTTTATTCTCATCTCATATCTGTAGTAAACGTTTGTCTTTTATTGATATAATTGTCCAGTTGTTACTGTATCTTAAACACTACCATTGTGCCCATGATGTCTTCAGACTTGCCCTTTTATTCCGTCGTTATTTTGATCAGGAGCAAAGCACATGATCATTATCGTTTTGCGGTTTTTTATATTTATTTATTTGATTTGATTTTATATATGTTTTTTTTTTTTTTTTTTTTTTTACAAAAGGACGAGCACAAAAGATGTGAATCGTGAGAAATTTGCGCGAGTTGGCAGAATGAAAAAGCGAGAGAAATAATTTCGTATTCTAAAATACGTCTTTCGAAAACTTGAACATGTTCCAAAACTTTCAATAATCGAAATGTTTGAAGGTATAATGGAAAATGTCAGGAATGAGAAGGAAGGAGGCATTGAACTTTATCCACAGAAGAAGGAAAGAAAGAAAGAAAATCAGGATGAAAGAAAGAAAGAAAGTATGAAATATAAATAGAGATAAAAATAATCTTCACTAAAATCCGATCGTCTTTATCAATCTTTTCTCTTGATTTGACTTTGCCGCCATTAATCTTTCGTCCTGTCTCAAGTTACTTCCTTTTTCTTATGTTAATTCTTTTTTTTCTTTCATATGCATTTTCAAAGTTCTCTTTTTTCTTTCGTTTCCTACAAACTTCTTTTTCGTTCGCCTACTGATCTATCTATTTACCTACCTGTTTATCTATTATTCACTCTTTGTTTATTTTCTTTCTTTCTTCTAGTTGTTATTTCTATCTATCTATCTATCTATCTATCTATCTATCTATCTATCTATCTATCTATCTATCTATCTATCTATCTCAACCTGTTCATACATTTCTGAGCCTATTCATATATATATATCTGTCGAAATATTTCAGAGATGCTCTCTATCTATCTATAATTTTCTTTCTTTCTTCTAGTTGTTATTCCTATCTATCTATCTATCTATCTATCTATCTAGTGGCTTTTTTTCTTTTTTTCCGTTATATATGTTTATTTCTCCTCGTGACTTTTCCTTGTTTGTTTGTTTGTTCCATTCTTTCTTTCTCCTCTTTTCATTCATTCGTTCTTTCTTTCTCATTTTATTCTTTCTTTCTTTCTTTCTTTCTTTCTTTCTTTCTTTCTTTCTTTTTGTCCTTCTTAACCCACGACTTCTTTCCTTTTCTTCCTGTCACTTTTCTTCGAATTTTCTTTCTTTCTTTTACATTTCTCTCTTAGTTTCTGTTTTCTTCTTTTCGTTTTTGTCTTATCTTTCTTGTTTTTTCTTAAACTTTCTTATCTCCTTTTATTTCCTTCTCTCATCTTTCTTCGTTATTTCTCTTATTTTATATTCTTTTAAATTATTTTCTTTTCAAATCATTTCTTATTCTCCCCACTTTCGTTCCTTTTTTTTCTATTTTTCTTTACTTCTTTTTTTTTGCTATTGTTTTTCTTTCCTAGATATTTTTTCATTCATTCTCTTTCTCCTTCTTTTCTTATCAGTTTTATTTTCATTTCCCTTCCCTTCGTCATTTTTTTTTAATTTTCTGCACGTTCCTCTTTTTCATAGATTTTCTCTTTCTTCTTTCCTTCTTGTTTTTGTTTTCATTCTCCTTATATCATATCCTTCTTCTTTTTTTCATATAACGAACCACTTTCAATTCATCTTCCTTTGTGATTTCCACGGGCGTTTTTATTTTCCTTTCGGAAATTAGAATTATTTAGAAATAAACAGGAGTACAGTCAATAATAAAAGCATTTCTGTGTGTTACAACTCAGTGGTAAACTCCCGACACACACAATTATAGTCAACTTTCTCTCCGCCTGATGGCGCCACTGCCTAAATTGGAAAAACATGTTCTCACTTTTCCTGACTTTTGTATTAACCGTTTTTTGTACTTTTAACTTAGTTAAAGATACCTAGTGAGTATCGAACTCACTTTTATTGACCTCCAACTATAGCTGTTCAATCACTGAAAGTTTTGTCTTTGTCAAAATTGGAAGTTATTTGAAATGTCCTTCCCGCTAAGCGAAATGATAGAAAAGATTTGGTGATTGTTATATAATCTTAAGTGAGAAACAAAAAAAAGTAATAAAGTTTTGAAACAAGAGTTAAAGAAAACTTCTTGCCACTGCTTGATCTCCTGACAATAGGCAGTTCGTTGTGCGTTCTGGAAATATCCTCTGATGCAATCTGAATTCGCATCCTGTATCCTTAAAGATCTGACCACACAGACTCGTCAACGGACGGTAAAAAGCCATTATCTTGTCGTATTTTCCCCATGCCTCATTAATTGTTTAAGTGTAGTAGTAATACAACGTTTGATTTTCAGGAATTAATTATGTCATCGGTCTGGGGGAGGCGATCCCAATAGTGCACCCTGACGATAATAATAATTATAATATATAGGAACCTCAGGTATATGGGATTTTTTATGACTATCAAGAACACCATTATGAATATCTGTACAAGACACAAATCACACATGAAAATAATTCATGTAACCCAAAATGTATTTCTTGATCCTATTAACAAAAATAGGAAAATTTCAAGCAATATAATTCCTTTCAAATTGTAATGGATGGATCTATCTATCTATCTATCTATCTATCTATCTATCTATCTATCTATCTATCTATCTTTATTCTTCTTTTTTCTTTTTTTCTTTCTTTCTTTCTTCTAGTTGTTATTCCTATCTATCTATCTTTATTCTTCTTTCTTTCTTTCTTTCTTACTTCTAGTTGTTATTCCTATCTATCTATCTATCTATCTATCTATCTATCTATCTATCTATCTATCTATCTATCTATCTATTTGCATTATAGCAAATAAATATACCTTTTCAATGATTCTTATTAATCAACGCACAGCTTGAAAAACATGCCACGGGTTAACCCAAGCCTTGTGAGTGAAATTGGGTAGACGGAACACTTAGGGACCCCGATAGCTGTGCTAGCATGAAGTCACAAGTCATCGTGACCGAGCGTTTGAGCGTGCTGCCCTTGTTGATCACGCTAGATAACACGCTCTTTCCCAGAAACTGTAACTAAGTTCTGCTCAGCATAGCTGCAGTATAAACCACAGGTGGGCTATGTGGGTGTTGAAAAACACAAATGTGTCTGAGTAAGCATCTGCAATAGGGATTGGCTATCCGCCCTAATAGACGGGTATCCTCGAGTACGAGTGGCCAGCTTTTAGTAATACGAATAACAGCTTTTATCTGTTAGAATTTTTGTGTTGATCTATATGGCAACAAATTTTCGAGTTGGTCGCTATAGAAAGACATTTGAAAATCAAACAATGATTACTCTTAAAAAAAATACAATATTAATAACAATGCATATATAGTAATACAAATACTGTCCTGATATTTTGAGAATCGTGATCCTATAGGAACTCTACAAGGGACTATAGAGACCAGACGAATAAACAAACCTGAATTTGTTTCTAACGAATAAAACACATATAAACTGTTATACAGCCTTCTACTTGGATCAGCATGCGTATCTTGGTGGTTATACTCACAACCAAGAGGATGGTTTCGAATTGAAAGGAATACGAACAAGATACATCCTCATCTGAAAAAGTTAAAAATACAGAATAGGCGAATATGCCAACTAAAAGACTAAAATGTCTACATTTCTTTGGTTATTTTGTGTCAGCAAACATATTTTGAAATTTTATTGCTGGACGTTGTATTTCGCAATTATTAAACCAGATAATTCTTAATGTGTATTTATTTATACATTTCCTGTCCCATGCAAAAGCGATAGGGGAGCTAAATCAACTTAAAAAAGGAAGATAAATCAACTTAAAAAGGGAAATAAATCAACGTTAGTATATTTATAAGTGAAAATTAGTTTCTAAGCAAAATGAGTCGCTTAATTAATCACTTCCGTTACTCCTAAGTTTCTTAGATTGCAGTCTTATTTGTTCAAGATTTTCACGTGAGGCAGTTCTGTACTTTTGTCTATTACGTGATCGGCTTGCTTCAATTTGGTCTTGGAATAAGCTTTTGTTGTAAATGTTGTTCTGCTAATCATTTTCTTCTGAGTGGTATATCTATTTCAGTGTTGTATTAATTAAAAATTTTTACATGAAAAGATTTTGAGCAAAAAGCGATTTATATAATACCAGAAGTAATCAATGAATCGTGAATACCATTGAGCATCTACAAAATATAAAAAGAAAGAATTAATTAAACGGTTCATTGCCCTTTATTTTAGTTGTGATTTCTTTATTTCCGCTTTATTAAATCACAACAAATTGTTTCAAGATTTTTATTTCATTGCCTTTCACTATTAAAACTTTCTAACAGATGACATTATTTTTGACGGCACGGATACACTACCTAAAACTTAATTAATGAAGAACAACAATTCAGAATTGTCCAGAAGGAAAGAAAATTTAAAACATTAAAACATATCTAGTTAAAGAAAATAAACCATTAAAAAAAATTATCAATTTTTTTTTTTCACAGACCAAGTGGATGTGCGGATGATGTAACTGATATCTGATGACGAATCTGAAAGCCCAGTTCGAAGTCCAGTCGTGTTAAATTCATTTAAATGCAAATACCATTGGGAAAGGTATGAAACCATTTCCTCTCCCCAGTAAAAATAGATTCAAATTTTCTTTCCTTATTTTTAAAATCAGGGAGCACTCGAAGCATAACTGAAATTCTAGGTCGCACTTGAAATTTTAATAACGAAAAAAGAATTTTGTTTTAATCATCTCACCCCAAGCAAAACTATGAAGCCACAAAAACGGAAGGAGTTAGGGTTAAGTTTAAGGTAACGCTATCTATAAAAGGCAGGATGTGTGTGTGTGTAACGAATGCACGGCCGCAATTTTCGACGGATTTGCACCAAAATTTACATGCACATGCTGCAAGTTAGAGAAAAGGCCAAGAACGACTTTGCATTTCCCAACTCCCATCGATAGTGGAAATAATCGATTTTTTCATGCTTCTACGACAGTTTTCATGTAGTTTCCGTCCATTTTCTACTGGCCAGAGTGAGAGCCAACAGCTGACTGACACGAATGTTAACTAGCATGCTAGCATGCAAAAATAAATCGATAGCTGCATTCGTCACAAGTGGGAAAAATTTAAATCTGCATGGCACTTTACTCCAATTGGCTCTTTCGCTTGTTTAAACTCATCGTTGATTCTGATTCCGCAGAAGTGGGTTGGCTGTGAAAAAGTATTTGTTGTTAACATTCTTTTTTCATTCGGTTTTTCCAGTTACGAATCCTTTTTTTTTTTAAAGCTGACCGTTTTGTGTTCATTTTGTGTTGGTTTTTTTTTTTCGTAACAGATTTAATGTTTAGTATAGAGCTTAGAAAAAATTCGCAGTGTGAGATAGGTAAGCAGTAAAGCATGTAGCAACATCAGCACGGCAAAGGGCACTCCTTTAAAGGCAAGGAAGGGTTAAAATATTTTAAGTCAAGTGATTGCGATTGCTGTATGAGTTGTACGATTTTTGAATCAAGCACGGGCAACGCCGGGCCATGCTGCTAGTATTACAATAAAATAGAAAAAAGGAGCAGCAACAATAAGAAAAAAGATCTAAGAAGAAGATGACTATTAACATTGTATTTAAGTTTTGAAGATTAAAATTCATATAGAAGCCGAAAGAAGCGACAGTGTAATAAATAGAGGGAACTATCAGCATAAAACTTACGGTTAATTCTAAACATTTTAAATGTAAAAGGATTAAGCCTTGCCTCCAATCTTGTACTGCGTTTAAATTCATAAAGGCTAGAATGCTATAGATGAAAGTATTTATAGAAACGGCACAGGGAACTTAGGTTAAGTGACTGAAGTCGAGATGCACATGCCAGATTCTACTTAGGGTTTTATCAAGAATTTCTAAATATACAGCAGAAGCAAATGTAAAATAAGTGAAATAACAGAGAAAGATAAAAAGGTAGAGGAATTTAAAGGAGGGGAAGGAAATTTAAGAAAAAAAAAATGCAATAAAGGTAAAACAAAAACGAAAAGAAGACAGAAACTAAAAAAAAAGAAAGAAAAATCGAAGTGTCAGGTAGAAAAGGAAAGAAAGCGGGAAGAAGAAGAAAAAAAACAAACAAAGAAAGGACGAAAGAAAGAAAGAAAGAAAGAAATGGAGAAAGAAAGAAAGAAAGAAAGGAAGGAAGAAAGAAAGAAAGGAAGGAAGAAAAAAGAAAGAAAGGAAGAAAGAAAGAAAGAATGAAAACATGAAAGAAAGGAAGAAAGAAAAGATAAGATGAGAAAGAAATTTCAAATGAATAAATGAAAAAATTGGAGGAGAAAACAGGAACAATCATATAAAAACCAAACATGGAAAGAGGATTAAGTGACTATATGTCACAGCTATATATTCAAAGCAAGATGGAATCAGTCAGTTATGTGCCATGCGTAATACACGCTTAGGCGATCATGTATCTTTCGATACATGACTGACAAGGCTGATTTTTTCCCGCAGTAGGTGGCCATATCTGTCTGTAGTACACCAGTTGCCACACAAGGCTATGGAACAGTGTCTGTCCTGCTATTTTATATACCATGCGTGATACACGCTTAGGCGATCATGTATCTTTCGATACATGACCGACGAGGCAGTTTTTTTTTTTTCCCGCAGTAGATTGTCATATCTGTCTATAGTACACCAGTTGCCACCCAAGGCTATGGAACACTGTCTGTCCTGCTATTTACCCATAACCGGGAGAACAAAAAGAGGATTCATACCATTCCCTAGGGTATTAGCACGTACGTGAATGTAATGGATTCGACTGGAATTCGAACCTGGCATATACAAGGAATCAGTCATATGCCATGAGTGATACATGCTTAGGCGATCATGTATCTTTCGATACATGACTGACGTGGTAGATTTTTCCCGCAGTAGGTTGCCATTTCTTTCTTTCATCCAAAGCTATAGAACCAGGTCTGTCCTACTATTTACCCATAGTTGGGGGGATGAGAAGAGGATTTATAGATTTCCCAAGGGACTGGCACGTAAGTGAAGGTAATGGATCTGACTGGGATTTGAACTCGGAATGGTTGACTTATATATATATATGTAAGATAGATTCTGGCGAGAAAAATTGTCTAGCACAAAACAAGGAAGTAAATTTCCTAGCAGCAGATTTAGCAATTGATTCAGTATAATCTTTCTACATGTCAGCGGAAAATGTTAATACAAGAAAGCGCAACGAGTCTGTCTCTTGGAGGTTACCATCAGCCATGTTGATAGAAGTTAAAAATGCCTATCTCAGATGATTAAAAGGGAGAATTCCTAAAACCGGTTTACAGTAGTTTTCATATAAATGGATTTATGAAGAATCTGATTTTTTTAGAGGCTGTGACGTCGTCCCCCGGTCGCAGCGCCAACTGTGACGTCCCCAAACAGCACCAATTGTGACGTCCTCGCCGCGGCGCCAGCTGTTCGCTCCTCGCTGCTCCGTCCGGGTGTCGCTGCTCCAAACGTGACGTCCGCCTGTCGCGTCAGTCGTGATGTCTCGTCCTGTGACGACCAACTGGCTTGGTATCGGTCGCGGCACCCAAATGTGACGTTCTAACCTTTTGGTGATTCGGGTGGGAATCTGGTTAGATTTGATATCAGCCTCGTCGTTCCCAACTCGCTTCCAACGCCTGGTTACCAAGGTAACTGCATTGATCTCCAGTCTGCCTACCCACGTTGTGAATTGATCTTAGACAGACGAGATCAAACAGTGGTTGGGGCCGTAATGCAAATTGAGTTCAACAGGGGTGATACTACACAAATATGCATAAAAGAAAAGAAAATGAAAACTCAAAAAGTTCAAAGTATCAAAGAAAAAGGTAACAAACATTATGTCTTGTTGTTCGAAACATAGGACTGCATCTATCTCCTGACCCGTTCTGTGGATTGTGACACGATGTTTCCGCTAGGCAAGTTTCAACGCTTCAAGTTGTTTGCTCTCTAAGAAATTGGTGTTTCGGTGTGTCTTTGGACGAAAGTCGAAACAAAACTTATTTCGGTGGTCTGGTTCTAAGTCGCTCTTCAAAATAATTGTTCTTGGTTGAAGAGGAGTCCAAAATTTTGCGTGAATCTTGGTCAGCTATCTCGAGGCGGCTTCAACTGGAGACTGACTCTGGGAACTCAACTCTGGAAACTTGAGCCCGAACTGATTTCTGCCTGTTGGGGCCTCGCTTTTATTGACGCCGACCAAAACCGGGTTGGGTCTGTTGGCGTCGGGGGGGTCCTCGATAATTTTAAATACATACCCACCTCTTTTATTTCTGGTTAGGGATTTTCCACTCTTTTCCATTTTGGGAACCCTTCCTCCTCCCCACTTTCTCACCATACCTCTGAGGGGCGTGAACTGCCCTCCCACTTCTTCGTAGCAGCTTCTCATACTTATACTCTGGATGGGGCGTCGACAGCCTTCTTCGTGCGTCACGTGATCACTCTCGGCCAATGAGGTCTTGGTCGGGTATCTTTCCTCCTCCTTCGTGCGTCACGTGATCCCCACTCGACCAATGATGTCTTAGTCGGGCGTGAACAATCCGTGGCTTTGTTTCGGGAAAAAAAAATATCTTGCTTAACTAAAAAAAAAATTATCTCTTCTCTTTCCCTTTTCTTCCTTTCAATCGCCGTTATCACCCTTCTAGTCGCAACGGACAATATGACAACTCTTGTTTTACACGTGGTGTTTGTCTTACAAATCAAAATACGCTTCAGGTTTAATTAACCCAAAGAGCGTTGATAAACCGTAAAAAACAAATCAGTCAATCAACCAACCGGTGCAGCGTCGGAAGTCTATCACTATTCTGTCGTTACTTCCATGGCAAATATTAAAACGAGCGTCATTATTTAGTACCAATAACTAAAACCTTTAAAGCCGGGACTCGTCTTGCTCTGTCCCAAGGAGTGAATCACCGGTATCTCCTCGGTGTGAACAGACTCCTGCGTGGATGCTTTCTCGAAAACTAGAATCTGAGCCTCTTCAATTCTAGAGTCAATAGTCTGGGATGCTTTCATAATCTTCTCTTTTAACTTTACGTTCATATCACACACACCATTCAGTTAACATATACCTTGAATAGGACCCTGATCGCGAGACTGGAGCTTTGAGTTCTGTTGAACCGCCTATTAATTATTGCTGTTCTCAGATCCATCCTGATCCAGAGTGGTAGCACCTGTTAGGATCCCAGCTATGGGCAAATAGCGAACCTCCAAACAAAAGGAAAACACTATGAAAGTATAAAAATACTTATTTATATTAAAATACCAGTAATACATTTTCATATAGTAAAATTACCAACGATATATATTTATAGTAAAATTATCAGCAATGCAAATAGTAGAATTAACAGTAAATTATCTTAAAGCAAAACGCTCAACAATAAATTTTAATTTTAATTGAAAGCATGCAATTGAGTTCAAAATATATTTAGATGAAGCCATAAAATTGTGTTCAAAATATTTATATTTCAGCATTAAATCCCCCAAAGCGCTTGATATACCACTAAAAAACCAACATGAAAGAACTCTTTCATATAACATATAACATCCTATAATTTCTTAAAGAAATCAAACTGTATTCCAGAATATAACTTCAGCAAAACTACAGCATAAAACACACCGCTTCTAGTAACTCTATCAACATAATATGAATATGCCCAAAAGCGGAGTATCATCTACCATGTATTCAGTTGTGAAAGCAGAATAACATATATCATAATTGTTGTGCTTCAAACCTCACAAGGAAGTCCAATTTCATCTTTAAATGGTTCATAAAGGAATTGATATGCCGATAAATAAATAAACCAAACAATCACTTAGAAAACAACCAGTAAGAACTCCTAGTCGAAGAAATAAAGGAAAGTAGGAAGAAAGGAGAGATCATTAATTCTAAGGATCATTTCTAATGGACGTTAACAAGAGAAACTTCCCGACAGAGGTGCTACAAATTAAAGACATCCGATTCCAGAAAGTACCGCACATTCGCTTACTATCTTATCTTATTTCTTATTATGTTTACGCATTTTATCACCCCATTGATCTCATAATTTTGGTTTTGCACAAAATCAGAGTATCATCTACCATGTATTCAACTGTGAAAGCGGAATAACATATACCATATTTTTATTACTTCAAAACCTAACAAGAAAATTAAATTTCGTCATTAAATGACACACAGAGGAGTTGATATGTTACCAAATAAACAAACCAATCATTCACTCAGTAAACAACCTATAAGAACTCCTAGATAAAAAATAAAATAGATGCAAGAAAAAAGACAAAGCATCAGTTCTAAGGATCAATTCTAATGGACGTTAACTGCCCGAGTCTGGAAGTAAGAATTAGAGACATTCGATTCTAGAAAGTACTGTACTTTTGCTTACTGTCCTATTCTATTTCTTGTTCTGTAATCTATTTACACAAGCTCGTTGGGTACGTTGTTTCGCTTCTGCTGCTTTTTTCTACAATATGACCTGTGAGTGTCAAGTTCTCCGAGCACTCTTTTCCTCATTATGTGCTCTAAAAATTTAAACCGCCTGTTCTGCTTCTAAGTATCATTCATTTTATTCAGTTTGCGCATTTTATCACCCCGTCGATCTCAAAATTTTGGTTCTGCACAAAAGCGTAGTCTCATCATGTGAAGGCAGAATAACATATATCATATTTTTATTAATTCAAACTAAAAAAATTAAATTTCGATATTAAATGACCCATAAGGAATTGAAATGCCGTTAAAAAAATAAATCAATCAATCTGCCTTGTGTGGCTCTTGGGCCTTGTGTTGGGTGATCATTATATTTTAAAAAATGGTATATTTTCATTATTATTTATTTCAGACTAATCTTCGTCTCTTATTTTTGTTGCTTTCTTTCGCAACGTTCAGTTCATTTTGCAGTTTTCTGTTTCTGGTCGTTAAGCAAACAGTCGTAATGATGTGTCGCTTGCGGCCGGGGGAAATGTACATGGAAATGACCTGAGGAAATGACATCGGTGGAGATGAAGGGTTGAACTGAAAATGATCTGAGCTTTATTCCAAAACGACCGACCGGAAGTTGTTAGCATAGCTATCATGTTCCAGGCGCGAACCGAGGTAAATACAGACATCTGGTGAGCCTCGGGACATAGAGAGACACAGACAAGGGAAGAAACGTTAACAGACTGAGATTCAGATGTCCACGTGGCGTGCAAGCACCAGCGTGATACGGGGCGAAAAAAAATGAGTAGTGTTGGGTAATAGTTGGGCCTCCAATTTAAGTGAGATATTTCACGTGCATAATGTGAAAGAGGTAAAGACTGCCACATTAGGGCAAGTCGATTTTGAAACCGTAGTAAAAGTTGGAACCATAGTATTGCACACAATTTGAAATATCGATCCGTAGTTTTGCACTCACTTTGAAAGTTGTTAAATAATGAAATAATTTTTTTTTTTTGCAAAGCGTTGCCTTTTTTTTTTTTTTTTTTTTTTTTTTTTTTTTTTTTTTTTTTTTGAGAAAACTAGTTTAAGGATTAAGTTTTATTTCAAAATTGGATCGTTGAAATTTTATTCCGGTGATCAGTGAAAGCTTTATGGACAACCTTATAATATTTATGATTGAAATGCAGTTAGCGGGTTTGAAATTAAAAGGGATAACACATGCCATTAATAAAAACTGTATATCTTCCATAAAATAAAACAAGTGTCGACTGTAATAAAAAATGCTGCATTAAAAAAATGTACACCACGTGATTTCAACAAGTCAGATGAATTTGAGGTTAGGGAAGAGGTTATACAAATTGTACATTAGATAAGTAAAACATTTATTCATACATAATTAGTTATATCAATTTACAAAACTAATTTCGCTGATTAGCCATTTTTGCATTCATTTACAATTTTTTTTAGAGTTTTTACTTATAAGTTATAGTAAACAAGTTACATATTTTGTTTGAGGTGATTCATAATTAGAATTCTGGTTTGGATATATTGTCCATTCAATGTACCGAAAAAAAAAACAAAAAAAAGTACTTGGATTTATTCTTGAAATAAAAAGTAGCTGATTAAAGTCCTTTTTAGTCAATTTAATTTTCTGCATTAAAAATCTTCCAAAAATAAAATATACTTTGCTTTCCTGAAACTCTATTTGAGAAATATTTAAAACATAATTAATCCGGTTTGAAACAAATATTATTTACTTTAACTTTAAAATAACAGAGAAATGCATTTTAAAACAAACAGGAGCTGTTTTTTAACCGACAATAGCCATGTTTACGTGTTTGATGAGTGTTGACAAGTGACGAGACAGGGATAAATGCTTTATTGTTGTACTACAGAGGCTTTATGTGTAAAACATAATTCAACAATATAACCTGAGTAGGTTTTTATATAATTTTTAAGTACCCAGTAATCTTAAAATGTTGGAAAATATTCTAATCTAACCTGTAGCAACATTCTGCGGAAATTAGAAATTTCTGTACATTTTTCAAACGATCTTGAAACCTAAATACTCAAAAATTGGTAAACGCTATGAACTTTTGTAGTCAGTGCTTATCACATCAAACACCAGCTTTCGCAGAGAATACAACGTTGATTTTCTATACAAAGTGAAAAATCAACCTGCCCTACTGTCACATGTGTCTAATGAGTAAAAAAGTAATAAATTCATTAAATGTCTTTTAAAGAAGATATCCTTTTTTCTTTTTCTTTTTACTAGATACTAGCAGCATGGCCCCGGCGTTGCCCGTGCTTGATTCAAAAATCATACGACTCATACAGCAATGGCTATCACTTGACATGAAATATTTTTGCCCTTCCTTGCCTTTAAAGGAGTGTCCTTTTCCGTGCTGATGTTGCTACATGACTTACTTCTTGCCTATCTCACACTGCGAATTTTTGCTAAGCTCTATACTAAACATTAAATCTGTTACGAAAAAAAGAACTAAACAAAATGAACACAAAACGATCAGCTTTAAAAAAAAGGACTCGTAACTGGAAAAACTGAATGAAAAAAAGAATGTTAACAACAAATACTTTTTCACTGCCAACCCAGTTCTGCGGAATCAGAATCATCGTTGAGTTTAAGCAAGCCAATGAGCCAATTGAAGTAAAGTGCCATGCAGATTTAAATTTTTCCCACTTGTGATTAATGCAGCTATCGATTTTTTTGCATGTTAGCTTGCTAGTTAATATTCATGTCAGTCAGCTGTTGGCTCTCACGCTGGTCAATAGAATCTTCCTGCTTACTCGTGGTAGCCAGCTATATGCTCTCGTTCTGACCAGTAGAAAATGGCCGCAAACTACATGAAAAGTGCCGTAGAAGCATGAAAAAATCGATTATTTCCACTATCGTTGGGGAAATGCTAAGTCGGTCTTGGCCTTTCCACTAACTTGGAGCATGTGGATGTAAATTTTGGTGCAAATCCGTCGAAAATTGCGGCCGTGCATTCGTTGCAAAACACACACACATCCTGCCTTTTATAGATAGAGATTCGTTCACCCTCTACCAGGAATACGCCGTTACTGAGATATTGCGGAAAACAACGGCATCTGATGAAATCGGTTTGAGTTTCAGTTTACATCATGTGACCGTACGGATCTGCTCGCTGAAATCCACCAAACAGGACAGGGAAAGTTCAAATTTCATCATATAGCCAGATCATTTGTTTACACAGAATAGCTATGCACGCAGCAGCTTTAATCAATCTAGAAGGTCGTATCACGTTCAAAGTCCGGTTTTCGCGTGATCACCGAAGTTAAGCAACGTCGACCCTGGCCATTACTGAAACGAATGCTTTAGAATACCAAAGGCTGTATGCTTGGATATGCGGGTGGTGTAATGAATAACGGCTCGGAATTGAAAATCGGTGAGTCGAGTTCCAATTCTAGGAGGGTTCGTTATATTCACTTGCGCGCCAATACCTTGGGAATGGTATAGATCTACCTCTTTTCTCCCTAGCTATGGGTTAATTATTAGTACTTGTATCGGTAAATCATTATTATCTTCAAAATATTCTCATATTCCAAAAATATTTTCTGGCTTTAAATAACACGCAAAAGGTTGATAAGACATCAAACAATTATGCATAAGTGTCCTTTTTTGTCTATATTTCCTCTAAAACTCCGTCGTTGCTTACACGATAGATTGACAGTAAAAGAGAAAAGAGGCAAACAACGTATAACATATATTGCAAGCTTGTGTAAATAAAAAGGCAGGATAGGATTTAGGAAGTATAACAAAAAATACACAATTTATTAGAGGGCTATAAAAGACGGAACTTACGGAGAGCTGTGATTGCCAACGCCCTGAAGAGAAAAGTTACATAAAAGACGTCATTTTACAGCCTACGTAAAGAGTCTAGATAGGAAAATAATGAAATAGCTTCCGACAAGATTCGAAGTCGCACTGAGTACCCAGGGACGTCCGTTTGGCACAAAGATCACCTGAACGATTTGACTTCGAAGACCCATCAATAGAGATAATTCATATTCTTAATTAAAATAACAACCAAAAATATACAAAAATTGTTATCACATCGGAACACTGTCTTTTCACTGAAAATGAATGACAAGCTGTTAAGCTTAAAATGTTGGAACAATTTATGTAAATTTTCAAAATCTGTCTTTTTAAACAATTTTACTTCATTCTTTTATTTGTCGTGTATTTTCACAACGTGATCGGCCATGGGTCTCCAGAAATTCCTCTCTCTTTTTGCTGAAAAAAAAACCCCAAAAAACAAACTATTTGACCGTCTGTCTTTGTCATGTTCTACCATCCGTTTGCACAAACTAGTTAGGTTACTCATAGTTTCCCTCCTTCTTTCAGTATGTCTTGTGAGTTTTATAGTTCGCAAGTCCTTGGAATCCAGAGATTTCAAGAGTTTCTTTTTGAGCAATAAGAGACAGGATGTAGTGGAAGCCATGCTCTTCTACGCCCTGAAGGAGAGGCTATAAAGAATCAAACATTGCTTACAGCACTTTGTTTTATTTTTTGTCTTTTACATTGATGTTCACTCTGTAAAAATTCCGGGAGCCACTCGAGGTAGAGTAAGAGGCAAGGTTTATGCGGTTATGTGGAGAAGATAGCGGTTAATACTAGATTTGAACAGGTTAAGATTGTAGCGATCGTGGATGCATCCACTTAGGTAGTTCCACAGAGCAGTGCATCGTGAGAAGAAGCCACTTGAGTAGAACATGGAACTCAGAAATGGTTCTCTAGAATGTGTGTAGCATAGTGTGTCTTAACCTTGAAGGATAGAACTGGTGGAACTAAAGGAGGTATTTCGTCCGAGCACTTTCGATGGAGATAGCGACAGTGCCCTGAGAGGTTTGCGATATTTCGTCTGTGAGGAAGGGGGTCTAGGGTTGGAAAATAATATGTCACTCACAAGAACGCGAAGATCCTTTTGGTCTCTATCGAGACAAGAAAATGAAGCTCTGAGTAGCTCTTTCCCACATATGGCAGCAGTATTTTATTTTTCGACCGGATCTGGCTTTTGCAAGAGGTAGAGAATAAAGACAAGGATCAGGGACTTTCTGGAATAATACAGGAAACAGACCATTTTCCCAACATCTTTAGCGATTAACCGTGTGTACGAGCTCTACTTGAGGTATGGGTCGACAACAGAAAGGAAGTTGAGGAGAGCCATAATCACTTACGCCAAGAATTTTTTTTCATTTTTATTGAAATAAGATTCTTTTCCATAGTTCATTAAAAAAAATAAGACTCTATCTGCGATCTTTAAAGGCAACGATTTTTTTTGGCCATTTTCTGAACGATCGCCATTCTCATGAACCTGACACAAGCAAACACGAAAATGGACTTTATTCGATTTAAAAGATTTGAATGTTGGAATAGGAAATAAGATTTAAGCAATTAATTTCTGGGAATTAGAAAGGCGGAAGAATTGAAGTTGAAAGAGAAATCAAAACTTTCTGCAAATTGTCGAAAGCAGACGACTTAAAAAAGAAAACGAAAAAAAAAAATGGAAACAAAAATAGTGACTTTAAAAGAATTAGTATCAGTTGTAATAATAATAATAATAATAATAATAATAATGAGAAAAACAAGAAATGGGAAGAGAAAAATAAAATAAAACGATTAAACAGAAGAAAAACAAAGAAAGAAAGCAAAGAAAAACAAACAACAAATAAGAAAGACGAAAACAACATATATAAAAAGAGTAAATTAAATAGAAGAAATGAGAGGACTTGAAGAGAAAGAAAATTGAAAAAGAAGAGGAAAAGAAAACGGACAGAAATAAGTAAGAAAAGAAAAGGAGCGTAAGGAAAAAAAGGAAAAGAAAAAGGAGTTAAAAAGAAGACGAATGAAGAAAGAGTGAAGAGAAAAAAGTAATATATACTATATCAGAAACTAGAAAAAGAAAGAAAGAAAGAAAAAGAAAGAAAGAAAAAGAAAGAAAAAGAAAGAAAGAAAGAAAGAAAGAAAGAAAGAAAGAAAAAAAAGTAAAAGAAAAAAGAAAAAGTAGGAAAGAAAATAAATGAAAGAAAAAAAAACGGGAAAAATAGGAAAAAGTAAGAAAGAAAATTCAATGAAAGATAAAAAGTGCGGAAAAATAAAAGAAGAAAAAGTAAGAAAGAAGGAAAAAAAATCTAAAATATAGAACGAGAATAGTTGAAATTAAACAAAACGGAAAATAAACGAAAAAAAAAAGAAAGATAAAAAAAAATAGCTAATGGTGTCAAAAAAGTTATCTTTTCAAAAAGTTTTTGAACGGATATAATGAAAGAAAGAAAAAAGAAGGAGTGCGTAATGAAAGAAAGAAAAGAAAGAAGGAACGAGGAATGAAAAAAAGAAGGAACGAGGAATGAAAAAAAGATGGAAGGTATGAGGAGTAAAAAAATAATGAATTAACGTACAGATTTGAAAATGAGAACGAAAAATAAAACGTAAAATCGTGGAGGAAATGTGACTGGCAACACATTGAGGAGAAAGAAACAGTTCAGAGACGAGTTAGAAAGAGAAAAAGACGATAAAACGTCTTTTGCTCAGGAACACTGCTATGCCTTGCCAAGACTACGAACGAGGAATTCGATTAATTTGCAAATGAACTGTCTTCTTAAATAAGTGAATTACAGATGTCTTATGTCAAAGGCATGAAATAGCAATCACGCATCGGACGAATCTGTTAAGAACTCTTCCAGATAATATATAAAAAGAAACGCAAAAGAAATAGTTCATTATTTATTAGTTTACCAGCAGCGTCAGTTCGTGTTGCCCGGGTTAATATTACCTAGGAGATGGCAATCATGAATGGCACTTGGTTGAAGAAGATACGCTTTATAAGATTTTTTTCTAACTTCTGTCTGAATTTCTGGGATGAGGAGTTATCATTATTTACACTATCGAGAAACGGACTACTCTTCACATCTTTATTGCTGTTACCACGAGTTTTCGGCCGTTGTGCCCACCGGCCTTCCTTAGATGTATTTATATCGATATGGATAGCCTGCAGGGATTTCTGAACCCTTTATTTAATCTACGGGGGTACACTGTTTCAGTTTCATGGTAATGACTAGAGATATAGTCTTGTCATTATTTTTGATGCCGCTTAGTTATTGCTCGTCCGCTTTCACTGAGTCCAGGTAGACACTGCCCGGTCCAGGAATTGGACTCGCACTAGACCCTTGACAAGGTGTGGCACAACGGTATGCTACACAAGCTCTCCAGGTACGGGATCACAGTAAGGGTCTTTTCAATTATAAAGTCCTTCCTAACAGAAAGGTCTCTGAAGATAATTGTTAAAACCCTAGCAATCAAGGCAGACGTCACCCGGGGGTCACTTTTCGGACTAACCCTATTTATTTTACATACATGATCTGCTTAAGAGTATACTCAGATCATTTACGACTATCTATGCCAATGATAAGACGGTATACGGATGCACCCCCCAAAAACTCGTGCTGATCAGAGATTGGCAGCTGATTTCTCATCCGATCTTGTTCTAACTTCTCAGTAGGGGTGTGGAATCGCGCAGAAATTCCACCTATTTTTACGTGCGTACGCATTGCACCCCTTTCTTTCACTTCGGCTAGATATAGTAGTAAACCAGTCTCTCTGTTGCCGACGTGAGGAGGTCTGGCTGCTGCTGATTCCAGCTAGAACGGAATTTGAAGTTTTCCCGCACATTTGTCTGACGTCACTGACAAACTTTGTTTTTCAAGTCAGTCGCTGCCTGTTTCCAGAACAAGAAGGTCAACTCATTTATTTCGTGCCCCTTACCCATACGCGGGCCGAAATATCTTAACTAACCAAAAACTTCTTAGTGACTCCTTGGTTCATTATGCCGAATCGTTTTTATGTGCTTGCAACTTCCTTCGAACAACTTGTTTGAACCTTCCTCCATTTTCTACCGGGAGAATGTAGCATCTACGACACTGTCGTCACCCCACTTTTAAGACTAATTCCTTGTCCTTCTGCAAACAACTTGTTCGAACTTTCCTCCGTTCACTATTAGGGAACGTAGAGTTTTTCGACACGGCCGATTGATGAACTTCACGTATCTCTTTAAACTCTAGCCTTTACGAACCAGTTTAAAAAAAAGTTAACATTACACACACATTATAAAACCTCGCAGTGAATATTTTTCCTTGTTGTGTACGCATGCAACTTTTGGTATAAGAAGACTATATTCCAGAACTTTCCTTCAGAAGAAACTTTTCCCGCCTTAGCCATTTTGATTTTCGTTTTGGCGCGGAACATTAACTTCCTACTTGTCACTACATTATACAATTTGCCTACTGGTTAAGAACAGCCTTTGCTTTTCTGATGGTCCCCACTGGGTGAGACCAAATATTTGTTATTAAAATAAAGTTTTATGGTTTGTTTTCCACCAGATTCGTTTTCGTCGTTTCTATCTATATTTTACTATTTTTATGCACGTGTTGAATGAACCTTTTTCCTCACTAAAGATCACACATTTATTATTTTTACTTTGTTAGTGGATTCGGTAGTCGTGATTAGTGTCTGGCACAAGGTCACCTTTTCGTAGGCCAGCACTGCATGCTACCGGGTCTGCTACAGGGGCAAAAACCAAACTGGTTACATTCAATGCCTCAAAAATCAAATTAGTTAAATTACATCATCGCCGAGCGACCAGCTGTCACGATGAATGGACACCTCGTAGAGGAGACTACTTGCCTTGACAGACGTTTGGGTCGTAAACTCACTCCTGATCTAAAGTGGAACAGGTATATACGATCCATCGCTAAAGATACAGAAAAATGATCGGTACTCTGTACGGCTCCAGTAAGTACATGACTCATGCTATCCTCTAGATTTACAGATCAGTGTAAAAATGGATTACCGTTGTCATATTTGGGCTGAAGCAGACCTTCTTCACTTTCCAGGTCCGACAGAGTCCAAAAGCGTCTCAGAGTCCTTCTAAATGACAACTTATTTCCCCACCTTCAACTTCACGCTCCTAGGCGCGATGTGGCAAGCCTATCACTGCTCTATCGCTACTTCCATAGAAAGGGCCCGGATGAACTGGATTCCTTGGTTCCGCCCGTTCTAACCCCCAGGGCTACGAAGCACCATGCCATTGTAGTGAACCACACCCATTCTATTGGTGAGAAGTAATTTCCATTCGAACAGCTTCTTCTCGCGATGTACTGCTCTGTGGAAACGACTTCCAAAACTATGTATTTCTGATAACTATAGTCTTAACCTGTTCAAGTCTAGAGTTTCCCATCCTATCCGCCTTCATAGACGTTTCGGCCGTAAACTCACCTTTGACCTAAACTGGAACTCGTATATACGATCCATCGCCAAAGATACAGAAAAATGATCGGTACTCTGTACGGCTCCAGTAAGTACCTGACTCATGCTATCCTCTAGATTTACAAGAGCCATATCAGTCCAAAAATAGAGTACCGTTACCCTTTTTGGGCTGAAGCAGACCAATGCTCACTTTCTAGGTCCGACAGAGACCAAAAGCGTCCTTATAGATGACAAATTATTTGCCAACCTCCAATTTCACGCTCTCAGGCGGGATGTGGCAAGCCTATTACTGCTTTATCGCTACTTCCATAGAAAGTGCTCGGAAAAACTGCATTTCTTGCTTCCGCCAATTCTACCCTCCAGGGCTAGGTACTACCATGCCATTGTAGTGAACCACGTCCATTCTCTCTGTATTCTATTGGTGTGAAGTAATTTCCATTCGAACAGCTACTTCTCGCGACGTACTGCTCAGGAGAAGCGGCTCCACCAAAGAGGATTTATCTCCGATAACTACATTTTTAAATTGTTCAAGTCTAAGGTTAACCGTTACCTTCCTATTCTACCCGCATAAGTATTGGTAAAAACAACACATTTGACTAAAGAAAATAAAAATAAAAAACCAAGACCAATAAATCAAAACCGAAAATCAAATAGGAAACATAAATGATGTGACACCAAATACCAGGACAAAAAGAAAAGAAAGGAAAAAGAGAAAGGAAAGAAAGGAAAAGAGAGTTGAGACTTAAGCTTAGATGATAAAAGAAGCCACCCACGACCGGGGACATTGACAATGTTATTTTGATAAGTCGCAAATGGTGAAAGGTTTCATTACCATCGCAGAAAAATTCTAAATGGATAAGAAAATCGACTATGTTCTGGTGGCGAACTTGTGTTATCGGGGATAGATAACAGCCGCTTAATGCTGTCGAACATCTAATTGATCGGCTAGCTAAACTCCGGGAGAATATATAAACATTTAACTGTGTCACGGACTGCGGACCACCCACGAACTAAGGAAAACAAAAGGAAATACGTTAAGTCTTCGTCGAGGGAAAGATATCGTTAGACAAGGTCTGGGTTTTGTTAGAATGTAGCGATAAGGGCGAAACAATATTATCGGAAGGGTTGGCCGTAATTGCTGGACGACCACCCATTCTGATAATTGGCGAAAATCTGACTGACGAAGTCCAGATGAGAATTGAGGTTATCACACTACTGGTCGCATTGTTCTGTTGGCGGGCAGAGAAGATGAGAGCTGAGATTAAGGAAAGAAAAGGAAAAGAAAAAGATAATTTTTTTTTTGAGCAAGATGTATTTTTTTCTTCCTAAAACAAAGCCAGCTGGATCACACACACCCGGCTGGACGACATTGGTGAATGATAACGAGGTCCAGGCGGAGGTAATCACGTGACGCAAGGAGGGAAGCCGCCGCCGCCCATTTAGAGGATAGGTATGAGAAGTTGCTACGAGGAAGTGGGAAGAACCGTTGACGCCCCTCTGAAATATGGTGAGATATCCATTTGAGAATAAGAGAAGGTGAGAGTAATAAAAGACTTCCAAAAATGGAAAGGAGTGGAAAATTCCTTACCAAAAATAAAAGAAGTGTATATGGATTTAGAATTATCGAGGAACCGCTGGCCCCGACAAACCCACCCCAGTTTTGGTCGGCGTCCATATAAGCAAAGTCGCAGCGAGCAAAAATCAGTTCGGCTGAGTTTCCCGGAGAGTTCAGCAGAGAAGAGTGTTCAGTTGAAGCAGGCCTCGCAGCTGACTAAGATTCGCGCAACTTCCGAACTCACCTTCAATCCAAGAACAATTTATTTTGAAGAGCAACTTAGATCCATACCACCAAAATAAGTTTTTCGACTTTCGCCTGAAGACACACCAAGAACCAATTTCTTAAAGGACAGACAACTTAAGATGTTGAAACTCGCCTAACAAAAAACAACGTGTCACAATCCATATAACGGGTCGGGAGATAGACGCAGTTCTATGTATCCAGCAACCAGATATAAAGCATTGTTATTCTTTTTTTGATACCCTGAACTTTTGAGTTATCATTTTATTTTCTTTTATGCATATTTGTGCGATATCACCCTGGTCTGAACTCAATTTGCATTACGGCCACAACTAATGATTGATTTCGTCTTCCTAAGATCAATTCACACGTGGGTAGGCGGACTGGAGATCAACGCAGTTACTTTGGTAACCAGGCGTTGGAAGCGAGTTGGGAACGACGAGGCTGATATCGAATCTAACCAGATTCCCATCCGAATCACCAAAAGGTTAGAACGTCACATTTGGGTGCCACGACCGATACCAAGCCAGTTGGTCGTCACAGGACGGGACAACACGACTGACGCAAACAGGCGGACGTCACGTTTGGAGCGGCTACACAGGAACGAAGCAGCGAGGAGCGAGCGAAGGCTGTGTTGAGGGACGTCACAATGATATTTTCTTTTTAATCGGTATCACCTCAAGCAAAAGCAATACAGCCATTAGGACGCAAGGGATTAAAGTTTGTGGAGACATTAGGAACAGAAACATTAGTAATAAGGAGAAAGAGAAAAGACCAATTAGGATAACAGCTGATAGCGATTGTCATTGCATTACTATTTTTGCAGATTAAACTTGGCTGGAAAGCATAGAGCCGGAAGGGAGTTTCACAAGCGAGATAAGAAACTGTTAGCATAGATTTTACGGCTACATCTAGCTAGCTGAACTGTAAATTCGCCTAAATACATAGAGTCTAGGTAACTTATCCGAACAATTATTATGAAAGTATTTCTAAAACAGGCAGAGAGAGGCAACCTTTCTGCGGTGGGCAAGTGACTGAAGCCGAACTACCAGATTAGAACCAGTAATATTGCTGATTCTTCTTTGGATCTTATCGATGAGCTTCAGGTAAATAGCATGGGCGCTGGATTGTCTTTGGCAAAATATCGTAAGCATAGAAGAATGTTTGTCTAAATAATTTAATGAAACATCTCTTTATATATATATATATATATTGATGCATATTTCATTAAATAATATAGACAAGTTTTGTCTATTTATTTTGAGTAAGTTCCTTTAATATTATCTGAGATATATATATATATATATATATATATATATATATATATATATATATAAACAAAACAAACCAAAATATTAGTAAAACCAGCACAAAAGCTTACCAAATCACCAACAAAACCAATAAATCAAAAATGGAAAAAAAAAAAAGGATATATATATATAATCGACTCTCCATATATATATATATATATATATATATATATATATATATATATATATATATATATATATATATATATATATATATATATATATATATATATATATACATTCCTTAACCAAGTCGTTGAGTTCGTCTCCAGTCAGCTGGATGTGACCGAGGCAACGAATGGTGCGCTGATCTTTGGTGCTTCGGATTGCTTGGCGAGCCAGTCTAGTGGTGGAGCCTCTCATTGGACAGAAGATCGATCATGCACACCACCTATTCGCAGGAAGATTACGGGGTAAACATTGTCATGTTATTAAGAGCTATTATTACGTGTATCCTGACGTGACAGGGTATAAGAATTCTGTTATATTTATGCATGTCCCTTCCTTTGTTCGTTCTCACGACCGTTACACTCTGCCAATATATCATAAATAACGGACTATTCTGTTTTTAATGCATCATAAGATGGGAAACGATACTACTTGGTCTCAATAAAAAAAATGAAATAAAGAAAGACAGAAGAGAAGAGAAGAGAAGAGAAGAGAAAAGAAGATAGAATTGAGGGGAGAGAATCAAATTAATCTCATAACAACAGGTACTACACTTAGATCTTTGCCAAACGTACGAGAAGAGATTGTATTTTCTTGCAGCCTCACGCTGATAGATACAATGTGAGTTTCATGGGTATCGCTCAAGTGACTGCATCGGGGTCACGTCTAAAATTAGCCCATCCCCTACAACCGTCGTTTGCGCTGGCACTGGTATTACAGGCAACCCTCACCTCTTTAGGTCAATGAGGGATGTACAGCTGTGGGCAACGATTTCCCAAACCGGACAACTCTCGATAATATTTTCAGTTCCGCTCTGTCCGGAGAGAGGGACACAACTAAGACATGAAATGCAATTTATCCAGTCGAGGGCAGATACTAAACTTTGGCTCCAAATAAAACACCGAGAATCTATGACGAAGGTGATAAAATCGACATTTTGCAGACCCGCAAACTACGGAAGACGAGTGAGGCAATAACCAAAAACACAGTTACCATAAATCAAATAATAGTCTACTGAATTATTTTTAAATTATCATTAAGATAAATGTTCGTAAGATGGGGACTTGACTCATCGATGAAGAATATTTGTAAACATAATGTAAAAGGGTCCGAATGAAATTTCGTGTAACCTAGATAACGTGATTGTGTAAATGGATGTTAGAACAAAAAATGGGATGGTTATTTTCTTTCTTTTCATATGACAATCCTTTCAGGACGTAAGAGATCATGGCTCTCCACCTCCTCCTATCCATTGCAGATCTCAACAAGTTATTTCCCTCTACTTCCTTCCCCAGATCACGTTTTGTCATCCACTTGCTTAAGCCCGCCAGGTAGATCACACGTTGTTTTCCCTTGTCTCTCTTTCCCGCTATTCGACCCATGCGTGTCAGATTCTCCAGGACCACCTTTGTCATTATATTTCCCTTGAACTTCAGCTGCCTCTTCCCGATATTAAATATAAGCCTCCTCCTTGTTTGTATCCTCTCTAAGACGCTCGGTCCATAATATTCTCAGCATCCTTCTGTAGAACAATATCAGAAAGAAATCCTCCTGTCTCGCAATTCTCTGCCCAGCTTTTGGGATGCGTCTTTGGTCATTCCAATACGTCTACGGATTTCAGTGTCGCACTTAGCGTCAAAACGCTTCCTAGATGTATAACCTTCTGTGTCTGCTTGATTCTAGTGTTCCCGACCTGCAAATCGTATTTCGGGTTCATCTTACTGATGACCATGCATTCTGTCTTCTTGTTTTTTTTTTATGCTTAGTCCTTTCTTCTCACTCTCCGTTGCTACCTTCTGTAGATATTGTAATTTATTTTCCGTGTCTGCTATCAGTGCTGTGTCATCTACGTAAAAAGAAATCCTCCTGTCTCGTAATACTCTGCTCAGCTTTTGAAATGCGTCCTTGGCCATCCCAATATGTCTATGGATCTCAGTGTCGCACTTATTGTCCTCTGTCAAGACGCCTCCCAGATATTTAAACGTCAGCGTCTGCTTGATTAGTTAGTGCTACAAAGGATGGGAAGTTGTGGATAGTCATGATCCTGAAAGATATATTTAAAATCATAAAGAAGTACATTTTCAAATGTCATTTTCACGTTTTTTCTTTTTTTTTTTTTTTTTTTTTTTTTTACAGATTTTGGGTTTGTCTATTCGACAGTGCAAAACACGCAATCATTTCAATTCTAGCTTGCTTTTTTACACTGACACTTTGAAATACGTTACTTGCTTTCTTTTTTTATCAGCATATTTTTTTTTTTTTTTTAGCTTTCCTTGTTCCTCCTGGGTGTTTAATCTTTTGTTATTATTAAAAAATTAGATCTCTTTTTCTTGAGCAATAGCATTGATATCAAACAGTTTTTCCATAACACAATGCAATCATCTTCCTATTGAAGACAGACATTTTCCCCTTTTTGCAAAGAATAAAAACTTGCTCTTTACCTTGATTTCTAACTGAATGGAGATTTTATTTCTACAAAGCTGCGATGTAACAAAAAAGAAAAGAAAAAAGATTAGATAAAAATAATCAGAATATATTTTTGATTGAATCGTATAATAAAGTTTAACACATTTTATAGACTACCTAATTTACTTGAACAATTCCCAAGGACATCGATGTCAATCAAGATATTCTACAGACTATGACAACGCAGTTCGATATTTTAGAGATTTATATATAAAATAACTCTTCATATGTTCGCAAAAAGTTGTATGGGATGTATCGTCAGTGGTAACAGCTTTTGACGCGAGACGATCGACTCTGCTTTACGAAACTGTACCGCCAACTCTATGCTGCCTTATATCTAACACTCACAGATGGCTCCAAGACATCGCATTGGTACTGTCTCGGTCACAGCCTGATCAACAGCATTGACCTGCCGGCTAAACTGTGTGAGGTTAGTCAGAAATATTTCCCCACCGGTGAAAGGAAACGTCATTCCCTAACACACCGGTGCCAAGCGACCATCGGCTAATCGCCATCTTGCTTGTAAAGGTCAGAGGGTGAATGAATATCTGGGAGTAGGGCCATCCTTATGCCCGGTGCAAAAGCTGCACAATTTTGCCTTGAACGACACCATCAATCGCAATTACAACAGGTGGCGGGGGGTTGAATGAATAATGAAATTTTGAGTAAATGGATGGCCGAACATCTTTTGAGAGAAAGACAAAATTCATTAAGAGCTACAAAGGACAAGAAATTGATCGCTTACGTCCTGAGGGCACAAGATATATAAAGAAGTGTCAAAGTAACAAGGGCAAAATTACTAGCAGAGTTACCCGGACGATGCCCGGGAAGCTTTTGTATTGCAAACAGGAAATTTGGAGAGCCATGATTGAACGACACACAAAGTCAATTTATATAATTACGCAGAGTTACCCGGTGATGATCAATTTTTGAGTAAATAAAAATGCAAACAGGAAATTGTGGAGAGCCACGATCACTTACGTCCTGAGGAGACACGATAAAGAAATAAAATATTGAGCCTTTTAAATGCAGATGGCATGAACATTTTGTTTTGAAACAGGAAATTGAGAGCCAAATCACTTACGTTAAGAGACACATAAAAAAAAATATGAAAGAAAATTACTAGGAGAGCCAACTAATTTTGAGTTAAAAAATCCAGGAAATTGGGAGACACGACACAAAAAGAGACACGACACATAAAATATTCCAAAGTAACAAGAGTCTTTATATAATTACTAGCAGAGTTACCCGACGATGCCCGGGAACTAATTTTGTATAAATAAAAATGCAAACAGGAAATTGTGGAGAGCCATGATCACTTACGTCCTGAGGAGACACGACACATAAAGAAGTAAAATATGCCAAAGTAACAAGGGCCTTTATATAATTACTAGCAGAGTTACCCGACGATGCCTTTAATTTTGTTAAATAAAAATGCAAACAGGAAATTGTGGAGAGCCATGATCACTTACGTCCTGAGGAGACACGACACATAAAGAAGTAAAATATGCCAAAGTAACAAGGGCCTTTATATAATTACTAGCAGAGTTACCCGACGATGCCCGGGAACTAATTTTGTATAAATAAAAATGCAAACAGGAAATTGTGGAGAGCCATGATCATTTACGTCCTGAGGAGACACGACACATAAAGAAGTAAAATATGCCAAAGTAACAAGGGCCTTTATAAATTACTAGCAGAGTTACCTGACGATGCCCGGGAACCAATTTTGTATAAATAAAATGCAAACAGGAAATTGTGGAAATGATCACTTACGTCCTGAGGAGACACGACACATAAAGAAGTAAAATATGCCAAAGTAACAAGGGCCTTTATATAATTACTAGCAGAGTTACCCGACGATGCCCGGGAACTAATTTTGTATAAATAAAAATGCAAACAGGAAATTGTGGAGAGCCATTCACTTACGTCCTGAGGAGACACGACACAAAAGAAGTAAAATATGCAAAAGTAACAAGGGCTTTATATAATTACTAGCAGAGTTACCGACAATGCCCGGACTAGCAGAGTTACCCGAGATGCCGGGAAGTAATTTTGTATTAAAAATCAAACAGGAAATTGTGGAGAGCGATCACTTACGTCCTGAGGAGACACGACACATAAAAAGTAAAATATGCCAAACTAGCAGAGTTACCCGGTGAAATAATTTTGAGTAAATAAAAATGCAAACAGGAAATTGTGGAGAGCACTTTCCTGAGGAGACACGACACATAAAGAAGTAAAATATGCCAAAGTAACAAGGGCCTTTATATAATTACTAGCAGAGTTACCCGACGATGCCCGGGAACTAATTTTGTATAAATAAAAATGCAAACAGGAAATTGTGGAGAGCCATGATCACTTACGTCCTGAGGAGACACGACACATAAAGAAGTAAAATATGCCAAAGTAACAAAATATAATTTTACAAGTTACCCGACGATGCCCGGGAACTTTTTGATAAATAAAATGCAAACAGGAAATTGTGGAGAGCCACGATCATTACGTCCTTAGGAGACACGACACAAAAAGTAAAATATGCCAAAGTAACAAGACCTTTATATAATTACTAGCAGAGTTACCTGACGATGCCCGGGAATAATGTTTATAAATAAAAATGCAAACAGGAAATTGTGAGCCATGATCATTTACGTCCTGAATGGACTAAAGGTTTTATGCCAAAGTAACAAGGGCCTTTATAAATTAAGCAGAGTTACCCGACGATGCCTTTTCTAATTTAATAAATAAAAATGCAAACAGGAAATTGTGGATGATCACTCACGGAGACACGACACATAAAGAAGTAAAATATGCCAAAGTAACAAGAGCCTTTATATAATTACTAGCAGAACCTGACGATGCGAAAGAATTTTGTATAAATAAAATGAAATTGATCAGCCATTTCACTTTCCTGAGGAGACACGACAATAAAGAAGTAAATTATGCCAAAGTCCAAGGGCCTTTTATATAATTATAGCATAGTTATGAGATGATTTTTTTTGTATAAATAAAAATGCAAACAGGAAATTGTGGAGAGCCATGATCACTTACGTCCTGAGGAGACACGACACATAAAGAAGTAAAATGGCTCAAGGGCTTTTATAATGGTCAAATAAAAATGCAAACAGGAAATTACCATTATCAGTCCTGAGGAGACACTACACATAAAGAAGTAAAATATGCCAAAGTAACAAGGGCCTTTATAGATGAAGAAGAGTTACCCGACGATGCCCGTAACTAATTTGTATAAATAAAAATGCAAACAGAAATTGTGGAGAGCCATGATTCCTGAAAAACACATGCTGAAGAAAATATGCCAAAGTGAAGAAATAATTACTAGCAGAGTTACCCGATGCTCGGGAACTAATTTTGTATAAATAAAAAAATGCAAACATTGTGGAGAGCGATCACTTACGTCCTGAGGAGACACGACACATAAAGAAGTAAAATATGCCAAAGTAACAAGGGCCTTTATATAATTATGGTTACCCTGATGATCAGGAACTAATTTTTGAGTTTAAAAAAATGCAAACAGGAAATGGAACCATCTCTTACGTCCTGAGGAGACACGACACATAAAGGTCCAATATGCCAAAGAACAAGGGCCTTTATATAATTACTAGCAGAGTTACCCGGTGATGATCGGTCCTAATTTTGAGTAAATAAAAATTAAACAGGAAATTGTGGAGAGCCACGATCACTTACGTCCTGAGGAGACACGAAACGTAAAAAGTAAAATACCATGAAAGGAACTAATTTTGTCTAAGTAAAAATGCAAACAGATAATTGAAGAGAGCCATGATCTCCCACGGCGTAATGTAAATCATTGTACGATAAATATATATCCGCGTCCTGGTTAAACAAGATCTGTTGTTTAAAATTAGAAATGTGCAATTTTTAAATCGGTGGATAAATACTCAAAAATGTATTTGATTTGTTTTGTCGACTTAAACTATATCCGTATATTTTTAAAATATGTATGTCCTGACATTTTGTCTGTGTTCATTGCATACTGTTGAATGATTTAGACTTTGGTACGTTTAGACGACATCATAGTAAGGAGCCAACCTCGAAACATCGAGAGCTCTCAATCAAGTTTAAAAAGATTCAAGACTTTGGTTTTAAAGTCAAAGAGTCAAAGTGTTTTGGTTTGAAGGAATCAAGAGATTCCCAGAGACTACTTCGACTCAGTCAACACATTCTCCAGGAACGGTCTTACCAGGAATATACAAAAGAATATAAATAGTTAACCCCTAAGCATTTTGTGTTGCAAAATTATTCCATGAAAGAGTAAAATATAGGTTTTTATACCAGAAATAATGACGATAAATGCCAATAAATCAGATAGATAGCGTCCTGGTTAATATAGATAAAATAGATAGATGATAGATAAAATGATTATCCATAGATAGATAGTCCTTGGTTCCACCTAATTTGAACCACCATATAAATATGGTTGGTACTGGTGAGGGAGGAATCAGGTTCAACCAGAACTCTGCCCGGTACTGCGACTCAGTTCTCCAGGAACGGTCCCAGGAATATACAAAAGACTATATGTAAATATTGTAACTTTCCCAATACATTTTGTTCAAAACCATGCAGTAGTCAAGTTTCAACACATACCCGAAAGATCTGAATAAAAATATTTTACAAGTCTTTTTTAATTAACAAACAAAGACGTGTGTGCTCATATCGCATTAGGCTCGGAAAATTATTACCATCAATAGTGTTTCAAATTTCAATTTCTTTCGAAATTTTCCGAAGAAAAAGCCCAGTCTGCCTTACTATTTAACCCATGGATGGAGAAAAATGACTCACGCTTTTTTTTAATGTATTGGCACGTAGTGAACGAAAGAGAATCGATCAGATTTACTTTCCACGCCGTTAAAATGAGATGATTTTTAAAATTCGCAAAAATTTACTGTTATCAGTTCTCCTATATGGAAGTGGATGCTGGACAATCTCATCACAGATGAAGAAGAGACTTGAGGTAACAGAAATGTGGTTCTAAAAAATGATGCTGAGAATCCCATGAAATGAAAATCTGAGCCGTCCTGGGTATGACGATAAACTATATCCGCGTCCTGGATAAATTACGCCTAACAGCATGGTCTCTGATCAGGTAGTTTTGAGGAGCGTGAAAACACCTCTTAATTGCTGGTTTTCCAAGGTCCACCCTGAACCTGGGTGGTTACACCTGTTAGGGTCCCAGCTATGGGTAAATAGTTAACCCCCAAGCTGGTGTCAAAACACCATGAAAGAGTAAAAATAGGTTTTTATACCAGAAATAATTTGTAAAAATTATTATTAGCAGCAATAAATTTTTGAAGAAAAATTACTATCAACAGTAGATTATTACCAGCAGTACATTTCTGGAAAAATTAGCACAATAAAATTGACGGAATCAAGTAATCCGTTGAGTTTGTTATATCGTAAAACAAAACAAACCAAACCAAAACGAAAATCTGAGCAACGATGAAGTTTTAGAGATACTGGAAAGAAAAAGAATACTTATACATCATAAAGAGATATTTGAAATGTTTACGGTACAACATGAGGAAGGAGGGATTAGTTAATTTAACACACATATGGCATTAAAGGCAAGCGAAAAACAGCTTTTGTAAATTGTTGGTAAACAGGACTTAGGAGAGATAGCAAAAAAACAATTACTAAGGGCCACAAGGGATAGGAAAATATGGAGAGCCTTAATCGCCTATGTCCTGAATGGGAACGTCACATATAAAAACAAGTTCCTTGAGCGTGTATCACTTTGAATGAAGGTTTTATTGTCTTTATTGGGCAGGTGATTTCCACACGGTTCTCGTACGATCACTGAAGGTTACCAATGTCAAGACCCTAGGTGGGTGAGCGCCTGGGAATACCAGGAACTGTAAGCTTAGATATTCAAGTAGTGAAATGGATAATGACTCAGAATTGTTTATCGGAGAGCCGAGTTCAAATCCCGATATTAACCTAATTGAACATAATCATGGGGAACGTATAAATCCACCACTTCTCCCTCTAGCTATGAGTTAATTAGTAGGACATATATCATTAAATCGTTATTATCTAAAAAGAATGTTACAATCTAAAATGTTGTTTGGCTTTAAATAACCTTCTCTTGTGGAGTTATTTCGCAGTGGAGGCTTGTATTTGTACTAAATCACCAAGATTTTTTGTGTGTGTGTGTGTGAATCCGAGACTTTTGTCGCCGAAGTTATTGTGGCGAGAGAATTTTTTCTTCCTCCGTATGAGGGCGAATTCTCGTCGCCAAAGTTATTGTGGCGAGCGATTTTTTCTTCCTCCGTATGAGGGCGAATTCTCGTGGCCAAAGTTATTGTGGCGAGCGAATTTTTCTTCCTCTGTATGAGTGCGATTCCTCGTCGCCAAAGTTCTTGTGGAGTTATTTCGCAGTGGAGGCTTGTATTTGTACTAAATCGGTCCTAAAATAGTTTCGACGTACAAAACGTTAGGAACTTGATATAATAGGTATCACGCAGAGTAATCTTGTTGTGGTCGCTGACTATTTTCGTATTCGGCTAACCCTCGTTTCTCTTACTACTCCTACTTATATTAGGTGGGAAAGTCTATTAACTATAGAATAGGTGTGTTTCACCATAACACCTTCAAAAATAGAAAACATTCAGTCGAATATAAAATTCTACAATTCTGGAGCAATGGGTAGCGGCTCGGAATGAGGAATCGGAGAGCCGAGTTCGAATTATAGTCAAATCACTTACATACTAATACCCTTACCAGAGCTATGGGTAAATAGCAGGACATACCGGGTTCCATAGCCTTGGATGGCAAAATCTACCTCGTCAATCATGTATGGAAAGATACCTGATCGTTTAAGAGTGTATCACGCATACATAACTCATCTTCAAAAGACTAGTAGGTAGATTATATTCGTAAATATTATCTTCAAAAGGTACATCTGTCTCAGATTGTTTACATTATTCGGACTATACTGATACAGATACTGTCTCAGATTGTTTATATATATATATATATATATATATATATATATATATATATATATGTTTATGGGCGGTACAAAGCTTTCACTTACGTTCTATTACCCTTGGGAAAGGTATGAGTCCTCTTCATCTCCCCCCAGGTATGAGTAAATAACGGGACGGACCGGGTTCTGTAGCCTTGGATGGCAACTAGTCTACCACAGAAAGAAATGACAACCTACTGCGGGAAAAAATATCTGCCTCGTCAGTCATGTATCGAAAGATACATGATCGCCTAAGCGTGTATCACGCATGGCACATAACTGACTGATAAATTCTTATCATAGAATCCAAGAAGATTCGAACCGCTTTCAAATTTGAAATAATATATTCAACGCCTTTACCTAATGAACTACATTAGCTATCAACCTGTCCTTCTCCTCAGCGCCCTTGTTACTATCCGGATAGTGTGATATCAACGACACCATGATAGATTTCTTTATTTGAGGCTCTCGATAAAGCAAGGAGATTAATTATTGATTTTTCTAGGCTTCCATAGCGAAGTGTCTGAAGCATTTGTTTTCTCCACCTCTAGTTTGTCGAAATATTTGTAAGTGAATTTGACCTTCTCCTTGACATCCTTTCACGAGGGGAATGCCGTCGACATTACTTTGTTTTTAGTTTATCCTTTACTGGTCTTCATCCTTGTTTATTGAGAGAATGGACGTGGATTTTAAACAATGCCTGTGACATCAATAAGACTGTTGATGAGATCAAAGGGCTAAACTGGAGAATTGTTGGAAAATGGGATGGAAAATATCAGCTCTTTCTTTTTCTTCCTTTCTTTTTCTTAATTCATTCTACCATTTTCTTTCTTTTACCTAGTCAATCATTCTTTCCAATATTCTTTCATTGCATCTTTCAAGGAATTTTTTTTCCATTTTTAATTTTTCTTTACTTTTCTCTCTTTTTGTCAAATTCTCTTTTTTTGCGTCTTTCTTTTTCCTTTGTTTCATTTCAATTTATTAATGTTTATGTCTCTCTTTTTTATAAACATTGATTCGTTTTTGGTTGCATTGAAAAGTTTCCCCAAATTGTCCCTTCTTTCCTTTTTTTTTTTTTTCTTTTTTCTTTCTTTCTTTCTTTCTTTTATTCCCTGCGATAAGCTTTTTTCAATTCTTTCTGGCTTCTTTCTTTTTTCTTCCTTTCTTTCACGGATTCTATCCCCTTAATTTTTTTTCAATTCTTTCTTTCTTTCTTTCTTTCTTTCTTTCTTTCTTTCTTTCTTTCTTTCACTGATTCCACCCCCATACAATCTTTTCAATTCTTTCTTTATTTATTTCGTTCTTTCTTTCTTTCACTGATTCTATTCCCATACACTATTTACTATTCTTTCTTTCTTTCTTTCTTTCTTTCTTTCTTTCTTTCTTTCTTTCGTTTCGTCGTTCGTTCACTGATTCCATCCCCATACACTATTTTCAATTCTTTCTTTCTTTCTTTCTTTCTTTCTTTCTTTCAGTCGTTCGTTCACTGATTCCATCCCCATACACTATTTTCAATTCTTTTTTTATTTCTTTCTTTATTTATTTCGTTCTTTCTTTCTTTCACTGATTCTATTCCCATACACTATTTTCAATTCTTTCTTTCTTTCTTTCTTTCTTTCTTTCTTTCTTTCTTTCTTTCTTTCAGTCGTTCGTTCACTGATTCCATCCCCATAAACTCTTTTCAATTCTTTCTTTCTTTCTTTCTTTCTTTCTTTCTTTCTTTCTTTCTTTCTTTCTTTCTTTCTTTCACTGATTTTTTACAGATTCTATCCCCATACACTCTTCTCAATTCTTTCTTTCTTTAATTCATTTTAATTTATTAATAATTATAAGTTTCTAAACATTGATACTTTATATGTTGCATTGAAAGGTTTCTCTAAATCTTTCTTTCTTTCTTTCCCTTAAAATTTCTTTGTTCTAATCTATCTTTCTTTTTTCTATCTTTCACTTAAATGTTGTTTATTCTAATCTTTCTTTCTTTTTCTTTTGCGCTATGCTTCTTTCCGCTTTTATAAGCCAATCGGACATTTTTCTTTTTTCTTTGTTTTCTTCAATGTTTCTTTCTTTCCGTCTTCATTTATTTATTTTTCTAAGTTTATTATTCTTTTCTAAATTATATATATATATATATATATATATATATATATATATATATCCTCCAATATATATCTTTTTCCTCCAATCATTCTTTCAATGTTCTACTTTCTTTCTTTTCTTTGTTTCTATCCTTCTTTCTTTTCTTTTCTTTTCTTTATTTTTTCTTTCTTTCTGTTTTCTTTCTTTCTCCTTTCTTTCTTTCTTCTTTCTTTCTTCTTTCTTTCTTTTTTCTTTCTTCCCTTTCTTTCCGAGTTAATCCTTTTTTCTTTATGTTATCTTTCTTATCATGTTTCGTTCGATTCAGTTATTCCGCCACTTATCATATCTTTCTCTTATATTCTTCTCCCCGTCAATCATTCACTTCTCATTTCTGTCGTAAAAGACAAGACAGTACAAAAATATCAGCCACTAAGCCACCACAACCTTTACAACTGACCCGTGTTGGCATTAAAACATAATTGACTGAGTAGATCACACAGTGTTGATATCAGATACGAAAAAGAAAATTCAGGCAATCCTTCCAAAGGTATTGACGGAAAGCGAGAAGAAAATTCCAAAAAGACAAAATGAACAGTTGACATCGAAAAAAAAGAGCTCAACATGTAAATTAGAAATTGAAAATGTCAAATATTAAATATCAATTAAGTCCAAGCTCTTGCGGGTGAGGAATTACCGTAATCCCCCATGTACAATACGCCTTCATCCATAATACGCACCCCAAAAATTGTGCTGAAAGTGTGGAGAAAATGCTTCTACTCAAATGCGCATCTCTTGTTTGGTAATCAAACCCTTTGAATTGTACCTCTCCAATAGTATTACGGCCAGCGTTTCGTACTCTTATATTAAAAAATGGTTTTAAATATAGGATAATATTATTCTAATTTAGTTTTATGATAATTCTTATCTTATGAGAAAGTGTAAGTATTATTAGGTACATATGATTGTATTTGACATATTTATGGGTTTCCAATCGCCGAATGTTATTGTCAAATTGTCGTATTTTTGTAGGGAATCGTCATTTCGCAACTGAAATCGACCTATGAAACAGCAATTTTTAAAGATTTTTTGTATCTGTGCATAATACGCACTCAATTTGCTTATTATGTTTTAGAAAAAAAAATGCGTAATATATAGGGAATTACGGTATTCTCCACCCTTTAACCCACACACAGGATGTGGCAAGTCTCTCACTGCTACTTTCCAAGAAACTGCTCGGATGAAATATATTCCCTTTAGCTCGACTCACCGATATCCAGTTCCATGGCGATATATCCGTGATTTCAAGCTTACAGAACCGGGTATTTCCAAGCGGTCACCCATCTAGAATACTGTCCCAGCACGACGCTGCTTAACTTCGAACCGGTGTTTCGCAAACGTGGAGATTATAACGGAAGGATAAGCCCGTGGAAAGCCACGATAACCTGCCTCTTGGGAAGAACATGGCATTTAGATGAAAAATAACTGTGAGTTATCTGCTGCTTCTCTTGTGCAAAAACCGGCGAAGATTCGTCTCTGTGGAAAACAAACAATCCGTCGAGTGTGTTTCATTGGTCGGTCGCTAATTAAATGTTTAAACAAACGCCAAAATATGATTGAATTTTCTAATCAAGATTCATTTATGCATCCAATGCATTAGAAATTAATTTCGGATTAATTAAAGAACGTCTCTGATATTTTTTGTTTTTTTTAAAAAAAAAAGATTTCTCTGGCGTTCGATGTGAAATTGGGGTTTAATTTCCGCTAAAAACAATTGTAATCATTGCCCCAAATCCTAAGTCAATAGAATCTTGCATGAAAACAGTATCAGGAAGTTAATAGATATTTACTATGCTTAGATTATAGTTTGACACAAGGGCTCTATGGTGCAGCACTTAATGAGGAACTAATTTACAGTTAACAAATATTTTACGAGCGTTACAAAATTAAATAATTTCAATAAAAATGGAAATATTAAAATCAAACAACAGGAAGCAGTAACAAAAAAAAAAATATATATATTACTACCGTAAAGTCGTTTGGTTGTTTTTGTTTAGCGGCATATCCATGGGTTATATAAGGCCCAAATTTAAATATTTTTTAAGCAATTTTATTTCATTATTGGGGATAATAATAATTTATGTTGTGGCCTTGTCGAGGCCTGAAATAAAGACAAAAAGAAAGAAACTGAGTTAAGCAAATATATTAACAGAAACAGTAATACAAACATATACAAACGAGTGGTACAGCAAGAACGTTCGGTCCGACTGTACGAGCTGACTGCTAGAAAAGTTTCCGCACTAAAAGGCAGTACCTGCTCCTATTTATAGCTGGGAGAGTCCATGCGTGCGTGGGTAAATTATCATAACAGTTTACTAATTAATTCATAGCTGGGCGGAGAAGAGATGGCTGCATACGTTTCCGAAGAGTATTTGTGTCTAAGGGAATACATCGAACACAACTGGAATTGGAAATCGGCTCATCGACGAACAATTTTGAAAAAAAAAAGTAAAATATAACATAGGACAAATATGAATAAATAAAGGAAAAAAAATAAAGCTGAACAGCCACACAAAAGTCTACAAGAATTTATTCATAACTAGCAGCATGGCCCGGCGTTGCCCGGGCTTGATTCAAAAATCGTACGACTCATACAGCAATCGCTATCACTTGACTTAAAATATTTTTGCCCTTCCTTGCCTTTAAAGGAGTTCCCTTTGCCGTGCTGATGTTGCTACATGCCTTACTTCTTGCCTATCTCACACTGCGAATTTTTTCTAAGCTCTATACTAAACATTAAATCTGTTACGAAAAAAGAACTAAACAAAATGAACACAAAACGATCAGCTTTAAAAAAAGGACTCGTAACTGGAAAAACCGAATGAAAAAAAGAATGTTAACAACAATTAATTTTTCACAGTCAACCCAGTTCTGCGGAATCAGAATCAACGTTGATTTAAAAGCAAGCGAATGGGCCAATTGGAGTAAAGTGTCATGCAGATTTAAATTTTTCCCACTTGTGACGAATGCAGCTATCGATTTTTTTGCAGCATAGCATGCTAGTTAACATTCGTGTCAGTGAGCTGTTGGTTCTCACGCTAGCCAATAGAATCTTCCTGCCAGCTATAGGCTCTCACTCTGGCCAGTACAAAATGGCCTCAAACTACATGAAAAGTGCCGTAGAAGCATGAAAAAATTGATTATTTCCACTATCGATGGGAGTTGGGAAATGCAAAGTCGGTCTTGGCCTTCCCGCTAACTTGGACCATGTGCATATAAATTTTGGTGCAAATTCGTCGAAAATTGCGGTCGTGCATTCGTCACACACACACACACACACACACACACACACACACACACACATCCTGTCTTTTATAGATAGAGATCATTCAACCACCCACACATTCTGTAGTCACGGATTGGTATTAAATACGATTAGCTTGTTTTTTGCAAAATGTCTCATATTTGAGGTGCTCTATTTGGATTGAATATATTAATGCAATGATAATCTTCCAAATTTGCTGGATAAGCATTACGCTACAGTGAAGCTTCCCATTCCACATTATATCTTCATTCATAGGTGCCCGCTTCTCTTGGCTTTGTATGGCACGAGGCCTTATATTTTGCTTGCTATGAGTGGATTTACTATACAGGGTGAGATGAGTAAATTGTTGCCATTTTATATTTTTAATTTTGCGCATGCGCGTTGTTTGTTTCTGATTTAGTCGACTGCCCAGTATATTAGGGTCAGTTGGGCAATGTCTGTGGGAAAAAGATCACCATAACGCAATTTTCTCCGCCAGAAATTTGAAAGCGACATACTGTACTGCTTGGGATTCGCACCGGACGCTTCAATACGAATAGTTTATCGTGTTTAGGTGTAGAGGATACGGAAAGAGTTGGATTTGTCTAATTATGAAGGTACATCAGCTCGGAAAAGTAACTCTGATAAGAAAAGAACTCTGGAATTTGTTGTTGAGGAACTCGGACTGAACCCGGAAGTTTACATCAAGTGCCTCGAGGAGGTAGTGCTACCCTGGGTCAAGATGGTGGCTGCTAGACGACCCTATGCCTGGCAACGGGAATCTGCGCCGTTCCATACAAGCAGAAGAACACAGTTATGGCTATCAGACAATTTCTGCGACCACATAACCGCTTACATCTCGCCATCTAACTCCCTAACCTGCAACCCCCTTGATTATTATGTGTGGGCGCAATTGAGCGGGAGACAAACAAAACAGTGCTAATATCATACTATATTAGCACTAACCCCTAACCCTAAGCCGTAACCCTAACCCCTAACTCTATCCCTAACATTTTTCATATTTCCAACGGTTGGTAAATGAATTTTTACTATGGTATCATATTTACCAACCGTTGGAAATATGAAAAATGTTAGGGCTAGAGTTAGGGGTTAGGGTTACGGCTTAGGGTTAGGGGTTAGGGTTACGGCTTAGGGTTTAGGGTAAGGAGTTAGGGTGTGGATTAGAGGCAGTGAACTGGTTAACAATCAATAGTGATTTTAATTGTTGTAAACTCATTTAAAAAAAACTGTAAGGTGGTCATCGTTTTTTCCTGAACATTTTCCAGCAATGATGAGTACATCGTCATTTACGGTAGGTCGCAAATACCTCGGTAGATATCATACTATAGTGGCAGCAATAAAACTCCTTGTAACACCAAAGATGAACTGAAGTCAAGGATTATAGCAGTATTCACCAATTTAAACAAGGAGACCGTCCAGAAGGGTTACAGGAGATTTCGAAGTTGTCTGGAGGACGTGGTTGTGTGGCAATGGCGATTTTATTTAATTAATTTACTCTTTAGTATTTCAAGATATTTTTTCTGTTATTCAGGTAATTATATCTGTCAAAATGAGATGGCAGTGTTATTTTATTATTTAGACGACAATTTATCCATCGCACTCTGTATTAATGTAGGTACCTTCAAAACTTCACTAAAAAAGAGGATTTATGATGCATATAGTTTTATCGTTATGTTATTATTGAGTTGAATGATCAAAGGGTTTTTGATGCGAAAATTATTTTTTTTATCCTTTTCAGAACTTAGGAAATTTGGGTTAAATGATTTTGCGATGAAAGACATTGATTTTGAAATTCTTGGAAAAAATCAGATAATTGCAATAAAACTCAGACGTTATTTAATAAAATGGAAATATTTAAAAAAAAAATCTTTGAGTCATGACCTTTTACAATAATTGTTTTCATTTCTATAAAAAATTGATTAGAATAATTTATAAAGTTGTAAATCTTTCAAAATTCTGTATTAATTTGTAGCGGTCAAGTGATATTGTTATTAAATTAAACTGGCAGAATGACCCGGCTCGTACGACTCATACAGCAATCTCTATCACTTGACTTAAAATATGTTTGCCCTTATTGCCCTTTGCCGTGCTGATGTTGCTACATGCCTTACTTCTTGCCTATCTCACACTGCGAATTTTTCTAAGCTCTATACTAAACATTAAATCTGTTACGAAAAAAGAACTAAACAAAATGAACACAAAACGATCAGCTTTAAAAAAGAACTCGTAACTGGAAAAACCGAATGAAAAAAGAATGTTAACAACAAATACTTTTTCACACCAAACCCAGTTCTGCGGAATCAGAATCAACGTTGAGTTTAAGCAAGCGAATGAGCCAATTGGAGTAAAGTGCCATCCAGATTTAAATTTGTCCCACTTGTGACGAATGCAGCTATCGGAGTAATTGCCATGAACGTATTTGTAAAACAGACAGAGAGAGGCGACGGCGCATCTGTGAGAAAGTGACTGTAGACGAAATGCCAGATCAGGGCCAATTATATTGCATATCCGCCTCTGGAGCCTATCAAGAACCCCGAGGCAAGAGCCGAGTTTGAATTCCAGTCGAATTCATTACATTCCCTTGGTGTGCTAATAACCATGGGAAAGGTTTGAATCCTACTCCAAATTATGGGTAAATAATAAGACAGAATGTGTTCTATAGCCTTGGATGGCAACATGTCTACCACAGAAAGAAATGGCAAGACGTACTGGAATAGCTAAAGACGTATTCCAAAAGTTAAGCAGAGTATTAAGAGCCAGGAAAATTTCATTGGAAACGAAGAAAAGAGTACGTGATAGATATCACCTCCTCTATATCTTCCTCTTCTATGGCAGCGAATGCTGGACAATCTCCTCGAAGATGAAGAAGAGATTCGAAGCAATATGAATTTGGTTCTACAGAAAGATACTAAGGATAATTATGTTATACTTAACATCAGGAAGAGGCAGTTTAAATGTCTAGGGTACGTAATGAGGAAGGAGAGCTTGGAGAACCTGATACTCACAGGACAGACTGAAGGAAAAAAACCAGAGCCTAACATGCTTGATGAGGTTGAGTAAATGGATGATAGAACAGGGTTTGGGAGAAATAACAAGACCAAAAATAAATAAAAAAAACTTATTATGAGTTACAAGAGACAGGAAGATGTGGAGGGCCATAATCCTCTACATACTGTCGGGACACGGCACATAAAGCAAGGCAGAAATATAGTAAATTTAAAATTCATTGGCCATTTTCTACGATTTCCTCAAGAAGCCTCTTCGTAAAGTACCTAAAATTTAATAAAATATTAGAATGCTCAAAATATTTATTTAAGAGTACGACATAGTTAACACACACACACACACACACACACACACACACACACACACACACATATATATATATATATATATATATATATATATATATACATATTTATATGAACAACTATACTCTTAAGGTGTGCTATATTTATGGAATAAAGTGCTCAATATCAGAGATAGAGCGTGTGCAAATATAAAAGTGAATATTGATGTCAACACTTAGAGGCGACAGGCTGGTTGATGCTAGGCTCAATCGGTGCCCTGAAGATTGCGTATAGCATGAAACAGCCTGTGACCTCTAAGTTTGACTTCAATGTTCACTATATATATATATATATATATATATATATATATATATATATATATATATATATATACATTTGGGCTGCCGTTTGGGCTGCCGTTTGGGCTGCCGTTTGATCTGCGTTTTCATTTGCACGGGACTTTCTTTTCTTTGCTGTGGCCTTCTCTCGTTTGATTGCAATCTGGTCCTCTCTTGGCGGGGATTTCTTTTGGCGAGGCATACTGCTAACGCATAGAAGATATGATCGCTGGGTTTAAGCATTCCATTTATATTTAAATTTATTTTTTTAAAGTCTAACGATAATTCTTCTGCAGCCACTTAATTTAAAGACAATTTGATGTGCGTAGGTCCTTATTTTCCGTACAAACAATTATATTTATTTCATCGGTGACTTTCGCTGGATTTCGCAATTAATTTCGAATATTCCCAAATTTATTTCCAGATTATTGCACAAAAATTCGTCGCAAAAGATCACGTAAAAATTCACCGAATTTTCAGGAATGAAAACTTTGGGAATCTAAAATTTCTGTAGCATGAGCTATTGAAAGTTAGAGTGTTGTGTCCATTTAACTTAAAATATGTGACACACTGACATTCACATTTATTGCATAGATATATAAGGCGTTCACGTTGTATTCGTCGTGTAATCTTATTTCTATTATTTTTTCCTTACTTAAATTTTCCCGATATGTGGTTGTCGATACATCATTCAACATGAAAAAAACGCCCACCTCCATGTTAAGAAATATTTTTTTGGTGATATTTTGAATTATAAGTAATAGTTTTTTGTCAACTCGGATTAATTAAACTTCTAATTCTTCCTCAAATAAAGTTTCAGAATAATCTATTTTTGAAAGATTTTTTTTTTAATGTAGAGAATTACGTTGCGTTAATAGATTTATCAATATGATTTTATACATTTTAATGATAATCAGAAAAAATGTTTCCAATCAATTTAAATTCGGTTTGAAATACAGCAAAGTATTTTGCTTATTAGAAATATTAACTTTAATCTATTAGATCTGATTAAAGCCTCAGGAAATATTTTCACATTTCTGTAAATGCATTTTAAACCTTAGGTAAAGTCTTTTTTGGATAGAATCTATATTGATGCAATCATGGCCTGCAAGGTTTGGTGGGCCAACATTCCTTGAGAGAGAGAGAGAGAGTTCCACTTCTGCATTATTCAAGATGCTTACTAAGTCACAGAACTGTTTTATGAGTCAATTGGTGAGCCTCACACTATGCTCTATACTCTTTAATAGATATTTGCTATTTCTGGCTTAGTCTGGCATATATTTGAGGTGCTTGGTTTGCATTTACTCTATTAATATAATAATTGTTTGTCAGATGCGTTGTTTAATAATTAAGTTGTTTTTTAAAAGTTTTTTTTTTACTAATATTCATCCAATACAAGGCCCAAGAGTCATTCAAGGTAGAGGGTGACTGTGTTGTATGAGCGTAAAAAAAAGCAAGAAGTTCTTGGGGCCATGCAAGAAAGATAACGGCTAACTTTAGACTTGAAAAGCTCAAGATTTAATCAGTGAATGAAATCTCAGAGTTGAATCGTAGACGTTAGAAGTATAGAGTAGTAAATGACTTTAGAAAGAATCGGAAATCCAATTCTAAAAATGGTAACAACGATAAGCCTAAAACTCCTCATCAAATGATCGGTGAGTAGTATGAACCTGATATTTTAATTATTAATCCAGGTACCACCCAAATGTTAAAGTGCCCGACCTCCCCTGCTCTCTTACCCAGGAGCAGGAGAGATAGATTCTTGACTTTCTCAAGAGCATTTGTGTGAAAATGAACACAGCAGGGTAAACTGGAATTTTAACTTTTAATCGCGTTTACGCGCCGATAACCGCTACGCTCTACTCACATCCCGTGAACCGGTAGCTGAAGGATTGTATTTTACGGTTTATCAACACTTTGTCGGTTATTTAATGCCGAAAATTATTTTTAGGGGATTTGTAAGAATAATTCTTTATTTCTGCGAGTGAATATTACGCTAGCCATTTTGAAGAATATATTTTTTTCTGGATATCAGTGATACTATTCAACAGACAGCTGAAGGAATGGGTCTATTTATAACTTTCCAATGGGTATTTGCACGTAAGCGAATATAACGAACGCAACTTGGTTTCGAACTCGGTTCTCTGATTTGACATTCTCTACAGCTATCCATTGCACCAGCGCGCATCTTGGAAGTTGAAGGAAAAGGGAATGGGTGACTGTCTATAACTAAAACTACTACATTAATGCCCAGGCATCTCCCTCCCTCCCCCCTCTCTCTCACACGCACACACACACACATTCTTTCTCTCTCCTTTATGTACTTATGTGATATGTATCATCAGGAAGAGAGCGATCATTGCTCTCCACATCTTTTTTTTTTTTTTTTATTTATCCTTACATAATTTCCTCAAGACTGTTGAGACGGAGAAGTACTGCCGACTGTTTCCCTGATCACTATAGCCTGTTTAAATCTAGAAATAACCGTTATCTTCCCTTCTTATCCGCATAAATTACTCCTTAACTTATACCTCTACCTCGAGTGGCCCTCGGGGCTTTTACAGCGTGAACCTGCTTTAAAAATAAAGTAGCCAACTCACCGAATTTTATCTTGTTCTCTCGCCGTCGATGTGCGTTTTAAGTGATAAATTCTTATAGAGAATATGAAGAGTTCGCTGAAGATCGAACTCTTGATTCCCCGATGTATATGTACTGTAAGGTTAAATCTAGCGTGGGTGAATATTCAATGATAGATTTTATAACCAGACGACTGGGTAGAGCCCAGGCAATCGAAAGGAACCAGAATCAATCTGATGACTGCAATGTTCCTTAATATGAGCCAAACTTAAGAGTTAGGAATTGACGCTGAAACTTGTACTGCCTGTTTCTATACAACTGGACATTGGGAAATGCCAGCTAGATAGCCTGCTCGCCTCAGCCTGATCGATATGTTTCCAAGCTGCAACTAATCGATAGCATTATAATTCATAGTAATGCCATCGCCTGGGACTGGCGTCGACGAAATCCGAAAAAAAAAACAACCCCCACCCACAGAGAGAGAGAGAGAGAGAGAGAGAGAGAGAGAGACCATGCAGAGCGACGCGCGCACACAGAAACTTACGACTTACAGCCATATCATGTTGAAACACTGGTGCTCGTACAATCATCGAAGTTAAGCAACGTTGAGCCGAGATGGGTGACAGTATGTCATTAATTGATTGAGTTGGTTTTTACGGCTTATCAACCCTTTACAGGTTACTTAAAGCCAGAAAATATTTTTAGATTTTAAGAATATTTTTTTTAGAGGCAGTAATGTTTTAATTATATACGTCTTACTAATTAAGAAGTTCTAGATTAATAGAAAAGAAGCGGCGGGTTTATAACTTACCCAGGGGTTATTTTTGCCTAAGTAAATATAACGTAATCAACAGGCTTTGAAACTGGGTTCCATTGTCTCAGGTGTTGTAAACTTGGATGTGTGGGTGGTGTATTAGATAACGGCTCAGAATTTGAAATTGAAGCCGAGTTTCGATTCCAGTCAGGTTCCTTATATTCACTTCCCCCCGGGTTACGTATGAATCAACAAATCGACCCTGGCGTGATTCGAACGTTAACTCTAGGCCATGCGCCCAAGATAATAAAAAATGTATAAATTGTTAGAAGTGGGAAAAAGTTTCAAGTGTTCTCATTAAAATTACTTTATTAACAATAACCTGTTCACATATAAATTACCCATCCTCTTCCCCAGTTATGGGTTAATCAGTAGAACTTGTATCAGTAAATCCTTATTATTTCCAAGAGTCTAAAAATACTTCCTGACGTTAAATAACCTGCAAGAGGTTCTCCAAAATATTTTCACAGCCACATCAGGTTGAAACACTAGGTCTTGTACAATCGCCGAAGTTAAGCAATGTCGAGCCTAGATGGGTGACGGCTAGCGAATACCAGGCTTGAATGTTTCGGGCGCTGTAATGAATAATGGCTGGGAATTTCAAGTTGAAGTTGAGTTTCAATTCGAATTCCAAGTCAACTGCATCATATTCAATTTCCCGCAAATACCCTAGAGAAAGGCATGAGTCAGTATCTTCTCCCCGTCCGCAGGTATGAGTTAATTAGTAGAACTTGTATCATTAAATCATTATTATCTCCAAGAGTCTAAAAATATTTCCTGGCTTTAAATAACCTGACAGATAAACCGTAAAAAAATCAATTTAATCTATCAGAACCTTTCTGATGATTGTGTTCGTAACACCTTTGAAGATAAAAAAAAAATGATTGTTCATTAAAAAACAACAATTCTAATAATACTGATTCGAAAAAAAAATGACAGATCTGAAAGGGCGAGAAAGTTGATCGACTAGGAACTGTGCAAGTGACGTTTTGATCAAAGTCACAAATATATTACCAGTCCAGAATCTGTCCTACACAATAAAACAGATAAAAATCATAATTTTATATTTGTCTATTCGAATCAGTAAGACCATCGTAATTGTTATCTTTTCAACCAAAATGAGCTTACGTTCGTGCAAAGACAGGAAAGTAATCCGTTAAAATCCACATCTTGAAAATTCACATCTTGAAAATTCACATCTTGAAAATCCACATCTTGAAAATTCACATCTTGAAAATTCACATCTTGAAAATTCACATCTTGAAAATTCACATCTTGAAAATCCACATCTTGAAAATTCACATCTTGAAAATTCACATCTTGAAAATCCACATCTTGAAAATTCAAACATAATAAAAATGACAACTTAACGGTGTCCGGTAAGTATCGAACTCACGACTAATGAATTGCAACTCCAGCTTGATGACCAATATGCCAAGTGAGGGGCCCAAGAACTGCTTTTAATGAATGCACTCTCTTTAAATTAAAATTAGGGTTAATTGAAATTTACCACTAGGGAATACCAGATACTGTAATCTTGGATGAGTGGGTGGGACAATGGAACCTAGTTTCAAATCACGTTAGTTTCATTATATTTACATAGGCGCAAAAATCCCCTGGGAAAGTTATGAATCCACCGATTCTCTCCCAGATCCATCTACGGCTTAATTAGTAAGACATATATCACTAAAACATCATTTCTAGCTTTAAGTAACCTGTAAAGGGTTGATAAGCCGTAAAAAACAACTCAATCAATTAATGACATACCGATTAACTACACAGGCATGTATTGTAGATTTAATTACATTTTCTGGAATAAGTATGTATAGAAACTACTGATCCCACAAAGTGAGGGATACGTTTGTATATTAATCGTAATATAGAATTGATCCCCACTTTATATACACACTATAATTTTTTTGCTTTTGTTATCAAATTTTGATTAGCTATTAATCCGGTACTTCTTAATTAGTAAGACATGTATCACTAAAACATTATTGCCCCTAAACATATTCTTACAATCTAAAAATATTTTCTAGATTTAAGTAACCTATAAAGGGTTGATAATCCGTAAAAAAAAATCAATCACTTAATGACATACCGATTAGCTACACAGGCATGTCTTGTGGATTTATTTACATTCTCTGGAATATAAATGTATAGAAACTACTGAGCCCGCAAAGTGAGGGATCAATTTATATATTAATCGTAATATAGAATTGATCCCCCACTTTATATCCATACTATAATTCTTTGATTTTGTTATCAGATTCAGCTATTAATCCACCTCTTCTTAAATAGTAAGACTTGCACCACTAAGTTATACTAATTTTTATAATCGGAAAATATTTTCTGGCTTTAAATAACCTGCATATGGTCGATAAGCAGTGGAAAACGAATCAATAAACACTTGTTGATGTGATCTAGTGTTGTAAAGTAGTTTTCACAGTGGGGGCTTGTATTTCACTAAGTCGGTCCTAAATTAGGTTCGACGTACAAAACGTTAGGAACTTGAAATAATAGTTAATGACGCAGCAATCTAGTTGTGGTGGTTGATACTTTAAGGTCCGACATCGACTGACTCACACAACTCACTGAGCGATATTCAGTCACCCACCCCCCACGAGGGCATGATTGTGGCAAAAGGCCGGTTTAACATGGGATCTCCAAGCCCGTGGGCTCGGCCAAAAATATGCCCTTTGAACCCGTATAAACGGGTTCAGGGTCGGTTTGCCTCCCCGAAAGAGACTCCGCCCTTCGGCGTAGCCTCGTTCGGGTTCCTCCCTGCCCGATGCAGAGAGTTCAACCGGTCAGCCGGTCGTCCGACTTCAGACTGAAATCAGACCAACTCACTGGCGACCGCTACTACTACTACTTATTATCTGTGGGAGAGTCTAATTACAATAGCATAGGTATGATCTAGTATAACATCTAGGGAGTGTTGCAGGTGGGGTAACGTAGCAAGACAAGCGTTGTCTCACCATGTCCTATATTCGTTCGATGGGATACAGATCTGCCGATCTTTCTGACCGGGGAAATTACTAAACATTATTATGAACATTGTGAATATCACGGGCATCATGTCAGAAGGCATTATTCTTCTGGACAAGCTCTTCGTCTTTCTGCTGCAGGAATAATTGCAGAATGATGTTCTTGGCGTACATGGTGCTCTTCTGGGTTCCTTCCCGAAACACCAAAGTCGAGCAAGTGCTGTAACTTATGACATCCGAGACAATGATGTCAGGACTTGGGCCTGTGTGTTGTGTACGGTTACGCTCTGAAAAGTCTCACTTTACATGTCTACGCCGCACACTTGTTCTTCCCTCACATTGAGGTAATACATTCTCTCATCATTGAACATTGCAGCGAGACATTAGACACGCTGGTATCTCTCTGGGCTTGTGTATAACAACATTGTGGCTAGTGGCACACATACATGGAGTACAGTCCCAGGTAACGATTATCAACAATTCATTTTGATGCTCCTGAGGTCATACTTTGCTTTGTGCCTGGGACGTCATGGGCTCTGCCTCTTACGAAGCGTCGATATTGTAGATTATTTCCAACACATTGTCACCCAGAATCTAGTCAAATAATGTTTATTTGACCATTATTTGCAACGTCAAGGCACCAACATTTCGAGCCAACAAGCAAAACAGTTCCCAACAATGGCTATCCAAGCCGTTCGAAGACTCATAATCTGACCAATTGTTTTAGCTGAAGAAATGCGGCATAATCCCATGTACAACTACGCCCTCAAAGTCTATATCCGCACTGGGTGGCAAAACGCGTAAAACAGCGCTGACACGGCTCTAGCATGATATTTCTTTGCATTAGATTAATTCATCATATACGGGTGGCCGAGGTGTTAAAACGTTAGATTTCTTACCGAGGTTCGAATCTCACCAGAGTCCATTTGTTCAGTAAGGTGACTAGTACGCAGGGGGTTACACAGTGGGAGCGAGAGTAAAGAGGTGGGATAGACGAAAGGATGAAGAGAAGGGCAGGGGATACTTCAGGGCCTCTGGAGATGACGATTGACATTACATTTGAATAGTTGGAGATTATAGCTATCAGGGAAACAAGTAATAGGAAGGGAATTCCACAGACTGGAGGTGCGAGACATGAAGCTGTTGGAGTAGAAGAGATAGCCACATTTAGTCGTTTCAACAGTGAAAGGATGGGACCGAGATGCCAGCCTAGTAGCACGCTTAAATTCATGCAGTCTGAGAACTAGCGACAGTGGCTCGTCAGAGCAGTTACCATGAAAATATTTGTAGAAAAGACGGAGGGAGGCGACGGAGGGAGGCGACGGAACGTCTGCGAGAGAGCGACTGAAGACGAGATGCCAGATCAGGACCTATTACATTGCATATCCGTCTCTGGATTTTGTTATTTATTGATTTATTTATGTGTTGCTTTTAATCCTTTCTTTATTTTATTACTGTTAAAGATGTAGCAGAGATCTGAAACTGAATCAATAAACATTGGCATGATATGAGCTCGTATTTAGCGGCATGGGTAGTTCGTCTGCCATTGAGCGAGACCCAAATTGCTTGCCTAACAATAACAAATAAAACGAAATATAACTCACGATTTTTGAAGTATAAATTACAACGGGGACCTCATCGAAGCCACACAAATACAATTGAATTTGAGAACAAATACGATGACCTTTGAAAATTTTATTTATTGAACTTTATCAGAAATCTTTACGAATGAGGATAGCATGCAGATGTTACGATTTTTTTGAATTTTATGATCTTTGTTTTCATTGGTCGGATAGATAACACATATCAAAATAAATGTCAAATTTCAGTTTTCCTTTGTGTCCCTTACCCAATCATTTTGTCGGATTCAATCCACACTTTCAACACATACACGCACACACAAACATAGAGACACAGACATATATATATATATATATATAAACAGATTTCTAGTACTGCCAAATCTAATCAGACATTTGAGGAATAAAAAATATGGGATCATATTAAACATAAGATACAACAATATCCACGTTTAAAACATAAAATGTAAGGTACCTTTCGACCGACACATTTTCAAACACAATCGTCGGTAATCTAAAACGGAGTACTAATAAGAAAATTTTTTTTTATTAATACCGTAATAAAACAAGATGGTAAGGGAAAAAAATTATTTTGCCTCAAATCATGTAATCGTTCCCCCAAATAAGGCCAACTTAAACTTCATCTCCCGTTGTACGCAGAGGGCCGGCCTACGTATGTTGATAATAACAGACACCAAAATGTCATGGTGGAGTCTGTTCCTAGCCCTAATGCAATACCGATTGCTGACTTTTCTCATTATATATATATATATATATATATATATATATATATATATATATATATATATATATAATGAGAAAAGTCAGTAAGAGTTATAATCCGTTGTTCTTAGCAGTTATTTTTATTTTAAAAAAACGGTGCTCGATACAAAACAGCAGAGCAAAATATTATAGATATTTTTTAAAAAAAATATGATTCTATCGTGACACAGAAAATGTCCATGTTTCAATATTGAAACTAAATTTATAAATTTAATTATTATCATTAAACTTAAAATCCACAGTCTCGTTCCATTGTCAAGCGATAATAGGAATAAACTTTCAAAAGATTTCTTTGAAATTTTATTCTTATCATGGTGGATGATAATGGAACGAGACTATGGAATCATTTTAAAAAGAAAATTATATATACACACAAGTGGAAAATTCGGTCAACACCCAGCAGTGACAGTCTGTTTCATGCTTAAACACGCAATCTTCAGGACTGACAATAGCGTTTCAGCATGAAACAGACAGTAGCTATTGTGTGTTGATATCAATGACAACTTTTATATTTGCATAATCTCTATCTGATATTGTGCACTTTAACTCAAAAATATAACATACTTTAAAGCTAAATTTAATCATATATATATATATATATGTGTGTGTGTGTACGCAAGTAGGCAGAAAAATAGGAAGGAACACGTTGCATAATCCGGATTTCATTAGTATTTTTGTTTTTATTTTTACGAAGACAGTGCTCCATACATAAGTAGAGCTTATATTATATTTTTTAATATTATAATATAAGCTCTACTTATGTAGAAGTAAATGAAGGATATATATATATATATATATATATATATATATATATATATATATATGTGTGTGTGTGTGTGTGTGTGTGTGTGTGTAATCATATCACCACCAGCAACGCAATAAAGCCACTATGGCACTAGGGATTACTGCGTGTTAAAAATAAGAAAAACGCAAAACATTATTAAGGAGCGAGTACAATAAAAGAAAAGAAATCAAGATGTCTGTAGATAACGATTGACATTGCATTTAAAGATTTGAAGATCAAAATTAACTGGTAAGCATGAACCGTGAAAGCGTGAAGCCGAAAGAGAGATCCACAAGGGAGAAAAGAAACTGTTTGCATAGAACTTACGGTTCCATCTAGCCAATACACCTGTAAAACCTTCAGACATTGTTGCCAAGTTTGTCCTGTGCTTAAATGCATAAAACATAGTTACCATAGGCGAAAGTTCATCCGAAAAATTACCATGAAATTAATCCTAGACAAGGCACAGGGAAAGTACATTATGGTGGTGGGAAAATGACTGAAGCCGAAATGCCAGGTCGGGACCTATCATATTACTGATTCTTTTTTGGTATTTTATCAAGTGGTAACAATATTTAAAGTATAAACGAATAGTGGATTTATAATTATATAAGATAGTCTCGGGGGGGGGAAAAATGTCTAGCGCGATAGTGTAAAATAACATATCAGAGATCTAGCAATTGATTCAATATAATCTTTCCCCTTTATATCAGCAAGAAATGTTAGCCCGAAAAGGCGTAACGAGTCACTTTTTTGCTGGTTAGTATCAGCCATGCAGAAAGGGGTCTCTCAGATGTTTAGTAGAGGTAAATTCCGTTTCGGGGGGAGTGAAAATGAACAAACTATTGCTGGTCTCAGTAAACAGTAGATTGTAGCTCATTTAAGGCCGCCAATGTGACCTCATCGAACCGATCAAACTTACTATTGAGACAGGAGAGAGTGTCATTAGTAGAGATACCCTGTTGAGAGCTGATGCCATTAAGAAGGTCATTGGCAAAAAATAGGAATAGCGTAGGTTTCTAAGGATGACACTCTGGAGGGGGGGGGCACTTGCATTATTACAAAAAGATGTGTGGCCATTCAAGACAGGTTTCACTTCTCAATTTTGATAAGATAGATATTAATGAGTTCAAAATTCATTTAGAAAGACCATAACCTTTGAACTTGTGAAGAAGACCGGTATGTCAAACTCTGTTGAAAGTTTTCGATATGTCCAAAGCAACAACCCGAGCTTCACCACTCTTATCTAAAACTTGACAGACTCAGCAATAATACATAATACGTTATCAGTGGACCTAGAGAAGCGAAAGAAGGTCATGTGATGTGAGATGTTTAAATAATTCAGAGTTGACTAGAGTCTCTAGTAGTTTGTCAGAATGATTAGAGTCTCTAGTAGTTTGTCAGAATGATCAGAGTCTCTAGTAGTTTGTCAGAATGATGTAGAAGGCTATTAGACTGATAGAACGATCAGGGGGTTCGTCTGAGTTCTTAAAGACTGAAGCTACAAAAGAGGATTTCCAACAAGCAGGAAAGCAAGATGTTTATTGCAGAGAACAGTAGCCAGTTTGGAAGCTCATTTCTAAAGGGATTCTGCAGGGATACCATCGGATTCACGTGCTTTTTGGGGATCCATATTGTGAGATGATGATAGCAGAATTCGTGTAAAATCATATGTATATCACCCAATAGAGACAGTTGGAAAATTAGTCAAGTATGCTCCAGATACCAAGGGTAGAGTTTGAAAAGAATTTACGAGCAAAGCAATCTGCATTATCAACAGAAGTTAACACCTGAAATTGAATAAAAAGAGGAATAGATACTAGTACTCTTATTTTACACACTATTATAAAATGATGAGATTATTTCCGTACAGATGTTATAATTTCAGTGTATGTGGAGGTTCAAGATACGACCTCAGTGTCGCTTCATGGTTCTCAGCCTAAAGTCAAAGTAGAGTGAAGATGCTAGAATTTTGATTCATGTTCTTTTGATTATAGCCAGAGAAACGGAAAGTTCCATGGTCCTCAGAACAAAGAAAAGCTGCTAAATTTCGTTTCGTAGTCCTCTCTGTATGATCGGAGCAGAGGAAAGCCGATAAATTACGATTTATGGAATTCACTTAAGGATCAGAGCAAATAAAAGCTGCTAAAATTCTATTCAGGGTCCATCTCTTAGTTTCATAGCCGAAAAAAGTCGCTAAATTTCGTTTCAATTTTTTTTTGTTTTTTGTTTAGGGTCAGAGAACTGCGATAATTTAGTTCATGTCTCCCTGCCCAGGTTCGCAATAATGTAAGCTGCTAGGATTTATTTTTATGGCCCTTTGCTTAAGCACAGTGTAGATTATAACAGCTAGGATATCGGGGGATTATCAAGCTACAATACCTAAATTGAATTTCGGTTTTCGGGCTTAACGCACACTAAAGAAGTGTGCAGTCCTCAGGCGCGGGATGGGGGATCTATATTGAAAAATAAGTCTCATTTAGTCACATTCCATGAGAGTATTTTGGTCAGCCTATGAACTTTTCAGTCGACCCTCGTATATCTATAGACGCGAAAAGTGGGTGGAAAATCATTTCTAATAGGTTGTCGCTGTAGATTTTTTTTTTTTTTTTGAAAATCACTAAAGTTTCAGTTGATTCACGAAACTTCGTCACAGCTTGATATTGAATGGTTTTTATAGAACTGGGCTAAATTTCAAATCCAGCGGACATTAATGGCCTCAGTGCGAGAAAGACCAATTCTTTGGCTGTGTCATCAGATAAGCATTATCTTATTTTATTGAATTATTGCTAAAGATTTGACGAAACAGAAGTCATCTATGATTGTCCTAACTGAGAATACCCATCTACTTATCACTTTCGGAAACTCTAAGGCTTCCTCAGCATAGTTCTGGTATGATCCATATCTAGGCTCCGGGTATTGAAGAAAAACAAATTCGTCTGAGCAAGCGTCTACTAAAGGGATTAACTATCGAACTCAGCATACTCAAAAATGAGCAGGTAATGCCTATGCATTGACTTTCATTCGGCTGTACTAATAGATTGTTTTTATTGATTTGATTCTTTTATGGTTTGTCAACCTTTTGCTGGTTATTTAAAGCCAGAAAATATTTTCAAATTGTAAGACTATTTTGTGAGATAATGATTTACTGACAAAAGTGCTACTAATTAACCCATAGCTGGGAGAGAGGAGTTGGATTCATATCTTTCCTTAAGCTATTTGCGCGGAAGTGAAGATAACGAACTCGAATGGAATTGGAACTCAGCTTCTCTGATTTACAATTCCGAGCCGTTATCTATGACACCAGCCGCACATCCAAGCTTACAGCACTTTGTATTAGACCAGATTATGCAGTCTCTTCCAGAATCTAAGGCATACTCAGCATAATTAAAAATGTAATCTATATGTCGGTTCTGGGTGTTGAAGAAACACAAATGAGTCTGAGTAAGCGTCTACTACAGGGATTAACTAGCGACTCCAGTTTTCTCGGAAACGTGCAACCATTATGTCGCAGGTATTGCATTGAATTTGATCCTAACTGAGTGCCCTACTACTACTGATCGATGAACAATATTGATGCACTTCTCGAAGTCCAGGTATCGTATTTTTTGTCATTTCGTTCCTCTCTGGGCATCCTATCATTGAGGCCTTGTTACCGTTAAGGAGAGCCAAGGTAATAATTACGGATTTGATATCATGGCCCAGTGGATGAAAGATTTTATTGATTGATCCAGTAGTGACTTAAATGAAAGAGTTATGCGTTCAATCGCTGGCCACAGTAGAAAGAACCAAAAAAAAAAAAAGAAAATAAAGAAAAGAAAAGACCTGGAGACGTATCAAAGGAAATTACCTAAAACTGAGATATCCAAAGGCATGTTAGAACAAACTGACCCCATGGATTCCTTTCGAAATTCCAGATATCACCTGAAAGCCGAAGCTTACAACGGCGGAAAAGTTGTGAATAATGCAATAAAAATTAGGCTAACAGTCCGAACAATGTAAATAGTGTTAATACCAAAGACTTTGTTTTTGTCAAATTCTAAAAATTAAGAACGGAAATTCCCATTTTCCAAATGAAGTAATTGGTTGATAAGTGGTTTAGCACAATGCTTCGAAATGTTCTAGCCAGATTAAAGTATAAATCACGTCGATATGGCCATGTTCCGTATAGTGAACATCGGAGTAGAGAACTGAATCGAGACCGATATTATAAATCTGAAATATTACATCGTATTTAAGAGAAATGGCTTCGACTTAAAACTGAAGCCGATTTGTGCAGTTGACCAAACGTGCCATTGACAAAAGCATCGGGGATTATCTCAGCAAACAACTGCTTTCCGGCACGCGTGAAGTTAGACAGCGCGAAATTGGCCAATAGCCAGCGAAATTCAAGGATTTCGTTTACTCTGTTGCGATAGCTTACTAGCATACTGCTGGTGTTATTGTCTGAGGTATACAGTTCGATTGTTCTTCCGCAAGACTTGTTCCATTCTAATAAAATTCCAGTTTTAAAAAGAAATCCTTATATATATGGTGGACGCTTCAATCGTGAACGATAAATGAGGATCAGCATTGGATGGTGCCTTTCATTCTACACTTATGCATGATAGCAGGGGCTATTTTGGAAAAAAATCAGGTAAGGGAAACATTTCATTTGTGCTTTCTTAAGTGTGATACAAGCCCAAACTTCATGAGGGCGACAAAGCCACACTGACAGATGTAATCTGTTAAAGCAGGATTTTGATGGCGTCTCTGCTTCAGAGCTTTACAAAGCTGATCACGGTGCTTCAACCAACTGTTTTCAAACTTAATGAAACATGCCTTACGCCACACTTTTCGGCTTGTTGCTTGGGCTTCCCAGGTTTTCAAATCAAAATTGAGACGTTTAAGTTGTCTTTCAATTTGTCTCTGTAGCGGAAGAGTAGGCTTCCAACAGAACGCTTGAAGCGTGGTAGTTTTCTATACAGAATCATGTTTGGAGACATATGCTCATCCATTTTAAAAAAGTGACCAGCCCACGTAAGTTGTATTTTTGCTAGAATGGTTACAGTATTTTCTGATGTTGTTACATTTCTTCAGTATTGCAGTATTCTTGAGCCTGTTAGCCCATTTCATATCACATATGGCACGAAGACACCGCATGTGATATATATATATATATATATATATATATATATATCTTCTTATACAGGGTTTATCAAAAATACTTTTACAAAATTTGGGAAGGATTCCTCACACAAAACAAGGACAAAAGTCTATATAAATCTATGCCCACAGATCCTTCGTTTTTGAGTTACTAAGTTTAAAGTTTACACTAGACACTGTTAAAAGTATATTCTAAGATACAATCCCAAAATACGTTTGCAAAGTTTGAGGTCGGGTTCCTGATACCAAAATAAATTCATATAAACATATGCCCAAAAGGCCATCGTTGTAACTCAACACAGAAACTCATAAAAAATGTTCAAAATGCCCCCCGCTTGCATCTACGCACTTATGCACCCGTCAGATCATTGACTGGTGAAACTTTTCAAATACTCCCACACGAATGTCGAATGGTTTTGCAGGTCCCCATAACCAGTTAACGAAGCGTCACTTCATTATTAATATCTGCTGCATAAGCCAATTGTTTTAGGTAGTCCCAGAGATAAAACGATTGACATCGGAGGGAAAGTGCAAGATATGGAACTTGTTCTCCACTACCTATGCATCTTTCCAGCCAGTAAAACGCGAACAACGTGGCTAAAATGTGCTGGAACACCATTATGAATGAACCACGTACGCCTTCGTATTAACAGGTCTGGAAGTGTGTGTGAAACAAAGTCACTGTATACAGCTCCTTTAAGACGTGCTGGGAGCCCATATGAACCTACCAGACAGTCACCTACAATTCCAGCCCGCACAATTGACAGTAAATTTAGCCTGTATTGTGCTATGGGGATTCCGATCTGCCCACCAATATTGGTTGTGTAAATTTGTTATTTCATCTCTTCCAAATGATATCCCAACCGTAAACAAGACTGAAGAGACAAACAATGGATCCGCAGGCTGTTCAATAAAACATCGGCAAATGTTCTCCCATGGGGAGTGGTCAGAAGACGAAAGACCCTGTGCACATTGCAAATGATACGGATACAGGAGCTGCTCTTGAAGTACTTTCCACGCGATACAATGAGATTTACGACATGCTAGGACCACTTGAGCTGAATCGTCGCCGAAAGCCTGTAGAATGCGTTCTTCGTAGACAGTCTTCGGCGATCCATAGTTTGTGGTGCTACGGATCCTGTTTCAGCAACGCGACGATAAAAAGAAGCATATGTTGGATGACTCGGCTTCCTTCGGTTAGGAAAGTCAATCTCATGAAGCCACGCCTACATCACCATTCGCGCGGTCGTATGTAAAAATCATATCTTCCTGCCCGCGATATCAATGGTCTCTCACTGTTAAACAGAACACTTCTCATAATGTCCACGAATAACCAATGTAACCTTGTCTACATAGCTACACGGCGTCATCTACTGTAAACGTTTTTTAAACTTAATAACTCAAAAAGAAGGATTAACGGCCATAAATTTATATGGAGTTTTGTCCTTGTTCTGGTGTGAAGAACCCGCCCCCAAAGTTTGTAAAAGTAGTTTTGATACACCCGATATATATATATCGTCGACTCTCCCGTTGAGTTCGACGTATGGGGGTCAAGCAGATCAGTTCCCAGGAAACCGACAACGGCACATGAGATTTGATTATAGTGGTGAAGGTTTCGTGCAGGAGCAGTCACACTTTTTGAAGGGCCGAATTCAGAGACCTGGTGCACTAAAGTGCCACAAGGTCCCCAAACGACTCTCCGCAGGTTTTGAATTCAGAGTTGTCCTTCTCCCAAACCAGTTGCCATCCAATGCTATAGAACCCAGACCATATATATATATATATATATATATATATATATATATATATATATATATATTAAGAAATGGACAAAGTCCGACAATTTATTTATTAAAGGCATTTTTATGTTTAACGTTCTTTTTATAGATACAAGTATTGAAGTAAATGCTCTGTTTATAATAAACAGTATTAAATAACATTTACCGGCCTGAATGTCCGAGAAATTTTCATAGAAAATATTCGTCCTTTGACAGGATTCGATCCCGCATCCTATACCGAACCGTCATTTACGCTGGCGTGCTTTGACCGCTCGGTCACAAAGGATTGTTGGCAAGGTTGAATTTACTGTTATAAACTTCAATCTTCCATGAATCTCGTACATTCATAACTGCTCTGGCGTATTAAATGTAAACAAATGACGTCATATATTGAGAAATGGACAAAGTCCGACAATTTATTTATTAAAGACATTTTTATGTTTAACGTTCTTTTTTATAGATACAAGTATATAAGTAAATGCTCTGTTTATAATAAACAGTATTAAATAACATATTTATTATATATATATATATATATGTATTGTATTGGCTTTAAATATAGTATTCAACTCATATTAAATCCCTAATTTATTTGTAGAGAAGTTTAATATTTAAATTGCTAACAAGCATTAAATTAATTTCTTCGTGGATTTTTGTAAACATTGAAATTACTATCAAACGTTAAAATCTGTTTTTACTTAAATTACGCAAACTATACCACCCCTCTTCCTCCTGCGTAAAACTTAAATACATCTCCTTTCTCTTTACTTCCCCCTTTGTTCTTTTTCTTTTTCTCTTTTCTCTCCTTCCCTTTCAACATATCATTTCCATTGAGTTGGCCGATTAAGCAGGTCAATCTCTGATCCTTTCCCCCCTCCTTCCTCAATATTAAGTATGATAGAAAGAAATACGAAAATAAACCCTCTCTAAACTCGACGATGTCTCTCACACCACTCCTCGCTACCTTCTCTGTTTAATTACACAAACTTAATACTACCCGTCAAAAGTGTAAATAAAAAAAGACAACATTTATAAGGCATTTTTTAAAAGAAAAAGCTGAAATAAAAAAAAAAAACTAAAAAAAAACAACGGGTTTCGCCCAAAGACTTATCAAGTTTATTTTTTTCTGGGAATTTAAAAAGCGTGTAAATTAGATTTAAATTAACCAATGATTTATGACTTTATCTAGGTCCCTCTCTAGAGGTCCTTGTATATCAAATCTCGTGAGCCTTCCCTTTGTAAACAGAGGGAATACTTGCTGGGTCTGAATATTATTGGACTCTAGTTTCTTGACATTCATTTTTTTTCTTCCATTCCATTCGTTAATTTAATTTACACGTTTTTTTTTAATTTCCCAGAAAAAAAGAAAAAACTTGATAAACCGGTTGTATTTTTTATTTTATTTTAGCATTTTCTTTTAAAAAATGCCTTGTAAATTTTGTCTTTTCCTATCTATTATTAAATTTTCTACCACGAAAAACTTAATCCTCTTCGTAAAAAAATTTAATCCGATTGTTTGTGTTTTTTACGGTATATCAACATTTTGCAGGATACTTAATGCCAGAAAATATGTTCAGATTATAATAATATTTTTGAGGGATAATAATGATTTACTGATAAAATTCTTACTATTTAACCCATAGTTGGGTTGACATGAGTTGGATCTATATTTTTCATAAGATTATTTGCGCGTGTGTGAATAAATGAACCCGACTGGAATTGGAAATCGGCTTCCTTGACTTTCAATTCCGAGCCCTTATACATTACCACCGCACATACCTAGTATTCCCAAGCAGTCATCCATCTAGGTACTGACGAGGCTCGACGTTGCTTAACTTTGTAGGAGAAGCGGTGTTAGCGTGATGTGACCGTAAGCCTGTACTGCTATATCAAAAAAGGTCTCCGTTAAAATACTATTTAACTTAGTACAATTTGTCTACTATTATTTGGAAAAAAGAGAAATGCTATGAAGGACCTTGCCTGGAAGGTCGAGAGTAATGGGAGCCCTAACTGGTTGTCAGGGTTTTCTGTGACTAGAATTATGTTTTTTTTTTTTGGGGGGGGGGTTAGTTCACTGTTTTCATGGTCTAAGCCTATATTTAAAGCGTCTCCAGACTGAAATAATTCTCACGTCATTATTATGTTAATTTAAATTAGAAATTTCCTATTATCTGTGATCATCCCTATTTCTAACCTTGAAGCTTGCTGATCTGAAACAATTTATATGTGACGCGTGCCTTGTTCAGAAAACGTCACCAAAATTTTATTTATCTTACCTCCCTACTGTAGATAACAGTTTGTTTGTTTTTTATGTGGAGAATCCATTTTTTTTTCATCCCAAGCAAGACAAAAAAAAAGCCACTCTGAAGCAAGAGGTTACTGAGTGTTAGATAATATGAGGCAAACCACAATTAAGGAGAGAGGATAATAAAAGAATTGAGAAGGGAGAAGATAACGATTACGATTGCATTTGAATTTTTGAAGATCAATGTTGACTGGGAAGCAAGAATGCGGAAGAGATTTCTGCAAGCGAGAAGTACGATAGAAGAAACTGTTAGCATAGAACTTACGGTTACATCTAGTCATTTGAACAATTAAATGATGAGACCTTTCCGCCAATCTAGTACTGCACTTAAATTCATAAAGTTTAGGTACCATAGAGGAAAGTTTATCAGAACAATTACCATGAAAATGTTGATAGAAAAGACGCAGGGAAGCTACGTTTCGGCTGCGGAAAGGAATTGAAACTCAGATGCCAGATGAAGACCAATAACATTGCAGATTCTTCTATGAATTTTATCAAGAATATTTAAATATATAACAGGAGCACCAGGCCGGTACGTGTATATATGAGACAAGAACAACAATTGCCCAATCTCCACAACCACTGTTACAGTAGTGTGGATTTTATACTGACCTCACCTCTTATAATACAATGAAAGTGTTAGCGCAGTGTTAGAATCAGCGGGGAAAAGCGGCTTCTCCCATCTAAAATGAGAAGAACAGATAGAATTCTTTGATCATCAAGATGCAAAAAAAAAAAAAAATTCCGAGCAATTTTTTAATCTATGTTAATTTTGATTCTTCATTCCTTTAAAGATCTGTTTTCATTCTCTTAGACTGGTCATCACCGAAGGCGAGATAATCCAATTTGCCTTGCTATGTAACCCACACCTGGCTGATGGAGGGAAAGAAGAAAAGCCTTTATACCTTTCCTAAAGTTATTAATGCGAAACTGAATGCAACAGACGAGCCCGGAATTTGAACTTGGCTCGACGATTCCACTTTCTGCGTCAATATCCGCTACACTAGACATATAATTTTTAATCAATTCAGCCCAAGCAAGTCGATAATGCCAATAAGATACAAATGGCTTCAGGGAGTGAAAGAGACTGAAAAATAATTAAGAAGGAACCGGAAACCCAATCCTAAACAGGAAACAAGGGATAAATCTCTGTTTCTGTTCAAAAGCCCTGGAAGAAGTGTGAACCGGGCGATGGACGAAACTGTCTTCTCCTATTGAAGATAAATAAATAGTAAATAAAATTTCAGGGTTCGGGCAGAGGCGTTAGAAGTATAGAATTGAAGTAAGCTTTAGAAGGAACGGGAAACCCAATCCCAAACAAGAAACAAAGGAAAAAAGAATAATCCTGTTCAAGAGCCTGTGGAGGAGTGTAAACCGGACGATAGGCGAAGCTATCTTCTCCAGTTGAGGAAATATAAATAAATAGTAAATAAAATTTCAGCTTTCAGATAAAGGCTTTAGAAGTATAGAGTTGAAGTAAACTTGAGGAGGATCCAAAAATCCAATCCAGGAAACAAGGAATAAACCTTCTACTACGGTTCTATATACATGATATTTGAGATTGTATTGATTTCCCAGTGCGACTATACCAAGAAGACATCGAGGAAGTCGATAATTTTGTTTACCTGGGAAGTGTCATCAGTAAAAATGGTGGGGGAGCAAATGAAGACATCAAGTGCCGAATCAACAAAGCCCGACACGCTGTGGCCAAATCTAGAGATCAAGGGCCCTCTCAATTTACAACAAGACCCTGATTTTCAACACCAACATGGAGTCGGTCCTACGGCTCAGAAACCTGTTGGGTAACCAAGATCAACACCCACAAACTGCAGACATTTACCCACCAATGTTTCAGGGACATCCTCAGTATCAGGTGACCGGAAGTCGTCTCCAACGACAACCTATGGGACAGGACCAAACAAGTCCTACTCAATATTGACATCAAGAAACAGAAATGAGGATTGATTGCCCACACACTGCGCAAGCTTTTTTCTAGTGTCACCAGGCAGGCCCTTGACTAGAGTCCACAAGGGAAGCGAAAAGTGTGACAACCAAAACAGACTTGGTGTAGAAGTGTTGATGCAGAGGTGAAGGCAACCATCATGACATGGGCCCAGCTGAAGAGGATCGTCCGGAACCGCTTCAGTTGGAAAGATGTTGTTGGTGATCCCCAAGGTATCAAGGGGCATAAATAAGAAAGAAGAATAGACTATAGCCCTGTGTTCTGTTGGCATGATATAACCTTACTGTGAAACCATTGATATTATCTGGCCACTGTGATACAATTGGGGTTTGCGTCTCACATCACGTTGAAATCTTCTCCAACGACCAACTGTGGGACAGGATTAGACAAGCCCCAATCGAGATTGACATCAAGAAACGGAATTAGGGATGGATCAGCCACACACTCCGTAAGCCTGCTTCCAGTGTCACCAGGCAGGCCCTTGACTAGAGTCCACAAGGGAAGCGAAAAGTGTGACAACCAAAACAGACTTGGTGTAGAAGTGTTGATGCAGAGGTGAAGGCAACCAGCACGACATGGGCCCAGCTGAAGAGGATCGCCCAGAACTGTATGCGTTGGAAAGATGTTGTTGCGGCCGTATGTTCCGTAAGGCATCAAAAGGTATAGTAGTAGTATTGATCAAACAGATAAATATTTAATCGATTCCCTTTATGTCACTGGGCGTAAGAGTGGTGTACCAGGAGTAGACTTACCTAGATTTAGTAAATATTTGACTGCGCCTTCAATGTCACAACAAGAAGTTCCTTTTGCAAATCAGGGAAATCAATTTTCAGCTATTCCCTATAATTTTGATCTCAGCTGTGTTTATTCTATAATCATAATAAGGGCATTTTAAATGGCGGGGTTATTTCCCGTCTTATCCGACGCCTGTTAGTCCCGTGCTGTCCTAATTATTCTAAACATTTTAACATAAGTGCTGAATATGTCAAAGGTCTGGATAATGAAAATGTAGCAAATGGACGGGTGACTTATTCTTTAGAAAAAAAAAATGAAACTTATATATATATGCTGTGACCCTCGGGACATGGGTGATCATGACTCCCCATAACTTTCTGCCCTTTGTAGCTCTGTAAATTTAATCTTTTCTCTGTCTCTTCTAATCCCTGCTCTGCCATCTATTTACCCAAGTCAGTTAGGTAGGTTAATCGCTGTTTTCATCTGTCTTTCTTGCATTTAAAATGTCTTGTGAGTGTCACATTTTTCAAGCTTCCTTTCCTCATTATATGCCATATAAATTTTAACTTTCGTGTCCTGATGTTAAGGACAGGTGTATTTTCCATGTAAAACTTCGTCGTTGTTCGGTGCATGTTATTCTCAGCATCGTTCTGTAGAACTACATTTATGTTGCTTCAAGTTTCTTTATCTGTGATATGATTATTCAGAATTCTCTGCCATATAGGAGCAGTGATATAACAGTTCAATACTCTTTTCGTCATTTCAAACGTGTTTTTGCTTAACTTTTGGGAGGCATCTTCCTCTATCCAAATGAGCCTTAGGATTTCGTTGTCGCTTTTTGTGTCCTTCTGAGATATTTAAATTTTTGTATTTGTTCAGTTTTGCCATTTCGAATTTAAAATTCTCATGTTGGGCTCTTTTTTTTGTTGACAAGCAAGCATTCTATCTTCCTGGAATTGATGCATAGTCCTTTCTTCTCGCTTTTCTTCATTATCTTCTGTAGGAGTTCCTGTAGTTTCCTTTCTGTGTCTGTAATCAACACTGTGTCATTTGCATATCTAATGTTCTGAATATTGTGTCTACCAATAATGAATCCTGGTTGGACTTCTAATTCTCGCATTATTGCTTGACTGTATTAGTTGAATAGGTCTGAGGAGAAAAAACATCCTTGCATAGTCCTTTCGTCCGTCACACCCTCTAAAATAGCCACATATTTACCGATCGAAACCAAATTTGGTGGATAAGTGCAGACAGGAAAGGTGGGTACAGATTGCAATTGATTTTACTATGGTGCGTAGCATAGTACAATAATTTCTTATTATTTTTTTTAGAAAAACTAAGAGTTTTATTATTTAACATACAAAATACTCCCACTATTTCAAAAACAAGTTACCAGTTAAAATAACAAATACTTATTTAATAAAAATGCAATATTTTTTGCATATCTTCTCGTTAAGTTTTTATATATACAAGGATCCATTTTCAAGTTCACCGTGCGTTTGTGAGAACTAAAAAAAATCACAAGACCAAACGGTTCAAAAAGTTGGAAAAAATATTTACGCATGGCCAGTTGTATGTTGAATGCTCAAGAGTAAGAAATCCTAATAATTTTTTCTTCGCTGTTAAAAAGGAAAAAAACTAAATTTTAAAAAAAAATTATTCTTTGCCAAGAATTCCAATGAAATTAAAGTAAATAATGAAATGATTAAACCGCGAGGTGGAAATTTTGTCAAAGTATTTAAAAAAAATATCTGCTTATTCAAATTTTATCGACTGGTTTGAGAAATTGAACGAATCGTAGAGTTTGTAAATTTCGACAAAAGTGTTAGCGATAATACTAAATACGGTGAGGATTTTGAAAACACAAATAGTTCTAGTTTTTAAAAATTCTGTTTCATGAGATGTCTAAACGTCATACGCCTGCTCACTTGTTACTTCAGTAATGTGCAAGGATTTTCATACGATATCGACAGTTGCCCATGCAGTAAGTCTTCCCTCTCCACACGACTGGATTTGAATTCAGAGTTGTTCTTCTTTTAGTCTGTTTATCAAACATGGTTACAAAGCACAGACAGACATACTATTTAACCCTTAGTTGGAGATTTGGAATTTAGAGTTTTTCCTTCCAGGTTGCCATCTGGTTGTTAATGTTGTGATGGCTGTTTCCTACATATGCGCGTTGGAATGTCTTCCTAGTCAATAAAAATGGGCAATTCTTCAGATCTTTTTATTTGTTTAGTTCTTCGAAAACCTTCGTAGAGGTATTTTGTCATTTGGTACGATTCTGTCAATTAGAAATACAAACTTTTTTCTTTTCTGTCTTTGATATTAATGTCTGAGCAATTTGTTTTCTCTTGTTCGATCTGCGTTGATTTAAAACTCCCAGAGTATGGTGCCACCTGCAAGGCTATCCCCTTCCTGATATTTATCTATAGTTCGAAGTCTTTTTTTTTTTAATTCAGAGGTTCTTTTTTCCTAAACAGACAAGGTTCTGTCCTGTTATTTATCCATAGCTTAGGAGGAGGAGAATTAGAATTCGAACTCGGCTCTCAGTTTCACGATTCCGTTATCTATTTCTCTTTGCAATTGATAGTTAGTCCTTTCTTATCGCTTTCCTTCCTTGCCTTCTGTCGGAGTTTACTAGTTTCCTTTCTGTGTCTGCAATCGACACTGTGGCATCTGCATATCTAATGCTGTTAACATTGTGCCCGTCAATAATGAATCCTGGTAGAACTTCTAATTCTCGTGGAATTGCTCGACTGTATAGGTCGGCTGTATTCAGAGATTCCTACGCCGAGACAGACTAGGTTCTGTCCTGCTATTTACCCATGGCTGGCAGGAGAAGAAGAGGATTTCCTAATGATATTAATACGTAAGTGAATGTAATCAACTTCACTGCAATTCGAACTCTGCATTCCGATTCCACAGTTCGAGACTCACAATCCACTGTGCCTCCTTGCCTAAGTAATAAACAGTACTCTCCAAATAGATTTCTAAGATTTCAGTAATATTTCGCAAATAGCGGTGTTAGGAAATTTTACATTATCATATATATATATATATATATATATATATATATATATATAATATTTAGAATTTCCCGATATCCATCGATCTATATCTCGTTATGCAAACTGCGCGGATTGGGAGGCATATGCTAAGCCGGCTGCTCTTTCCAGAGACATTTGACCTCAAAGCTTCTTTCAAGAATATGAAGAAGTTGGCCCTTGACAGCAATCGCAACTTCCTCCGAGTAGATACCGCCATTCGATTACAATTCGGTAACATTTGAATTCGTGAGGTTATAGCAACCGGTCGTGATTGGGCGAGTTAAGAATAAGATATAAATAATTAGGCGGAGAGGGCACGTAAGGGAACGTTTGGTTGTTTTTAAAGACTTATTGGATCCCCGTAGAACGAAAGAAGACAATAGTGTCTGTGCCTGGAAGACAGATGGAGACACGCACTCAGAGAAGTTGCTGCCACAGCTGTACTGATTCAGATTCCATTGTTCTGTAAGAGAGGTGAGTGTGGGGCGAATGTTAAATGTAGGTATATTTACAGTCCTTTTCATGGACAAAGAGTCATTTGAGAAATTAGAATCGTCCGGGTAGAAAATAAGTAGCCACCGGCTATTTTAACCTGAGTATTTACATCAAGGGTTTCGGCTAATATTCAAACACACACCCTCGGGCGAGCATGTGCACGCCTTTTCTCATTCCCTGTGTGTAAATTTATATGTTTTCATATTCTACAAAATGTTTCACTTTAAGATCGTCAGAGATGTTAATGTTTTGTTTATTTCTAGATAAAGAACGTTTGAAGGATTTAATAATTCATTATAATTAATAATTCTTAATTGATCATATAGTGTATTTCATTTCCTCTTATATGGCAGGAAATGCAGGACCTCGCATAACCTGATAGATGAAACAAAATGGATTTAGTCTTACAGAAGGATATTGAGAATACTACTAGGAAGTTTCAAGGAAAATGGAAACAAAAAAGAACACAGTATAAAAAGGTGGAGTAATGGTTGGCTCGGATTGAGAAATCGGAGAGCTGAGTTCGAATTCCAGTCGAGTTTATTACCTTCACTTACGTGCTAATAAAAGTTATGAACCTGTCTCTTCTCCCACAGCTATAGGTAAAATAGCAAGGTAAATTTGGCTACATTGTAGTCACATTATACACTGTTTAAACAGAGGCTAGAAGAAGGTAACTTTAATAACAAATCCACCTCTGAACGGTTCATACCCAGCGAAAAAAAACGCTTTGGAAGAAAGCTCGGGTCATTTTCAGTTCAACCCTTCATCTCCACCGATGTCATTTCCTCAGGTCATTTCCATGTACATTTCCTCCACTTAACGACCAGAAACAGAAAACTGCAAAACGAACTGAACGTTGCGAAAGAAAGCAACAAAAATAAGAGACGAAGATTAGTCTGAAATAAATAATAATGAAAATATACCATTTTTTAAAATATAATGATCACCCAACACAAGGCCCAAGAGCCACACAAGGCAGATTGATTGATTTATTTTTTTAACGGCATTTCAATTCCTTATGGGTCATTTAATATCGAAATTTAATTTTTTAGTTTGAATTAATAAAAATATGATATATGTTATTCTGCCTTCACAATTGAATACATGGTCGAAGAGACTCAGCTTTTGTGCAGAACCAAAATTTTGAGATCGACGGGGTGATAAAATGCGCAAACTGAATAAAATGAATGATACTTAGAAGCAGAACAGGCGGTTTAAATTTGTAGAGCACATAATGAGGAAAAGAGTGCTCGGAGAACTTGACACTCACAGGTCATATTGTAGAAAAAAGCAGCAGAAGCGAAACAACGTACCCAACGAGCTTGTGTAAATAGATTACAGAACAAGAAATAGAATAGGACAGTAAGCAAAAGTACAGTACTTTCTAGAATCGAATGTCTCTAATTCTTAGCTCCAGTCTCGGGCAATTAACGTCCATTAGAATTGATCCTTAGAACTGATGATTTGTCTTTTTTCTTGCATCTATTTTATTTTTTATCTAGGAGTTCTTATAGGTTGTTTACTGAGTGAATGATTGGTTTGTTTATTTGGTAACATATCAACTCCTCTGTGTGTCATTTAATGACGAAATTTAATTTTCTTGTTAGGTTTTGAAGTAATAAAAATATGGTATATGTTATTCCGCTTTCACAGTTGAATACATGGTAGATGATACTCTGATTTTGTGCAGAACCAAAATTATGAGATCGATGGGGTGATAAAATGCGTAAACATAATAAGAAATAAGATAAGATAGTAAGCGAAAGTGCGGTACTTTCTGGAATCGGATGTCTTTAATTTGTAGCACCTCTGTCGGGAAGTTTCTCTTGTTAACGTCCATTAGAAATGATCCTTAGAATTGATGATCTCTCCTTTCTTCCTACATTCTTTTATTTCTTTGACAAGGATTTCTTATTGGCTGTTTTCTAAGTGATAGTTTGTTTTGTTTATTTATCGGCATATCATCTCATTTATGAGCCATTTAAAGATGAAATTGAATTTTCTTGTGAGGTTTGAAGTACTACAATTAAGATATATGTTATTCTGCTTTCACAATTGAATACATGGTAGATGATACTCTGCTTTTAGGCATATATATGTTTGTGTGGACATACTTATAGAAGCGGCGATATTTTGGAATAGTTTGATTTCTTTAATAAATTGTAGGAGTATTTTGCAGGTTAAATAATAAAACTTTTAATTCCCCTCCCCACCAAAAAAATAATGAACATTTTTGTACTAAGCTGCGCACGCTAGTAAAACCATCTGCACTTTGTACCCCCTTGCCTGTTTTTCGATCGGTCAGTGTATGGCTATTTTAGAGAGCGACACGGATGTACTGTCGGAATAACAAAAGACGCATAATTTTGTATATAGATGACAACACTGCAAGAGAAAGTATGTATCCTAATTTCTAGGGACCAAATCGGACATCTTGGCCCAGCGTCATCGGAGTAAAACGCGTGAAAAAAAATCATCATGTTAGCATCCATGTTTGGCACAAGAAGTTTATAGAAACAGAAAGGGGAAGTGTTCTCATGTGTTTAGATAAAAAACAAATTATTTTTTCATATATCCAAACTTAATTTCCGTCGAGCCTGGTCAGTAACTAGATGGGTAACCTCTTGGGAATATCAGGTATCGTAAACTTGGATATGCTTGTGATGGATAAGGAGTGGGGATAGTTAATTGGAAAACCGAGTTTCAATTCCCGTTGGGTTTGTTATATTCACAGTTTATATAATCCACCTATTTCCCCACAACTAAGGGTTAATTATTAGGAGGTGTACCACTAAATCATTATTATCGCCAAAGACCTGCTTATAATCTAAAAATATTTACTGGATTTAAATACCTTGCAAAGGGTTGATTAGCCGTAAAAAAACAAATCAATCAATGAACCGTGTAGTGTGATTTTCATGTTTTTGAAATTGTACAGATAATTTATGGATATCCTGTATTTCTCATCGTGCTTATAATTTGAAGCGTACACGAGACAATATAGAAACATATAAAAGAGACTTGTAAACCATTATTATCGCCAAAATATATTCTTACAATCTAAAAATATTTTCTGGCTTTAAATAACCTGCAAAGGGTTGATAAGACGTAAAAACGAATCAATCAATCAATCTACTGATTAAGCAGAAGAAATTAAAAGAAGAAATTAGTAAGACTTGTAAACCATTATTATCGTCAAAATATATTCTTACAATCTAAAAATATTTTCTGGCTTTAAATAACCTGCAAAGGGTTGATAAGCCGTAGAAAACGAATCAATCAATCAATCTACTGATTAAGCAGAAGAAATTAAAAGAGGAAATTAGTAAGACTTGTAAACCATTATTATCACCAAAATATATTCTTACAATCTAAAAATATTTTCTGGTTTTAAATAACCTGCAAAGGGTTGATAAGCCGTAGAAAACGAATCAATCAATTAATCTACTGATTAAGCAGAAGAAATTAAAAGAGGAAATTAGTAAGACTTGTAAACCATTATTATCACCAAAATATATTCTTACAATCTAAAAATATTTTCTGGCTTTAAATAACCTGCAAAGGGTTGATAAGCCGTAGAAAACGAATCAATCAATTAATCTACTGATTAAGCAGAAGAAATTAAAAATAATGCGGAAATTAGTAAGACTTGATAAAAAAAATCCATTATTATCGCCAAAATATATTCTTACAATCTAAAAATATTTTCTGGCTTTAAATAACCTGCAAAGGGTTGATAAGCCGTAGAAAACGAATCAATCAATCAATCTACTGATTAAGAAGAAGAAATTAAAAGAAAACGAAATTAGTAAGACTTGTAAAACCATTATTATCACCAAAATATATTCTTACAATCTAAAAATATTTTCTGGCTTTAAAATAACCTGCAAAATATAAAATAAGCCGTAGAAAACGAATCAATCAATCAATCTACTGATTAAGCAGAAGAAATTAAAAGAAGAAATTAGTAAGACTTGTAAACCATTATTATCACCAAAATATATTCTTACAATCTAAAAATATTTTTTGGCTTTAAATAACCTGCAAAGGGTTGATAAGCCGTAGAAAACGAATCAATCAATCAATCTACTGATTAAGCAGAAGAAATTAAAAGAAGAAATTAGTAAGACTTGTAAACCATTATTATCACCAAAATATATTCTTACAATCTAAAAATATTTTCTGGCTTTAAATAACCTGCAAAGGGTTGATAAGCCGTAGAAAACGAATCAATCAATCAATCTACTGATTAAGCAGAAGAAATTAAAATAGAAGAAATTAGTAAGACTTGTAAACCATTATTATCGCCAAAATATATTCTTACAATCTAAAAAATATTTCCTGGCTTTAAATAACCTGCAAAGGGTTGATAAGCCGTAAAAAACGAATCAATCAATCAATCTACTGATTAAGCAGAAGAAATTAAAAAAAGAAATTAGTAAGACTTGTAAACCATTATTATCACCAAAATATATTCTTAAAAAATCAATCTAAAATATTTTTCTGGCTTTAAATAACCTGCAAAGGGTTGATAAGCCGTAGAAAACGAATCAATCAATCAATCTACTGATCAAGAAGAAGAAATTAAAAGAAGAAATTAGTAAGACTTGTAAACCATTATTATCACCAAAATATATTCTTATTAATCTAAAAAATATTTTCTGGCTTTAAATAACCTGCAAAGGGTTGATAAGCCGTTTGAGAAAACGAATCAATCAATTAATCTACTGATTAAGCAGAAGAAATTAAAAGAAGAAATTAGTAAGACATTATTTGTAAACCATTATTATCACTTTAAATATAAAGGGTTGATAAGCCGTTAAAACGAATCAATCAATCAATCTAAAAAATTTTTCTGGCTTAAAAGAAATAATTATTAAGACTTGTAAACCATTATTATAAAAAATATATTCTTGAAAACGAAAATCAATCAATTAATCTACTGATTAAGCAGAAAAAAACGAAATTAAAATCTACTGATTAAGGAGAAGAAATTAGAAGAAATTAGTAAGACTTTCTAAATTATTATTATCACACAAAATATATTCTATAAAATCTAAAAATATTTTCTGGAATTATATTTTAAATAACCTGCAAAGGGTTGATAAGCCGTTTTTGAAAAATTAATCAATCAATCAATCTACTGATTAAAAATAAGAAATTAAAAGAAGAAATTAGTAAGACTTGTGAAACCATTATTATCAAATTAAAATATATTCTTATAATCTAAAATAAAATTTTCTGGCTTTAAATAACCTGCAAAGGTTGATAAGCCATGAAAACGAATCAATCAAAATCAAAATGAATCAATCAATTAAAAAGACATTATTAAGCAGAATTAAATTTAAATCTAAAATTTTTCACTTTAAAATAATGTGAAAATATAAAATAAGCCGGTAAAAACAAACAATCAATATTATCACCAAAATTATATTATTACTTAAACCATGTGAAAATAAAAATATTTTCTGGAGACACGAATTAAATAACCTGCAAAAATTATTGAATAAGCCGTAGAAAACGAATCAATCAATCAATCTACTGATTAAGCAGAGAAGAAATTAAAAAGAAGAAATTAGTAAGACTTGTAAACCAAATTATCAAAAAATATATTCTTACAAAATAAAAAAATATTTTTGGCTTTAAACGAAAATCCAATCAATTATACTCATTAAGCTAAATTAAAAGAAATAATTAAGACTTGTAAAAAACGAAAATATTCAAATCAAAAATATTTTTTGAGACATAAACTGAAAGGTTGATCCCAGAAACAATTATAAATCTAAAAATTATTATTATCACTCAAAATAATTAAAAATAAAATAAGACTTGTAAACCATTATTATCACCAAAATATATTCTTACAATCTAAAAATTATTTTCACTCAAAATTTAAAATAACCTGCAAAGGGTTGATAAGACACGAACCTCCCGGTGAAAACGAATCAATCAATCAATCTAAATGATTAAGCATTATTAAATTAAAATAAGTGAAATTATAAAAGACTTTGAAAGACATTATTATCCCAAAATATATTCTTATTCAAATTAAAAAATTATTTTATCACTCAAAATAATGTGAAAATATAAATAATCCGGTTTGAAAACACGAATCAATCAATCATCTACTGATTAAATTATAAATTAAAGAAAAATTATGAAATTAATTATCTTGTAAATGTGAAAATATAAAATAATCCGGTTTGAGGAAAACACGAACCTCCCGGTGATCTCAAATGAATTATTTTCTAAATTATGAAATTATTAAAGGGTTGAATAATGTGAAAACAGAAAACAAAATCAATCTACGATTTGAGAAGAGACATTAAAAGAAGAAAATGAATTATACCTCTCATTCTAAATTATGAAATTATTATTAAAAATAAATTCTTAAATCTAAAAATATTTTTTTAAATAACACTGCAAAGGGATTGATAATTATACCTCATTCTAAAACGAATCAATATTATCAATCTAAATAATTAAAATAGAAAAAATTTTGAAGAAGAAATTAACCTCCAGGTGTAAACCATTGATCGCCAAATATATTCTTACAATCTAAAATTATTTTATGGCTTTAAAATAATGTGAAAATAGGGTTGATAATCCGGTTTGAGGAGACACGAACGAATCAATGAAATTAATCAATTCTAAATTATGAAATTATTATTATTACCTCAAAAAATGTAAAAATAAGAAATTAGTAAGACCTTGAGTAAACCAATTAACCTCCTAAAATATGAAAATCTTATCAGAAAATAATGTGAAAATATTAATTCATTCTTTATTATACCTCATGAAATAACCTGCAAATAATGTGAAAATTAAAATAATCCGGTTTGAAAACGAACCTCAATCAATCAATCTACTGATTCTAAATTATGAAATTAAATTAAAAAATAAAGAAAATAAAAATAATCCGATTAAGACTTGAAAACCCATTATCTCCGAATCCTCATTCTAAATTATAAATTATTATTAATCTAAAAATATTTTCTGGCTATAAATAATCCGGTTTGGGTTGACAAACCGTGAAAATCTCCGAATCAATTAATCAATCTACTGATTAAGAAATTAAATTAAAAATAATGAAAATATAAAATAATAGGTTTGACTTGTCTCAAACCAATTATTATCATTCTAAATTATTCTTATTATCTATCAAAAAATTTTGTGAAAATATAAAATAACCGGTTTGGGTTGATAAGCCGTAGAAAACGAATCAAAATGAATCAATCTACTGATTAAGAAATTAAGAAATTAAAATAAGAAAAATTAGTAAGTTTGAGTAAACCATTATTATCACCCAAAATTATTATATATTCTTAAATCTAAAAAATTATTTTTAACTTTGATCTCCGAAAATAACCTGCAAATATAAAATAATCCGTAATGAAAACGAATCAATCAATCAATCTACTGATTAAGCAATTAAATTAAAAGAAATGTGAAATTAAAAAGACTTGTAAACCATTATTATCACCTAAATATATTCTTAAAATCTAAAATATATTTCTGGTTTTAAATAACACGAACCTCCCGGTGATCTCCGAATGAAAACCTCATCAAATTATCAATCTATTATCATTAAAAATAATGTGAAAATATAAAAGAATCCGGTTTGAGTAAGACTTGAAAACCATTATTGAATTATACCAAAATTATATTATTATCAATCAAAATAATGTGAAATATTTTAATCCGGCTTTAAATAACCTCCAAAGGTTGATACCTCATTCTAAATTATCAATTATTAATCTACAAAATAATGTGAAAATATAAAAAGAATCCGTTTGACTTGTAAACCTCCCGGTTATCTCCAAAATGAATTATAATCATTCTAAATGATTTTGGCTATTATTATCACTCAAAATAATGTGAAAATATAAAATAATCCGGTTTGAGTGAGACACGAACCTCCCGGTGATCCCAGAATGAATTATACCTCATTCTAAATTATGAAATTATTATTATTTACTCAAAATAATGTGAAAATATAAAATAATCCGGTTTGAGTGAGACACGAACCATCCGGTGATCCTAAATATATTATTACTCATTCTAAATTATGAAATTATTATTATCACTTTATAATGTGAAAATATAAAATAATCCGGTTTGAGTGAACGAACCTCCCGGTGATCTCCGAATGAATTATATCTCATTCTAAATTATGAAATTATTATTATCAAGAAAATAATGTGAAAATAAGAAAATAATCCGGTTTGAGTGAGACACGAACCTCCATCCCATTATCTCCTAAAAATTATATTATCCTCATAATCTAAAATATTTTTGGCACGAACATAAAATCCTCATTCTAAATTATGAAATTATTATTAATACAAAATAATGTGAAAATATAAAATAATCCGGTTTGAATCAATCAAACCTCCCGATTATCCCAAGAATTAATTATAGAAATAAGATTCTAAATTATGAAATTATTATTATCACCAAAATAATTCTGAAAATATAAAAAATCCGGTTTGAGGAGACACGAACCTCCCGGTGATCTCCGAATGAATTATACCTCATTCTAAATTATGAAATTATTATTATCAAAAAATAATGTGAAAATATAAAATAATCCGGTTTGAGTGAGACACGAACCTCCCGGTGATCCCGAATGAATTATACCTCATTCTAAATTATGAAATTATTATTATCACTCAAAATAATGTGAAAATATAAAATAATCCGGTTTGAGTGAGACACGAACCTCCCAGTGATCTCCGAATGAATTATACCTCATTCTAAATTATGAAATTATTATTATCACCAAAATAATGAAAAATCTATAAAATAATCCGGTTTGAGTGAGACACGAACCTCCCGGTGATCTCCGAATGAATTATAAGCCATTCTAAATTATGAAATTATTATCATCACAAAATAATGTGAAAATATAAAATAATCCGGTTTGAGTAAGACACGAACCTCCTGGTGATCCCCGAATGAATTATACCTCATTCTAAATTATGAAATTATTATCACTCAAAATAATGTGAAAATATAAAATAATCCGGTTTGAATCAGACACGAACCTCCCGGTGATCCCAGAATGAATTATACCTCATTCTAAATTATGAAATTATTATTATCACTCAAAATAATGTGAAAATATAAAATAATCCGGTTTGAGGGAGACACGAACCTCCTGGTGATCTCAAATGAATTATACCTCATTCTAAATTATGAAATTATTATTATCACTCAAAATAATGTGAAAATATAAAATAATCCGGTTTGAGTGAGACACGAACCTCCCGGTGATCTCCGAATGAATTATACCTCATTCTAAATTATGAAATTATTATTATCACTCAAAATAATGTGAAAATATAAAATAATCCGGTTTGAGACACGAGACACGAACCTCCCGGTGATCCCAGAATGAATTATACCTTTTTCTAAATTATGAAAAATATTATTATCACTCAAAATAATGTGAAAATATAAAATAATCCGGTTTGAATAAAGACACGAACCTCCCGGTGATCTCAGAATGAATTATACCTCATTCTAAATTATGAAATTATTATTATCACTCAAAATAATGTGAAAAATATAAAAATAATCCGGTTTTAAATACACGAAAGGGTGATCTCAGAATGAATTATACCTCAATCTAAATTAATCAAATTATTATTATCACTCAAAATAATGTGAAAATATAAAATAATCCGGTTTGAGTGAGACACGAGACTTGAATTATACCTCCCATTATGATCTATCACCAAAAATAATGAATATATTCCTTTGATTCTAAATTATGAAATTAAATTATTATTATTACCTCAAAATAATGTGAAAAATATAAAATAATCCTCCGTTTGAGGATTCTAAATCACTGAACCTCCCGGTGATCTAAAAGATGAATTATACCTCATTCTAAATTATTATGAAAAATTATTATTATCACTCAAAATAATGTGAAAATATAAAATAATCCGGTTTGAATCCGGTTTGAATTAAGACAAATTATGAAATTATTATTATCTTATAAAATAATCCGGTTTGATTGATCAGAATGAATTATAATCATTCTAAATTGATGAAATTATTATTATCACTCAAAATAATGTGAAAATATAAAATAATCCGGTTTGAGGAGACACGAACCTCCCGGTGATCTCCGAATGAATTATACCTCATTCTAAATTATGAAATTATTATTATCACTCAAAATAATGTGAAAATATAAAATAATCCGGTTTGAGGAGACACAAACCTCCCGGTGATCCCAGAATGAATTATACCTCATTCTAAATTATGAAATTATATTATCACTCAAAATAAAATAATGAAAAATAAAAAATAATCCGGTTTGAGTGAGACACGAACCTCCCGGTGATCCCCAAATTATACCTCATTCTAAATTATGAAATTATTATTATCACTCAAAATAATGTGAAAATATAAAATAATCCGGTTTGAGACACGAAAACGAACCTCCCAATGAATCTACTGATTCTAAATGAATGAATTATTAAAATAATGAAAATATAAAATAATTCTAAATTAATGAAAACCTCATTATTATCACTCAAAATAATGTGAAAATATAAAATAATCCGGTTTGAGGAGACACGAACCTCCCGGTGATCTCCGAATGAATTATACCTCATTCTAAATTATGAAATTATTATTATCACTCAAAATAATGTGAAAATATAAAATAATCCGGTTTGAGGAGACACGAACCTCCCGGTGATCTCCAAATGAATTATACCTTATTCTAAATTATGAAATTATTATTATCACTCAAAATAATGTGAAAATATAAAATAATCCGGTTTGAGGAGACACGAACCTCCCGGTGATCTCCGAATGAATTATACCTCATTCTAAATTATGAAATTATTATTATCACTCAAAATAATGTGAAAATATAAAATAATCCGGTTTGAGGAGACACGAACCTCCCGTGATCTCAGAATGAATTATACCTCATTCTAAATTATGAAATTATTATTATCACTCAAAATAATGTGAAAATAAATAAAATAATCCGGTTTGAGGAGACACGAACCTCCCGGTGATCTCCGAATGAATTAATTACCTCATTCTAAATTATGAAATTATTATTATCACTCAAAATAATGTGAAAATATAAAATAATCCGGTTTGAGTGAGACACGAACCTCCCGGTGATCTCCGAAATGAATTATACCTCATTCTAAATTATGAAATTATTATTATCACTCAAAATAATGTGAAAATATAAAATAATCCGGTTTGAGTGAGACACGAACCTCCCGGTGATCTCCAGAATGAATTATACCTCATTCTAAATTAATGAAATTATTATTATCACTCAAAATAATGTGAAAATATAAAATAATCCGGTTTGAGGAGACACGAACAATTATCCCTAAATGATCTCCTCAAAATAATGAAAAATATAAAAAATTTTGAGAAGAATTCTAAATTATGAAATTATTATTATCACTCAAAATAATGTGAAAATATAAAATAATCCGGTTTGAGTGAGACACGAACCTCCCGGTGATCTCCGAATGAATTATACCTCATTCTAAATTATGAAATTATTATTATCACTCAAAATAATGTGAAAATATAAAATAATCCGGTTTGAGGAGACACGAACCTCCCGGTGATCTCCAGAATGAATTATACCTCATTCTAAATTATGAAATTATTATTATCACTCAAAATAATGTGAAAATATAAAATAATCCGGTTTGAGTGAGACACGAACCTCCCGGTGATCTCAGAATGAATTATACCTCATTCTAAATTATGAAATTATTATTATCACTCAAAATAATGTGAAAATATAAAATAATCCGGTTTGAGTGAGACACGAACCTCCCGGTGATCTCAGAATGAATTATACCTCATTCTAAATTATGAAATTATTATTATCACTCAAAATAATGTGAAAATATAAAATAATCCGGTTTGAAGACACGAACCTCCCGGTGATCTCCGAATGAATTATACCTCATTCTAAATTATGAAATTATTATTATCACTCAAAATAATGTGAAAATATAAAATAATCCGGTTTGAGGGTTGACAAACCTCCCGGTGAGACACGAACCTCCCGGTGATCTCCCAGAATGAATTATACCTCATTCTAAATTATGAAATTATTATTATCACTCAAAATAATGAAAATATAAAATAATCCGGTTTGAGGAGACACGAACCTCCCGGTGATCCCGAATGAATTATACCTCATTCTAAATTATGAAATTATTATTATCACTTAAAATAATGTGAAAATATAAAATAATCCGGTTTGAGGAGAAACGAACATCCCGGGTGATCCCACCTCATTCTAAATTGATTAATTATTATTATCACTTAAAATAATGTGACCTCCCGGTGATCTCCGAATGAATTATACCTCATTCTAAATTATGAAATTATTATTATCACTCAAAATAATGTGAAAATATAAAATAATCCGGTTTGAGGAGACACGAACCTCCCGGTGATCTCCGAATGAATTATACCTCATTCTAAATTATGAAATTATTATTATCACTCAAAATAATGTGAAAATATAAAATAATCCGGTTTGAGGAGACACGAACCTCCCGGTGATCCCGAATGAATGAATTATACCTCATTCTAAATTATGAAATTATTATTATCACTCAAAAAATAATGTGAAAATATAAAATAATCCGGTTTGAGTGAGACACGAACCTCCCGGTGATCTCCGAATGAATTATACCTCATTCTAAATTATGAAATTATTATTATCACTCAAAATAATGTGAAAATATAAAATAATCCGGTTTGAGTGAGACACGAACCTCCCGGTGATCTCCGAATGAATTATACCTCATTCTAAATTATGAAATTATTATTATCACTCAAAATAATGTGAAAATATAAAATAATCCGGTTTGAGTGAGACACGAACCTCCCGGTGATCTCCGAATGAATTATACCTCATTCTAAATTATGAAATTATTATTATCACTCAAAATAATGTGAAAATATAAAATAATCCGGTTTGAGTGAGACACGAACCTCCCGGTGATCCCAGAATGAATTATACCTCATTCTAAATTATGAAATTATTATTATCACTCAAAATAATGTGAAAATATAAAATAATCCGGTTTGAGTGAGACACGAACCCCTCCGGTGATCCCGAATGAATTATACCTCATTCTAAATTATGAAATTATTATTATCACTCAAAATAATGTGAAAATATAAAATAATCCGGTTTGAGTGAGACACGAACCTCCTGGTGATCTCCGAATGAATTATACCTCATTCTAAATTATGAAATTATTATTATCACTCAAAATAATGTGAAAATATAAAATAATCCGGTTTGAGTGAGACACAAACCTCCCTGTGATCCCAGAATTAATTATACCTCATTCTAAATTATGAAATTATTATTATCACTCAAAATAATGTGAAAATATAAAATAATCCGGTTTGAGTGAGACACGAACCTCCCGGTGATCTCCGAATGAATTATACCTCATTCTAAATTATGAAATTATTATTATCACTCAAAATAATGTGAAAATATAAAATAATCCGGTTTGAGGAGACACGAACCTCCCGGTTATACCTCATTCTAAATTATGAAATTATTATTATCAAAAATAATTCTAATCCGGTTTGAAGACACGAACCTCCCGGTGATTATTAATTATCCTCATTCTAAATTATGAAAATTATTATCACTGAAATAATGTGAAAATATAAAATAATCCGGTTTGAGTGAGACACGAAACCTCCCGGGTGATCCCAGAATGATCTCATTCTAAATGAAAATTATACCTCAAATTCTAAATTATCCCAGAAAATTATTATTATCACTCAAAATAATAATGAAAATATAAAATAATCCGGTTTGAGTGAGACACGAACCTCCCGGTGATCTCCGAATGAATTATACCTCATTCTAAATTATGAAATTATTATTATCACTAAAATAATGTGAAAAATATAAAATAATCCGGTTTGAGGAGACACGAACCTCCCGGTGATCTCCGAATGAATTATACCTCATTCTAAATTATGAAATTATTATTATCACTCAAAATAATGTGAAAATATAAAATAATCCGGTTTGAGTGAGACACGAACCTCCCGGTGATCTCAGAATGAAATTATAAATTATTATTATCCTCAAAATTCTAAATTAAAATAATCCGAAATTATTAATTTATCATTCAAAAAATAATGTGAAAAAATATAAAATATAAAAATCCGGTTTGAGTGAGACACGAACCTCCCGGTGATCCCAGAATGAATTATACCTCATTCTAAATTATGAAATTATTATTATCAATCAAAATAACGTGAAAATATAAAATAATCCGGTTTGAGTGACACACGAACCTCCCGGTGATCTCCGAATGAATTATACCTCATTCTAAATGATGAAATTATTATTATCACTCAAAATAATGTGAAAATATAAAATAATCCGGTTTGAGTGAGACAATGAACCTCCTAAATTATGAAATTATCCCAAAATGAATTAAAATACCTTTGAGGAGACACATTCTAAATGATTATAACTCAAATTATTATTATCACTCAAAATAATGTGAAAATATAAAATAATCCGGTTTGAGGAGACACGAACCTCCCGGTGATCTCCGAATGAATTATACCTCATTCTAAATTATGAAATTATTATTATCACCAAAAATAATGTGAAAATATAAAATAATCCGGTTTGAGGAGACACGAACCTCCCGGTGATCTCCGAATGAATTATACCTCATTCTAAATTATGAAATTATTATTATCACTCAAAATAATGTGAAAATATAAAATAATCCGGTTTGAGTGAGACACGAACCTCCCGGTGATCCCCGAATGAATTATACCTCATTCTAAATTATGAAATTATTATTATCACTCAAAATAATGTGAAAATATAAAATAATCCGGTTTGAGTGAGACACGAACCTCCTGGTGATCTCCGAAATGAATTATACCTCATTCTAAATTATGAAATTATTATTATCACTCAAAAATAATGTGAAAATATAAAATAATCCGGTTTGAGTGAGACACGAACCTCCCGGTGATCTCCGAATGAATTATACCTCATTCTAAATTATGAAATTATTATTATCACTCAAAATAATGTGAAAATATAAAAATAATCCGGTTTGAGGAAGACACGAACCTCCCGGTGATCTCAGAATGAATTATACCTCATTCTAAATTATGAAATTATTATTATCACTCAAAATAATGTGAAAATATAAAATAATCCGGTTTGAGTAAGACACGAACCTCCCGGTGATCTCCGAATGAATTATACCTCATTCTAAATTATGAAATTATTATTATCACTCAAAATAATGTGAAAATATAAAATAATCCGGTTTGAGTGAGACACGAACCTCCCGGTGATCTCCAGAATGAATTATACCTCATTCTAAATTATGAAATTATTATTATCACTCAAAATAATGTGAAAATATAAAATAATCCGGTTTGAGGAGACACGAACCTCCCGGTGATCCCCGAATGAATTATACCTCATTCTAAATTGAAATTATGAAATTATTATTATCACTCAAAAATAATGTGAAAATATAAAATAATCCGGTTTGAGGAGACACGAACCTCCCGGTGATCTCAGAATGAATTATACCTCATTCTAAATTATGAAATTATTATTATCACTCAAAATAATGTGAAAATATAAAATAATCCGGTTTGAGGAGACACGAACCTCCCGGTGATCTCAGAATGAATTATACCTCATTCTAAATTATGAAATTATTATTATCACTCAAAATAATGTGAAAATATAAAATAATCCGGTTTGAGGAGACACGAACCTCCCGGTGATCTCCGAATGAATTATACCTCATTCTAAATTATGAAATTATTATTATCACTCAAAATAATGTGAAAATATAAAATAATCCGGTTTGAGTAAGACACGAACCTCCCGGTGATCTCAAATGAAAATGAATTATACCTCATTCTAAATGATTAAATTATTATTATCACTGAAAATAATGTGAAAATATAAAATAATCCGGTTTGAGTTTGAGACACGAACCTCCCAATCCCAGAATGAATTATACCTCATTCTAAATTATGAAATTATTATTATCATCAAAAATAATGTGAAAATATAAAATAATCCGGTTTGAGGAGACACGAACCTCCTGGTGATCCCCGAATGAATTATACCTCATTCTAAATTATGAAATTATTTATCACCAAAATAATGTGAAAATATAAAATAATCCGGTTTGAGGAGACACGAACCTCCCGGTGATCTCCGAATGAATTATACCTCATTCTAAATTATGAAATTATTATTATCACTCAAAATAATGTGAAAATATAAAATAATCCGGTTTGAGTGAGACACGAACCTCCCGGTGATCTCCGAATGAATTATAAATTCATTCTAAATTATGAAATTATTATTATGAATTATACTCAAAATAATGTGAAAATATAAAAATAATCCGGTTTGAGGAGACACGAACCTCCTGGTGATCTCAGAATGAATTATACCTCATTCTAAATTATGAAATTATTATTATCACTCAAAATAATGTGAAAATATAAAATAATCCGGTTTGAGGAGACACGAACCTCCCGGTGATCCCAGAATGAATTATACCTCATTCTAAATTATGAAATTATTATTATCACTCAAAATAATGTGAAAATATAAAATAATCCGGTTTGAGGAGACACGAACATCCCGGTGATCTCAGAATGAATTATACCTCATTCTAAATTATGAAATTATTATTATCACTCAAAATAATGTGAAAATATAAAATAATCCGGTTTGAGTGAGACACGAACCTCCCGGTGATCTCCGAATGAATTATACCTCATTCTAAATTATGAAATTATTATTATCACTCAAAATAATGTGAAAATATAAAAATAATCCGGTTTGAGTAAGACACGAACCTTCCGGTGATCTCCGAATGAATTATACCTCATTCTAAATTATGAAATTATTATTATCACTCAAAATAATGTGAAAATATAAAATAATCCGGTTTGAGTGAGACACGAACCTCCCGGTGATCCCAGAATGAATTATACCTCATTCTAAATTATGAAATTATTATTATCACTCAAAATAATGTGAAAATATAAAATAATCCGGTTTGAGTGAGACACGAACCTCCCGGTGATCTCCGAATGAATTATACCTCATTCTAAATTATGAAATTATTATTATCACTCAAAATAATGTGAAAATAAAAATAATCCGGTTTGAGGAGACACGAACCTCCCAAAGGATCTCCGAATGAATTACACCTCATTCTAAATTATGAAATTATTATTATCACTCAAAATAATGTGAAAATATAAAAAAATACGGTTTGAGTGAGACACGAACCTCCCGGTGATCTCCGAATGAATTATACCTCATTCTAAATAATGAAATTATTATTATCACTCCAAAATAAAATTGTGAAAATATAAAATAAAATAATCCGGTTTGAGTAAGACACGAACCTCCTGGTGATCTCCGAATGAATTATACCTCATTCTAAATTATGAAATTATTATTATCAATAATCAAAATAATGTGAAAATATAAAATAATCCGGTTTGAGTAAGACACGAACCTCCCGGATCTCCCAAATGAATTATACCTCATTCTAAATTATGAAATTATTATTATCACTCAAAATAATGTGAAAATATAAAATAATCCGGTTTGAGTGAGACACGAACCTCCCGGTGATCTCCGAATGAATTATACCTCATTCTAAATTATGAAATTATTATTATCACTCAAAATAATGTGAAAATATAAAATAATCCGGTTTGAGGAGACACGAACCTCCCGGTGATCTCCGAATGAATTATACCTCATTCTAAATTATGAAATTATTATTATCACTCAAAATAATGTGAAAATATAAAATAATCCGGTTTGAGGAGACACGAACCTCCCGGTGATCTCCAAATGAATTATACCTCATTCTAAATTATGAAATTATTATTATCACTCAAAATAATGTGAAAATATAAAATAATCCGGTTTGAGAATTAAGACTACGAACCGGTTTGAGTGGAGACTCCCGGTGATCTCCGAATGAATTATACCTCATTCTAAATTATGAAATTATTATTATCACTCAAAATAATGTGAAAATATAAAATAATCCGGTTTGAGTGAGACACGAACCTCCCGGTGATCTCAGAATGAATTATACCTCATTCTAAATGATGAAATTATTATTATCACTCAAAATAATGTGAAAATATAAAATAATCCGGTTTGAGGAGACACGAACCTCCTGGTGATCCCAAATGAATTATACCATTCTAAATTATGAAATTATTATTATCACTCAAAATAATGTGAAAATATAAAATAATCCGGTTTGAGTCACGAACCTCCCGGTGATCCCAGAATGAAAATGAATTATACCTCATTCTAAATTATGAAATTATTATTATCACTCAAAAAATGTGAAAATATAAAATAATCCGGTTTGAGGAGACACGAACCTCCCGGTGATCCCAGAATGAATTATACCTCATTCTAAATTATGAAAATTATTATTATCACTCAAAAATAATGTAAATTATAGAAAATATAAAAAAATAATCCGGGTTTGAGTGAGACACGAACCTCCCGGTGATCTCCGAATGAATTATACCTCATTCTAAATTATGAAATTATTATTATCACTCAAAATAATGTGAAAATATAAAAATCCGGTTTGAAACACGAATCCGGTGATTGAGAATGAATTATACCTCATTCTAAATTATGAAATTATTATTATCACCAAAATAATGAAAATATAAAATAATCCGGTTTGAATGAATTATCCCAGAATGAATTATACCTCATTCTAAATTATGAAATTATTATTATCACTCAAAATAATGTGAAAATATAAAATAATCCGGTTTGAGGAGACACGAACCTCCCCCGGTGATCTCAGAATGAATTATACCTCATTCTAAATTATGAAATTATTATTATCACTCAAAATAATGTGAAAATATAAAATAATCCGGTTTGAGGAGACACGAACCTCCCGGTGATCCCAGAATGAATTATACCTCATTCTAAATTATGAAATTATTATTATCCCAAAATAATGTGAAAATATAAAATAATCCGAGGAGACACGAACCTCCCGGTGATCCAGAAATGAATTATACCTCATTCTAAATTATGAAATTATTATTATCACTCAAAATAATGTGAAAATATAAAATAATCCGGTTTGAGTGAGACACGAACCTCCCGGTGATCCCCGAATGAATTATACCTCATTCTAAAATGATGAAATTATTATTATCACTCAAAATAATGTGAAAATATAAAATAATCCGGTTTGAGTGAGACACGAACCTCCCGGTGATCTCCGAATGAATTATACCTCATTCTAAATTATGAAATTATTATTATCACTCAAAATAATGTGAAAATATAAAATAATCCGGTTTGAGACACGAACCTCCGATCCCAGAATGAATTATACGAAATTATTATTATCACTCCCGGTGATCCCCCAGTGATCTCCGAATGAATTATACCTCATTCTAAATTATGAAATTATTATTATCACTCAAAATAATGTGAAAATATAAAATAATCCGGTTTGAGGAGACACGAACCTCCGGTGATCTCCTTATACCTCATTCTAAATTATGAAATTATTATTATCACTCAAAATAATGTGAAAATATAAAATAATCCGGTTTGAGTGAGACACGAACCTCCCGGTGATCTCCGAATGAATTATACCTCATTCTAAATTATGAAATTATTATTATCAAAAATAATGTGAAAATATAAAATAATCCGGTTTGAGGAGACACGAACCTCCCGGTGATCTCCGAATGAATTATAAGAAGAATTCTAAATTATGAAATTATTATTATCACCAAATTAAAATATAAAAAATCCGGTTTGAGGAGACACGAACCTCCTAAATATACCTCATTCTAAATTATGAAATTATTATTATCAAAAATAATGTGAAAATATAAAATAATCCGGTTTGAGGAGACACGAACCTCCCGGTGATCTCCGAATGAATTATACCTCATTCTAAATTATGAAATTATTATTATCACTCAAAATAATGTGAAAATATAAAATAATCCGGTTTGAGGAGACACGAAACCTCCCGGTGATCCCAGAATGAATTATACCTCATTCTAAATTATGAAATTATTATTATCACCAAAATAATGTGAAAATATAAAATAATCCGGTTTGAGGAGACACGAACCTCCCGGTGATCTCCGAATGAATTATACCTCATTCTAAATTATGAAATTATTATTATCACTCAAAATAATGTGAAAATATAAAAATAATCCGGTTTGAGGAGACACGAACCTCCTACTCCGAATGAATTATACCTCATTCTAAATGATGAAATTATTATTATCACTCAAAATAATGAAAATATAAAATAATCCGGTTTGAGTTACACGAACCTCCTGGTGATCTCCGAATGAATTATACCTCATTCTAAATTATGAAATTATTATTATCACTCAAAATAATGTGAAAATATAAAATAATCCGGTTTGAGTGAGACAAAACGAATGATCCCGAATGAATTATACCTCATTCTAAATTATGAAATTTATTATCACTCAAAATAATGTGAAAATATAAAATAATCCGGTTTGAGGAGACCTAGAAAATGAATTATACCTCATTCTAAAATGAATTATACCTCATTCTAAATTATGAAAATTATTATTAAATCCATCAAAATAATGAAAATATAAAATAATCCGGTTTGAGTGAGACATCATTCTAATGAATTATACCTCATTCTAAATTATGAAATTATTATTATCACTCAAAATAATGTGAAAATATAAAATAATCCGGTTTGAGGAGACACGAACCTCCCGGTGATCTCCAGAATGAATTATAATCATTCTAAATGATGAAATTATTATTATCACTCAAAATAATGTGAAAATATAAATAATCCGGGTTTGAAGACACGAACCTCCCGGTGATCTCCAAATGAATTATACCTCATTCTAAATTATGAAATTATTATTATCACTAAAAATAATTTTTGAAAATATAAAATAATCCGGTTTGGGTTGAAACACGAACCTCCTCGGTGATCCCAGAATGAATTATACCTCATTCTAATTATGAAATTATTATTATCACTCAAAATAAAGTGAAAATATAAAATAATCCGGGTTTGAAGACACGAACCTCACCAAAATCCCAGAATGAATTATATCTCATTCTAAATTTGAAATTATTATTATCACCAAAATAATGTGAAAATATAAAATAATCCGGTTTGAGTGAATCAATCCTGAAAGGTTATCTCCGAAGAAATTAAAAGAAGAAATTAGTAAATGATGAAATTATTATTATCATTCAAAAAATAATGTAAAATATAAAACCATCCGGTTTGACCAAAAAATAAATTTTTGGCTTTAAATTAACCTGCAAAAATAATGTTGATAAGCCGTAGAAAACGAATCAGTCAATCAATCTACCGAAGAAGAAATTCTAAATGAAGAAATTATTAGTAAAGACTTGTAAACCATTATTATCACAAAATATATTCTTATAATCTAAAAAATATTTTTTGGCTTTAAATAACCTGCAAAGGGGTTGATAAGCCGTAGAAAACGAATCAGTCAATCAATCTACTGATTAAGCAGAAGAAATTAAAAGAAGAAATTAGTAAGACTTGTAAACCATTATTATCACCAAAATATATTCTTACAATCTAAAAATATTTTTTGGCTTTAAATAACCTGCAAAGTGTTGATAAGCCGTAGAAAACGAATCAGTCAATCAATCTACTGATTAAGCAGAAGAAATTAAAAGAAGAAATTAGTAAGACTTGTAAACCATTATTATCACCAAAATATATTCTTATAATCTAAAAATATTTTTTTGGCTTTAAATAACCTGCAAAGGGTTGATAAGCCGTGAAAACGAATCAGTCAATCAATCTACTGATTAAGCAGAAGAAATTAAAAGAAGAAATTAGTAAGACTTGTAAACCATTATTATCACCAAAATATATTCTTATAATCTAAAATATTTTTTGCTTTAAATAAAAATATTTTTTATAAAAAGGGTTGATAAGCCGTAGAAAACGAATCAGTCAATCAATCTACTGATTAAGCAGAAGAAATTAAAAGAAGAAATTAGTAAGACTTGTAAACCATTATTATCACCAAAATATATTCTTATAATCTAAAATATTTTCTGGCTTTAAATAACCTGCAAAATAAGCCGTAGAAAACGAATCATTCAATCAATCTACTATTTTAAAAATAAGAAATTAGTAAGACTTTAAACCAGAATATAATTATCAAAAAATATTCTTAAATAAAAATCCTGCAAATAACCTTTGGAAAAATTATTGATAAGCCGTAGAAAAACGAATCAGTCAATCAATCTACTGATTAAGCAGAAGAAATTAAAAGAAGAAATTAGTAAGACTTGTAAACCATTATTATCACCAAAATATATTCTTATAATCTAAAATATTTTTGGCTTTAAATAACCTGCAAAGGGTTGATAAGCCGTAGAAAACGAATCAGTCAATCAATCTACTGATTAAGCCAAGAAGAAATTAAAAAGAAGAAATTAGTAAGACTTGTAAAACCAAATTATCACCAAAATATATTCTTAAATCTAAAAATATTTTTGGGCTTTAAAATAACCTGCAAAGGGTTGATAAGCCGTAATACGAAAACGAATCAGTCAATCAATCTAAAATATTTAAAAGAAGAAATTAGTAAGACTTTAAATATTATTATCACCAAAATATATTCTTAAAATCTAAAAATATTTTTTGATTTAAATAACCTCCAAAAGGGTTGATAAGCCGTAGAAAACGAATCAGTCAATCAATCTACTGATTAAGCAGAAGAAATTAAAAGAAGAAATTAGTAAGACTTGTAAAACCATTATTATCACCAAAATATATTCTCACCTAAAAAATATTTTTGGCTTTAAATAACCGGTTTGAGGTTGATAAGCCGTAAAAACGAATCATTTTTTACTGATTAAGCAGAAGAAAAAAGAAGAAATTAAATAAACCATTATTATCACCAAAATATATTCTTATAATCTGAAAAATATTTTTGGCTTTAAATAACCTGCAAAGGGTTGATAAGCCGTAGAAAACGAATCAGTCAATCAATCTACTGATTAAGCAGAAGAAATTAAAAGAAGAAATTAGTAAGACTTGTAAACCATTATTATCACCAAAATATATTCTTACAATCTAAAAATATTTTTTGGCTTTAAATAACCTGCAAAGGGTTGATAAGCCGTAGAAAACGAATCAATCAATCAATCTACTGATTAAGAAAGAAATTAAAAGAAGAAATTAGTAAGACTTGTAAACCATTATTATCACCAAAATATATTTTTGGCTTATAATCTAAAAAAAACGAATATTTTCTGGCTTTAAATAACCTATATTCAAATCTAAAAATATTTTTGGGTTGAATAACACGAAAGGGTTGAAAAACGAATCAAATCAATCAATCTACTGATTAAGCAGAAGAAATTAAAAGAAGAAATTAGTAAGAAGAAATTAGTAAGAAAATATTTCTTAAATCCATTAAATAATCAAAGGGTTGAAAATATATTCTTATAATTAAGCAAAAAATTTTTTGTAAATTATTATTTCAAAAATAATTCTTATAATCTAAAAAATATTTTTTGGCAAATAACCTGGGGTTGATAAGCCGTAGAAAACGAATCAGTCAATCAATCTACTGATTAAGCAGAAGAAATTAAAAGAAGAAATTAGTAAGACTTGTAAACCATTATTATCACCAAAATATATTCTTATAATCTAAAAATATTTTCTGGCTTTAAATAACCTGCAAAGGGTTGATAAGCCGTAGAAAACGAATCAGTCAATCAATCTACTGATTAAGCAGAAGAAATTAAAAGAAGAAATTAGTAAGACTTGTAAACCATTATTATCACCAAAATATATTCTTATAATCTAAAAATATTTTTTGGCTTTAAATAACCTGCAAAGGGTTGATAAGCCGTAGAAAACGAATCAGTCAATCAATCTACTGATTAAGCAGAAGAAATTAAAAGAAGAAATTAGTAAGACTTGTAAACCATTATTATCACCAAAATATATTCTTATAATCTAAAAAATATTTTCTGAAATTTAAATAACCTGCAAAGGGTTGATAAGCCGTAGAAAAACGAATCAGTCAATCAATCTACTGATTAATTTAAGAAGAAATTAAAAGAAGAAATTAGTAAGACTTGTAAACCGGTTATTATCACCAAAATATATTCTTACAAACTAAAAAATATTTTTTTTATTTTAAATAACCTGCAAAGGGTTGATAAGCCGTAGAAAACGAATCAATCAATCAATCTACTAATTAAGCAGAAGAAAAATTAAAAGAAGAAATTAGTAAGACTTGTAAACCATTATTATCACCAAAAATATATTCTTATAATCTAAAAATATTTTCTGGCTTTAAATAACCTGCAAAGGGTTGATAAGCCGTAGAAAACGAATCAGTCAATCAATCCACTGATTAAGCAGAAGAAATTAAAAGAAGAAATTAGTAAGACTTGTAAACCATTATTATCACCAAAATATATTCTTATAATCTAAAAATATTTTTGGCTTTAAATAACCTGCAAAGGGTTGATAAGCCGTAGAAAACGAATCAGTCAATCAATCTACTGATTAAGCAGAAGAAATTAAAAAAGAAGAAATTAGTAAGACTTGTAAACCATTATTATCACCAAAATATATTCTTATAATCTAAAAAATATTTTCTGGCTTTAAATAACCTGCAAAGGGTTGATAAGCCGTAGAAAAACGAATCAGTCAATCAATCTACTGATTAAATTAGAAGAAATTAAAAGAAGAAATTAGTAAGACTTGTAAACCATTATTATCACCAAAATATATTCTTACAAACTAAAAATTTTTTTTGGCTTTAAATAACCTTTGAAAAGGGTTGATAAGCCGTAGAAAACGAATCAATCAATCAATCTACTGATTAAGCAGAAGAAATTAAAAAAGAAATTAGTAAGACTTGGTAAACCATTATTATCACCAAAATATATTCTTACAAACTAAAAATATTCTTCTAAATGAACATTTTTTGCTTTAAATAACCTGCAAAGGGTTGATAAGCCGTTAGAAAACGAATCAATCAATCAATCTACTGATTAAGAAAGAAATTAAAAAGAAGAAATTAGTAAGACTTGTAAACCATTATTATCACCAAAATATATTCTTAGAATCCAAAAAATATTTTCTGGCTTTAAATAACCTGCAAGTAGTTGATAAGCCGTAAAAAACGAATCAATTAATGAACCCTGTAGAGTGATTTTCATTTTTATGAATGTTTGAAATTGTACAGATAATTTATGACATCCTGAATTCCTTATCGTGCTTATAATTTGAAGCGTACATGAGGCAATATCTACCAAACATATGACAAGTCAGAAACGTAACAATACATTTTACTATTCATTCATGTATCACACTTTTGTGCTGGAAGAAAAGATCAGTACTTTTTTTCTTACCACCTTGACATGTTTCCTAAACGACAGCCTTCTTTTTATAATCACCAAAGTTAAACAACGCCGAGCCTGGTCAACATTTAGATGGGTAACTGCTTGGGTATACCATATACCGTAAGCTTGGAAGCGCGAGTAAAATAATGGATAATGGCTCGGAATTGTTAATCGGAGAGCCGTGTTCTAATTCCAGTTGGGTTCGTTATATTCCCTTAGTCGCAAATACCCTTGGGAAATGTATGAAACCACGTTTCTTTTCTCGCACTTCTTACCTGTGGATCTCTTTTCTTGATTTTCTTCCAAAATTGTACTGCAGCGTCAATAGCCATCTTCTTTTTTCCTGAAACCTATTCCTTTATTGACCTTTCTTCTCACTAATGTCTTTTCATTTTTTTTTTCTACTCCCACCAAACGTCTTATTGGTATTATCGTCTTCTTTGGAGTGAAAGGATAAATAAATAATAAAAAAAAAAAGAATTGTTTTCAACGGTATGAAGGCATCAAGAAGTTCAGAAATTGATTTGAAGTGGGGGGGGTAAAAAATTGTATAGACTGTCGCTAGCAAAGTTAAAACGATTGACCAAAGTGTAGGATGCTGGGATTTTTTTTCTGTTTATATAGACTTTTTATATATATATATATATATATATATATATATATATATATATATATATATATATATAAAGGATTTTTTTTCTTATCTACGAGACGTAAATTATCCCAAGCCAATCTAATTTGTATCGAAAAGAAAATGGTCAGGTGTAAGATTTCATACTTTTTACTATGATGAATATTTTTCCAAAATGTTTTGCATCATTCATAAATCATTTTCTTCTTCTTCTTCTTCTTCTTCTTCTTCTTCTTCTTCTTCTGTTGCTTTCTTTTTTTTTCTGTTTTTCTTTATTTTTTCAAGAATTTTCATAGTGTTATGATCATCGGCGATGATAAGATAAGTTCTGATAAAACAACTTCAAAGTAAAATAAATGTGCGGGCTTGTCCGTATATTAAAAATATCAAAATTCAGATCGCGGCACATAACAAAGATCAGAAATATCTGTAGTTACGTATATTGGTAATTAATACTAGCATGTATCTTCTTCTTCTTCTTCTTCTTCTTCTTCTTCTCTTTCTTTTTTTCTGATTTTTCTTTCTTTTTTCTAGAATGTTCATAGTGATACATCGATGTGTATACCGGAACTGGTGTTTCGTGTACATATTCTGACAACGTTGGTAACGTTCATTTTCGGAGTAATGCCCTTGGAAAAAGGCATGAATTAATTTCTTTTTCCCCAAGTTATGGGCTAAACAGTAGAGTAGGTTTCGGCTTTCTAGATTTGGCTAGTAGCTAGTCTAGATGAAAAACTACTTTGAAAATCTTGAGGTTGCAGGAGACTAGAGACGCTATAAGAACAAATCACATGAAGGATTAATTTTTACTTGTTATTATGTAACCCTGTACAATCTGTCTCCTGTTGCTTGGAGAGGAGATGAGAGCCGCCAAGTAATTCCTATAGTCATATAAATGCCATGTGGGCCAGTTATTCAGGATGGCACCCATAGATCTCTTAAGTTTGAATATTCTCTTTTCACTACTTTCTTCTTCTTCTTCTTCTTCTTCTTCTTCTTCTTCTTCTTCTTCTTCGTTATCCTTTTCTTTCTTCTTATACTTTTCTTCTTCTTCTTCTTCTTCGTTATCCTTTTCTTTCTTCTTATACTTTTCTTCTTCTTCTTCTTCTTCTTCTTCTTCTTCGTTATCCTTTTCTTTCTTCTTATACTTTTCTTCTTCTTCTTCTTCTTCTTCGTTATCCTTTTCTTTCTTCTTATACTTTTCTTCTTCTTCTTCTTCTTCTTCTTCTTCTTCGTTATCCTTTTCTTTCTTCTTATACTTTTCTTCTTCTTCTTCTTCTTCTTCTTCTTCTTCGTTATCCTTTTCTTTCTTCTTATACTTTTCTTCTTCTTCTTCTTCTTCTTCTTCTTCTTCTTCTTCTTCGTTATCCTTTTCTTTCTTCTTATACTTTTCTTCTTCTTCTTCTTCTTCTTCTTCTTCTTCTTCGTTATCCTTTTCTTTCTTCTTATACTTTTCTTCTTCTTCTTCTTCTTCTTCTTCTTCGTTATCCTTTTCTCTCTTCTTATACTTTTCTTCTTCTTCTTCTTCTTTGTTATCCTTTTCTTTCTTCTTATACTTTTCTTCTTCTTCTTCTTCTTCTACTTCTTCTTCTTCTTCTTCTTCGTTATCCTTTTCTTTCTTCTTATACTTTTCTTCTTCTTCTTCTTCTTCTTCGTTATCCTTTTCTTTCTTCTTATACTTTTCTTCTTCTTCTTCTTCTTCTTCTTCGTTATCCTTTTCTTTCTTCTTATACTTTTCTTCTTCTTCTTCTTCTTCTTCGTTATCCTTTTCTTTCTTCTTATACTTTTCTTCTTCTTCTTCTTCTTCGTTATCCTTTTCTTTCTTCTTATACTTTTCTTCTTCTTCTTCTTCTTCTTCTTCTTCTTCTTCTTCTCCGTTTTCTTTTTCTTTCTTCTTATACTTTTCTTCTTCTTCTTCTTCTTCCTCTTCTTCTTCTTCTTCTCCGTTATCCTTTTCTTTCTTATACTTTTTTTTTCTTCTTCTTCTTCTTCTTCTTCTTCTTCTTCGTTATCCTTTTCTTTCTTCTTATACTTTTCTTCTTCTTCTTCTTCTTCTTCTTCTTCTTGTTCTTCTTCTTCTTCTCCTTCGTTATCCTTTTCTTTCTTCTTATACTTTTCTTCTTCTTCTTCTTCTTCATCTTCTTCTTCTTCTTCTTCTTCTTCGTTATCCTTTTATTTCTTCTCATACTTTTATTCTTCCTCTCTGTCATTTTCCTGTTTCGCTCTTCTTCACTTTCACCTTCTTCCTCAGCTCTTTATTCTTTTTATTTTCTTGTTCTCTTTCTTTTCCGACTTCCTATCTCTTTTTCTTCTTCATTCCCTTTTACTTTCACAAACATGAAGTGTGGAACACGGGAACGTCCAAGGAAAACAAACGCCCATTTTTAAAGCTCACACAGCGTGAAACAGTCTGCTAATGGGCAAATAAGCAAAAAGGCGTTATTGTTATGTGTATTAAAATAATTTTTAAAAGTATTTGAAATAACGCACATAGAGAAGAAAATGAATATATGTGTGTTCTTTCAGGGATTTCGAAAATCTACGTAGAAATGTAGATACTCTGTGAGGATCGAACTCATTATTCAGTCGTAATATAACTATCGAGACAAGTTTTCTAGCCATTAAACCACGTCGAGCTGCCCTAAAGTATATTTTTTATGGTTGTTCCAAGAGTGCCTCTAATTAAACTCTTTCTGAAATTCAGAGTATTTCCTCGCTAGTTCTTTATTAAAAAACTGTAATATCTTCCGAATTTCGGTAACAAGGCTAAAACAAATGTTCTGTCTGATTATTCTATGAAACATAAAATTAATTTCGTCAGTTATGTGCCATGCATGATACACACTTAGGCGATCATGTATCTTTTGATACACGACTGACGAAGCAGATATTTTTATAAAAATAATGTTCAGCTCCATTAGACATTATAAAATACTCTTTAAATTTCGTTCATTTTTAAAAAAGTTAAAATTCGGACAGAACTTATGGGATGACCTGATATGTTCATCCTGGATCGCACTATACCCAAAGTGCGTATACGTGCGGCTGGGGGGTGCTTGTAAATTAAAAAATACCCACTGAAATTTCTACTATTATCCCGTCTCCCGATCTGGCATTAAAAGGGGCCAAGGTTCCGTAGTGAACGAGAGGAACACTACAAGCAAAAGAACGTCTTAAAATGATTTTTTAAAATTTTTTTAAAGTAAAAAGCTCACTTTATTTGCTTTTACTTTTCAGAGATTCTCGACGCTCCTGTTAATACCAAAAAGTTCTAAGTAGTAATAAGAAGAGAGCGTATTTGAGAAGAAAGCCAATAGAGATACTAAACATTATGGTGGTGGGTCTTTTATGGTGTGGTGTTGTTTTAGGGAAGAGAGAGCTGGAGATTTGATTCACGTCAAGGGAATCATGAAATAATGAAAATATCATTCGATTTTGCAAAGACACGCTATACTATATGGTTTACGCATAATTGGGGAAAAAATCGACTTTCAACAAGATAACGATCGAAAATGTTCTAAATTATGTCAAAATTACCTCGATTCAAAAAAAGGAACAAAATGGGATGAGTTTGATAGTAGAAATTGGAAGAGAATACCTAAAGCGTGAGAGTAAGCTTTTTCAGTGTTCATAGACTGTTTGGTAAAGTCTACCATCTACTCGTTTTCAAAAACTGTTGGAAAGAATGCCAAAGATTTGTAAAGTAATAAATAAAGCAGTTGTTAATTTTATCGACGAAAGCAAAATATAATGTTATATGATGATTTTCTATAGTTAAATGCTATATTTTTCAAAATAAAAGTAAATATACTGTAGTTGCTGAAATTCTATCTTTTATTAAGAAAAACAAAATAGATCATTTTATGTAGATTTAAGGGAATGAATGATGCCTCAAAACCTTTTTTCCTGTAGTGTATATCCTTACTAATGGGTAAGTCACTGATGGTAGTTAACGGTCAGTCCTCCGGGGTCATAGCAATCCACGCAGGCAAACACCAGGTATCATTTCTCGGACCAACCCTCTTTCAACTTTACATAAATGATCAGCCTAAGAGTATACACCCATAAGTTGTGAGTATCTATACTTCCAAAGATTTATGGGTGCACCTTCAAAACTCGTGGTAACCAGAAATTGGCAGCTGATCTCTTCTCCGTTCGTCTAGCTCTAACAACTCAGTAGGTGGAGAAACTAGCTGGTCGCATTCAGTGCCTCAAAAAGTAGTTACATTCCATCATTACTAATCGGAAGCCGAATGAGCACCACAATGAACGGATTGGTGTCACCGCGTGCCTTGAGAGAATATTAGGCATTAAAACTCAACCCTTACCTCAAGTGGAACTCGGACATACGATCCATCGCTTATGATGCGGGAAAAATAGTCAGTTCCCTGTACCACTCCAGGAGGTACCTAACACTTTGTGCTATCCTCTACCTTTACAAGAGACAGATCGGGTCTAAAATGGAATATTGCTGTTATATTTAGGCAGGAGATGCTCAATCCTCACTTTCCAGTCTCGACAGAGTTCGAATGCGTCTCCGCCCTATAAGCCCTTTCACAGCCCTCCAGTGCCGTAGTGGACAACACAGGCGTCCCACAGGGGTCACTCCTTGAACCAACCCTCTTTTTGTTCTATATAAATATAAGAATATACTCAGATCATTTGTAAACATCTATACGACTATATACGAGTGGTCCTCTAAAACTCTCGATCACCAGAGATTTGGCGACTGATCTCTCTTCCGATTTTGTACAAACTACCCAATGGGTTAAAAACTGGTGGGTTACATTCAATGCCATGAAGATCAAGCTAGTTACGTTCCATCATCGCCGACATGACCCCGAACTATCATCAATTAAGATTAAGGGAGTTCTTCTCGAGAAAACGCCATGCCTTGAAAGACAGTTGGGCCTCAAACTCACACCTGGCCTCCGTGGCTAAGGATGTAGGTAAAATGAAGGGCTACCTGTACCCCTCCAGTAAGTACCTGGCTCCTCTTGATACCTTCTATATTTACAAGAGACAGATCAGGCCTAAAATGGAAGAGGGCTGTCATATTTGGGCAGGAGCTGCACAGTCTTCAATTTCCAGTCTCTATAGAGTCCGATTGCGTCTCCGCGTCCTTTTGAGTGACAACTCATTTTCCACCCTGCGGACGAAACGTTACAAGCCTCTCATTGGTCTATCGCTATTTCCATGGAAAGTACTCAGACGAATTATATTCCTTTGTTCCGCCATTTCTAATCTTCACAGAGAGGACCCGCTATGCCACCCATATTGTAGCAAACCACCCGCATTTCCACTCGAGCAGCTTCTTCCCATGAATCACTGCTCTGTGGTACCGACTCCCAAGGGGATGTTTCCCCGTTCACAACAATCTTAACCTGTTTAAGTCTTCTTTTTTTTCTTCTTCTTGTTTCGCCCTTAACCCCGGAAGGAGTCGTTGGGGTGCTGATGTTCTAAACGGTCCACTATTCCCCTCCATCTGTCCTGGTCGTGTGCCCGAGCCTGGGTCTCTGCGAATGGTTTCTTTGTGTCGTTTTAACGTTCTTGGACGTTTTAACCTTGGGGAGCCCATCCCTCTCTAGCCGATGTTCTCCAACTAGGTGACTAACCTTAGTCGGGGATACATGGCAGCTGCTGTTCATCTGAGGAATACTTCCGCCCTAGCTGGTGAACTGCGTCGAGGCGGTCCTTCGCCCAGTGGTGATGTGTTAACACCACCTCCTCATGTGAGCTTAGACCGCCAGCTGTGAAACGGTTGATCGGGGCATTGCAACATGGAGCCACCACGTGAGAGATTTAGGAGATAGTCGAGTACCAGTTATGCCCGTCCACCCGAATGTGTAGCGTGCCAGACATGAAAGGTACTACCTCTATCCAGAGCCCATTATTTCCCTCCTATTCTCATAAAATGTTTCACTTTCTGTGATCTCGAGAGGCTTCTGGGACTTGTACAAGGAGAACCTCATTGTAGCTTCTTAGCATTTGATCATATTGTTCAAGGTTGCACATCTGAGAAAAGAAATACATCAACGACAGGTTCACATTCACAGAACTGTCATTTCACATCTAAACAAGAACCAATTACAGTATTTACATTATTCGGACTATTGTCCTCATCTTTGTCGCCATATTTATCACAACGTTTCGTGTCATGTTTGATGGATGTCAGTTATCAGTTATCTCCTGTTAACTTTCCCTCTGAAAGTTCTCCACTGCCTTAACCGGGTATTGAACTCACACTCTTTGGGTCCTGCCATTGGATCTAACCAGCGCCTTTATCCACTGTGCCATGTGTCCTTGAGGAACTGACATCCATCAAACATGGCACGTGGAACTAGAACAGTCTACCCCAGTGAGCGAAATAAAGGGTTCAGTTCAACATTTCAACCACCTGAGGAAGGCCGGAGCGTACAATGGCTGAAACGTTGTGATAAATATGGCGACAAAGATGAGGACGATAGTTCGAATAATGTAAATAATGTACATAATACCTCATCTCAGAAATATAGAAAGAACCAATTAGGAAAATAAGATCGGGAAATAATATCTCCAAAGCAAGTCAGGCAACTGCCCACGTAAAAGATATTTATATACAAAGAATGTACACAGTATGATTTAATCAGTACGTTACCTAAACCTTCATTCAAATATCAGAGTAGATTCGTGTAAGCGGGCCAGTAGTCTCATCTAGTGGTGGTCAACCATTACGGGACGGAAAATGCGACACCGTAATCGCTTTGTAATAGCGAAAGATCCCTTCCAAAGGTTAAGCAACATGAAAATTTCGCTAGAAACCACGTGATGTATTGCCCCCTTCCTCTGAGATTCTCATTTCGTTGATGGAGTCAATTTTGTAACGAAGAAGCATTCGCTCGTCTTCTTCCGGTCGGGTCGGTGATCGCTAGTTGGTTTGTTCGGAGGTAAAATGAGGACTTCAAGAAAACGGATTTTTAAACTTATCTGTTTTATTAAACACGTCGACATGTACATTTTAACTAGCCAATGGAGTCGCTCTATTACAGCCACTGTGAGGCAAGTTCCCCGTGATACGAAATAACCAAGAGTAATGTGTATGACGTGTAAAACTTAACTGAGGTGGTCTTGGCCGCTGCGCCAAATAAGCAAAACGTTCTATACTTTTCCTTATTGGAAGAGGGTGTTGATTAACGGAGGAGATTCCGCGTTGCATCTTCACTCGCTCGTCTTCTCCCCCGCTGGATGTCAAAATGTTTTTGGAGTCCGGAGATGAAAGAGACATCAACAAAAGGCATTCTGAAAACTTGTCTATTTTATTAAACACGTCGACGTGTAAATTTTTAACTAGCCGGTGGGGTCGCTCTACCACCTGCATTGGGGAGCAAGTTCTCCGAGACACGAAGTTAACACGTCTGCATTCTTCGACACGTAAGAGGATGGGGAGCCGTTCCTACCAGACAGTGCCACTAACTCGGAAGGGAGCTGGGTTTATTGCCCGTTCCCTGATGTGTCCTCAAAAGGGGAAGTGCCAAGGGGTCTTGGGTCATTTTCCCACAGTATGGCTGTTAAACCCACTTTAAACATCGACCTTGTGTCACATCTGGTTGTGTGTAGACGTAGTATGAAATACCTATATCGACGTGTGAAAGCCCAGAGTGTTATTTCCTCCGCAGGCAGTTGGGAATTGCTGGGTTTGTGGCCGGCACATGATGCGTCTCCAAAAGGGATTGTTCCGAGAAAACTTGGGAATTTTTCTACAGTATGGCCGTTAAACCCAATTTAAACCTCGACATTTTGGGACATCCGGGTGCCCTGAAAAATACCTCTATGGACGTGTGTCTTTGTGTACTGGGAAAAGATTATATTAAAAAGAAAGAAACAACGAAATTAAGAGAAGGAGAAAGAATTATATTTTGCGCTTGTACTGTTTTATTTACTGTGATGATTGAATCGTAGGTTAAAGTTTCAGATTCAGATGTTAATAACAGCATAAGCTGCAACTTAATTTTTCAGGGCCTATTTGTATTGACAAGCCTGCTTTTATAATTACTCTTCGTATTCAAAACACATTCTATCCACGCGCGATCGCATCAGTAAAGTTGTGTAAAGATGCGCGTCGAAATTGTCGATTTCCTCGATTTGGGGACGGCGATCGCCAGTCGTAGCGCGGGAACGGCATCAAATCTGATAGACAAAAAAAAAATTTTTTTTTCTGCACCGTTCGTTTCAGACTTCGCTGCGCACACATCCCGGGGCTCGTCAAATCATCCGGGTGGAGTTCAGTTTATCAAAGGAAATCAACAATAAATCGGCAGTTCCTACTACGCATCAATCGGATTCTACCCTTTGAGGAATTTCTGCCTCCGCGCCCACAGGAAACGCTAAACGGACGCCATTGTTAAGCCAGCCTCCACTGTGGCCACTGAGTAATTTGTTTCCCGATGATTACGTCTTGAGTATCTGCTCCACTCTCACTTCCCTACTCGCCCCCTTGCTCCCCGTGTCTCCCTTTAAACGGCAATTACTATCAATGTTCAGAAGTTTACAAAACAGGCTCAATTGTTTGGACCTATATTCTTTTCTCGGATGTATTCAAATCATGTTTACTTATGCCCCGCTAATCTGAGTCCAATGGGCGCGGAGCAATTTGCACGAGAGCAAAAAGGTTTTCGTCTGGCACGTTTCGTCTTTTAGGACTTCATTGTACTAAATTGATGTTTACGTTAATGCGACTACACATGCGCAAGAACAAGAGGGGTCACTAATAATTTTAATATTTTAGATTCATTTTTGTTTTTTGTTAAAATAAAATATACGTTTAAATTACACATATACCTAAATTATATATATGTTTTGCGACTTACTGGCATATCACTTTGAAGCACCACTTTTCACACGATCACCGAAGTTAAGCAAGGTCGAGCCTGGTCATTAATTATATGGCTGAGCGCTTGGAAATAAGAGGTGTCGTAAGCTCGGATATGCGTAGGGTGTAATGGATAACAGCTCGGAGTTTTTAATCGGAGAGCCGAGTTCCGATTCTATTCAATTCATTATATTCACAGACACACAAATAGCTTCGGGAAAAGGAAGAATCCACCACTTCTCCCTCGAACTATATGTTAATTCGTAGGCATTTTATAAGTAAATCATTATTAAATCCCCAAAATTATTACAGTATAAAAAAATAATAATCTGGCTTTGAATAACATTCAAAGGTTTGATAAGTCGTAAAACACAAATCAATAAATCAATATATTTTGGTTATATAGTCTAGACCAGTGCATTTAGTTTTTTTTTATTATAGGTCGGGTGTTGTCACATCAATATAAACATCTCTTTAGTGCGTTCGAGTCCTAAATCACGAAACGCGTCACATGTAACCCTTTCCTGCTTTGTCATACATTTTTCCCTACCTCGAGATATTTAGAACTGTTGGATACTTGTTGGTCAAACCGTATATATATACAGTGTATCACAAAAGTGAGTACACCCCTCACATTTCTTCAAATATTTAAGTATATCTCTTCATGGGACAACACTGACAAAATGACACTTTGACACAATGAAAAGTAGCTTGTCTGCAGTATATATAACAGAGTTAATTTATTTTCCCCTCAAAATAACTCAAAATATAGCCATTAAAATCTAAATCCCTGGCAACAAAAGTGAGTACACCCCTTAGGAAAAGTTGTCAATATTAACATACAACATGTCAACTGTCAATATTTTGTGTGGCCACCATCATTATCCAAAACTGCCTTTACTCTCCTGGGCATGGAGTTTACCAGAGCTTCACAGGTAGTCACTGGAATGCTCTTCCACTCCTCAATGACGACGTCGCGGAGCTGGCGGATATTTGAGACTCTGCGCACCTCCACCTTCTGCTTGAGGATGGCCCAAAGATGTTCTATTGGGTTCAAGTCTGGAGACATGCTTGGACAGTCCATCACCTTTTCCCTCAGCCTCTTCAGTAAAGCAGTGGCTGTCTTGGATGTGTGTTTGGGGTCATTGTCATGCTGGAACACTGCTCTGCGACCCAGTTTCTGGAGGGAGGGGATCATGCTCTGCTGCAGTATTTCACAGTACATGTTGGAGTTCATGTTTCCCTCAATAAAATGTAACTCTCCAATACCTGCAGCACTCATGCAGCCCCAGACCATGACATTCCCACCACCATGCTTGACTGTAGGCATGACACACTTATCTTTGTACTCCTCACCTGGTCGCCGCCACACATGCTTAAGGCCATCAGAACCAAACAAATTAAATTTCGTCTCATCAGACCATAGGACATGGTTCCAGTAATCTATGGGCTTTGTTGACATGTGTCTTCAAAGAAACTGTTTGCGGGCTTTCTTGTGTATTGCCTTCAGAAGAGGCTTCCTCCTGGGTGACAGCCATGCACACCAATTTGATGTAGTGTGCGGCGTATGGTCTGAATACTAACAGGCTGAATCCCAATCTCTTTAATCTCTGCAGCAATGCTAACAGCACTCCTACGCTGATCTTTCAAAGAAAGAATTTGGATGTGACGCTCAGCACGTGCGCTCAGCTTCTTTGGACGACCTACCCGAGGCCTGTTCTGAGTGGACCCTGCTCTTTTAAAATGCTGGATGATCTTAGCCACTGTGCTGCAGCTCAGTTTCAGGGTGTTGGCAATCTTCTTGTAGCCTTGGCCATCTTTATGTAGTGCAACAATACGTTTTTAAGATCCTCAGAGAGTTCTTTGCCATGTGGTGCCATGTTGGAACTTTCAGTGACCGATAAGAGAGAGTGTTAGAGCTGTACTACAAATTTGAATACACCTGCTCCCCATGAACACATGGGCATATTTACACTAATGAGTCACATGACATTTTGGAGGGAAAATGTAAAGCAGTACTCAATTTAGACATTTAGAGGTGTAGTTTCTTAGGGGTGTACTCACTTTTTAGGGGTGTAGTTTCTTAGGGGTGTACTCACTTTGCTGCCAGGGATTTAGCTTTTAATGGCTATATTTTGAGGGGAAAAAAATTAACTGTTATATATATGCTGCAGACAGACTACTTTTCATTGTGTCAAAAGATATTTTTTCTGTGCTGTCCCATGAAGAGATATACTTAAATATTTGAAGAAATATGAGGGGTGTACTCACTTTTGTGATACATTATATATATATATATATATATATATATATATATATATATATGAAGAAAAATATACAGAAAAAACAAACAAAAATCTTAATATGCAATTATGCTGTATTAATGTTAATATAAAGTCAACGTCGGACGTTTCGGTCTATTGGGCGATGTTGTGAAAACGTATTCGTGACGACGACGTGATCATATTTAGACGGAACGCTGATCTTATATAAAAATTTCAGTTATCTGTTTGGATTAGTTGTGCTCTTATGTCCATCGTCTTTTTCATGTTGAATTTTATATGTTCTAATGTTAATCATGTTTTATGACCATGTCCTGATGATGGTCTAAAATAGACCGAAACGTCCGACGTTGACTTTATATTAACATTAATACAGCATAATTGCATATTAAGATTTTTGTTTGTTTTTTCTGTATATTTTTCTTCATGCTGTCGGATCTATATCCATATATTTGCTCATATATATATATATATATATATATATATATATATATGTGTGTGTGTGTGTGTGTGTGTGTGTGTGTGTGTGTGTGTGTGCAAAGATTTTTCAGAATTAACCTGTAGAAACAAAGAATATGTAATTAAGGAAAACTGCTGTTGAAGCCGACGCGTTTCATCCAATGTAGACTATCTCAAGGCAAACAACGAAATTAATTTATTGAAACAGGTATCTATAAACAACAAACAAAATGTTGTTAGCAACTACAAGGACTTAGAAACGCCATTGTATTGAAATCAGAAGAAAATGGTTGAATCCGGAAACACAACAATACAAACATTATTTCTACACGTAATTTTTCACTTGAACATATGAATATACAATAGCGTTTCTAAATTCAAGTTTTCTTATTGTCTTTTTCCTTTATATATATGTGTGTGTGTGTGAGTTTGTGTGTGTGTATTTAGGCAGCAATTCTTCTTTCATGCACATTTCATTGAATAAGACAGAAAAAGTGCTTTTATTTAGTTTTTTTATACAATTTCTCATGCGATGTAATTTTTTTATTCTTTTCAGAAGATAAATTATATAAAAACTGTCCACATATTCTTTTTATCCCAGCGCTTTCGGCTATACATTTAGCTATTTATCTTTATATAATTTATCATCTGAAAAGAAAAAAAAATATATTAGATCGCATGAGAAATTGTATAAAAAACTAAATAAAAGCATCTGGTCTGTCTTATTCAATGCAATGTGCATATATATATATATATATATATATATATATATATATATATATATATATATATATTCTGTATTTAGGCAGCAATCCCTCTGTTAAACAAGTTTTCATTGCGATTAATCTTCACATTAAATTTTTCTTGCATTGAGACAAGTGATTTCTGTTCTGGATATAGAGTGTATAAAGGTGTTAAAACAATCTGTGTTTTCTAAAGCTAATCTATTATCAATTTAGAAGGATATGCGCTTTTTTGTTTCTTTGTTTAACGTAATATGTACATTTTACACACACACACACACACACACACACACACACACACACACATACATATATATATATATATATATATTTCAATAAAGGTGCAATCAATTTACAAATTCATGAATTATTCAGACAAAAACAAATACAAAGGTTAATGATTTAATTGGCGAGAAATCCATCGTCGCAAACAATTCAAATAATATACAAAAACCCCGAACCTGTTATGAATGAAAAGATCCTTGTTTTTATAAATTTCTGTGGCATTAGTTCTTATTTTTACTACAAGCTTTCGTCTGTTCCTACAGACATCTTCAGGTATGGAATAGATGTTGTTCTTGTTTTTACTCTCAGTAATAAGAGGACAACGAAAATATATGTATTGTTGTATCCGAAAAATGCTATTAGAAATGAGTTATTGTTTTTGGACGATGGATTTCTCGCCAGGTGAAAAATCTCGTTAATTATTTGACGGAAAAAAATATTTGTAGAAAAGACAATAACGGCCGCTTGGATTTTTATTCCCCTACCCTTGCTACACATTTATAATTCCATCAGAAAAAAAAATAGTTTAATCCGAGGATGTGCTTCCAGAGAACGAAACCAGTTGCACTATATATTACTATCTCTATCACGAAAGAGGAATCCCTGGAAAACAATCAGCCAAAGGCTACGTTTGAACACAGTTCGCAGATTCTGTCTAATCTATTATAATCTATAGCACCACAACCAAACATCCGCCCTGTCTATGCGCGGTTCGTGTGGTAATTGATTATGACTAATTTGGAATTAAGCCGAATTTCTTGAAATTTCCGGGTCTTTCAGATAGAATTATGGTGTCGGAAGTAATTTCGATAAAACAATGACCATTTCGTATCTCTCTGCAGTTTACGGAATAATAATAATAATAATAATAATAATAATAATAATAATAATAATATAAACTTTAATATCGTTAATATCGCAATGAAGAGAATCCCATTTCGCAACTGTGGCTCAATCGGGGCGATGATTGGCTGTTTTTTTCATGACGTCATCAGACTTATAAACACAAATGAGAGTTATATTTTGTATATTGCTTTTTGTCGAGCCGATAAAATTTTTTTCATTACAAAAAAAAAAAAATGTTGAATGTGTTTTTTCGATTATCCATGAGCAATACATTAAACTTGTTGATTCAAACTTTTCCTGGCCTATTCGTTTTAACACCCTATTTATTGTCTATTTAGTGTTGTCTGGAATAGACATTCCGGTGGGAACTTTTCAACTTCATACGGAGAATTTTTGATACCAGGAGCGAAATAATCGCGCCAAGAATAAAATTAATTTAAAACTAATAAACTTGACTCACCGCGCCCGGGAGAAAATTGAAAGAAATAATTTAATTATGCCGGCACTTGTATTTGGTATGACTACGCTTTTTCTTTGATTTTTACAATATTCTATTTGAAACGATACACGAGCATTAATGTCATCTTCTATGTGACGTGTTGCTTCTTAAGACAATTGAACATGGCTCACAGCACCTTCCTAGCTTTCATAAGGATAAGCAATGTATGTCCCCTTTCAGTCACTTTCTACCATATGAGGTTTGTCTATATCAGTTTGTTTGGAAGGGCCATGAAGAGGTTTATCTTGCCTTCATTTCTGTATTTGTTTCATTATTATCATTGTTACCATTTGTGTATGTTACGTTTACTGTTTTGCATCCTGTAGAGCCGGGTCCAAACTATTGTCCTTAAGCCTTATAGGAGAATTGTCATTTAATTGATAGCACTTTTCTTAGTATATGGGATGTTCTTAGTAGGGCGATCTTCTGAGCAACTCGTATGCTGATATTACCTGGAACACTATTAATAAAATTGTCCATTCCTTTTCTCACAAGGTCCAGAGCTCCTATTACTATTGGTACAGTCTCAGACTTCATTCCTCACACCCTGTTAATCTCGATCTCCAGGTCCTTGTATTTGGACAATTTCTCGATAATTTTTATAGAGGTGTTTCTCGCAGATGATATTGTTATGTCAATAAGCATACACTTTCTGAAATTCTTGTCTTTTATGATAATATCAGGTCTGTTCGCTTTTATTTATTTTATTTATTTATATTTTATTTATTATACACTGATGACATTATTATTATTATTATTATTATTATTGTATGTTACATTTCCTGCTTCCTGTCCTGTATAACCGGGTTCAAACTCAGGTCCTTAAGGCCTATATTTAATTGATAGCACTTTTCTTAGTACATAGGATGGCGATCTTCTGTGCAATTTGCATGTTGATTTTAATTTGGACACTGTTAGTAAAATTGCCCATTCCTTTTCTCACGAGGCCCAGTGCTCCGATTACTATTGGTACAGTCTCAGTCTTCATTCCCCACATCCTGTTAATCTCGATCTTCAGGTCCTTGTATTTAGACAATTTCTCGATAATATTCATGGAGGCATTCCTCGGAGATGGTACTGTTACGTCAATAAATATACACTTGCCGAATTTCTTGTCTTTTATGATAATATCAGGTCTGTTGGCTTTTATTTATTTTATTTATATTTTATCTATTATACACTGATGACATTATTATTATTATTATTAAAATTATTATTATTATTATTATTATTATTATTATTATTATATGTTACTTTTCCTGCTTTGTATCCTCTAGAACCGGGTCCAAACTAAGGTCCTTAAGGCCTATAGGAGAATTGTCATTTAATTGACAGCACTTTTTTTAGTATATAGGATGTTCCTAGTAAGACGATCTTCTGTGCAACTTGCATGTTGATGTTAAATTGGACACTGTTCGTAAAATTGCCCATTCCTTTTCTAACAAGGCCCGGAGCTCCGATTATTATTGATACAGTTTTAGTCTTTCATTCCCCACATCCTTTTAATCTCGATCTTCAGGTCCTTGTATTTGGACACTTTCTCGATGATTTTCTCGGAGGTGTATCTTTCACTTATTATTATTATTATTATTATTATTATTATTATTATTATTATTATTATTATTATTTCTTTTGATTTCTGTTATATAAACATTTCCTTTCGGGTCCCAACCAGAGCAAAAAAGAAAAAAATATGATCACCCTCATCTTACATAGATAAAGCTCTTCGCAATGTGTAAAAGTGTACGTTTGAGTATAATTTAGGGCATTACTTTAAAGCATAGGCTACCAGGAATCTCTTCAATTAGTATATGGAAGCATTTCCAATGAATCCGAGGACTCTGACTTCAACTGGAATTACTGATGTCCTCACGTGCAACATTTTTTTATATTTCCAGTTCAAGATCCTTGTAGTTTGATAATTTTTTGAAGATCTTCAAAGATATATTACAATCTGCAAGGACTGTCCTGTCAATAAGAAATCACATTCAATCCTTCTTCTTCTTCTTCTTCTTCTTCTTCTTCTTCTTATTATTATTATTATTATTATTATTATTATTATTATTATTACTACTACTACTACTACTACTACTACTATTTTACAAATAACACATTGCTTATATGTTACTAGCACTAATAGTCTTCTTTTCCATGTAACCGCTATTGAAATTGATGCTGCTATCGTTTCTGGATATTCATCACAAAATCTGCATTTGGGATCAACACAATTTTTCAATCTGTTTGCTCGATAAATTCTAGTTAGTAAGCATTGGTCCTGTGCAGCAGGAATAAAAACTTCGATTTCAGCTTTTCCACACATTACTGATGGGTATGGGGTTTGTCTACATCAGTTATTTTTTGGGGGTACGGGCAGAGTATAGACCATGAAGAGGCTTATCTCCATATCGATTCTGCATTTCGTCCATTGCGTTTGCTTTATTATTTTTTATTTCCTCTGATTTCTGGTGTGTACTCATTTTATTCCGGGTCCCAACCAGAGAGCTAAAGTCAGAAATGGCAACATGACATTTTCCACTAAGAAATTTAAAAAACAAATCACGCATATTTTACATAGATAAAGCCCTTTGTAATGTGTGGGCTGTACACTTGAGAACATTTTTTTGGTATTTCTTAAGGTATTGGCTACCTTCAATACGAGGGCTCCAACTACAACATTGTATTTTGATAGCTTTTTGAAGATCTTCAAAGATAGATTGCAGTTTGCAGAGACTGTCATATCAATAAGGAGGCACTTTTTGTGTTTGCCGTCACTAATCAGAATGTCTGGTCGATTAGCTTTGATTGTTCTGTATGTGTGTAATGTGTAGTCCCATAAAATTGTTACAGGTCCTATCTTCGTAACCGGCTCTGGGTGATGTTCATACCGATTTATTTCAGTTTTCTTTCCGTAGAAGTTGCGGATTTTCCAGTGCAGATATTGGCTTACTCAATCATGTCGATCCGTGCAACCTGATACAAGATGGTAAATTGTTTCTGGATATTTATGAGAGAATCAGCATTTTCCGATAACTCTATTATTATTATTATTATTATTATTAATAATAATAATAATAATAATTACGGAGACAGGGCCTGTAACAATTTTCTGGGGCTTTACAATACATGCAAAGTTAATCGGTCACACTTTGTTATTAGAGACCGCAAACAGAAAATGTGCTTTCTTATTGATATTACAGTCCCTGGAGACTGCAATGTATCTTTGAAAATCTTCAAAAAACTATCAAATACAAGGACCTTGGAATCGAAATCTCAAAAATGTGGCACATGAGAACATCAATAATTCCATTTGTAGCTAGAGCTCACGGATTGATTGGAAAATATTCCAAGAGATTCATTGAAAGGATTCCTGGTACCCCATGTCTTAAAAAAAATTGTTCTGACAAGTACAGCCCACACCTTACGAAGGGCTTTATCTTTGTCAAATATGTGTGATTTTTTTTTTCAAAACAGCTCATTTGAAATATCATGATGCCAATTCTGATCTTAGGTCTCTGGTCGGGATCAAGAAAGAAATGCATATACACCAGAAATCAAAGGATGCCTCTATATATGTAAAACAGAGGATATCTGTGTGTCTGTTTGTGTGTGTCTCTCCGTTTCTGTGATACCTTTTCACTCGAGACCTATCACTGATTTTTGACAAAACCTGGCTCATACATTGTACAATGTAAGAGATAGGTTCTTAGCGTAAAAAAATCGATAATTTTACAAAATTCAATAATCGATAAAGCAGATCAAAAATCAATAAATTCAACTATTTGTCCTCAGATTTCGTTCAGACTCGGTATATAGGTTACTTACATCATGAAGAGTTCAAGGATATCTCGTTTTTATTTCTACGCCACTGCGTTTAGCGAAAAACTACGAAAAACGAAAAATCGATTTCAACACACATTTTTAACTAAAAACTCCCTTAATTTTCAAGCAATCTACTACAAACTTAACTCAATTGTAGCCAACAATAAATTGATTGTTAAACAGTCATTTAACTTGATAATTGAGTATAGTGAAAACCTGCGTAAATAGCGAAAAATGGCAGTTTTTACTGGTTTCTTTCTTATTTTTCGTTGATCTTTCAACCTATTGTCATCAAACTTAACAATTGCTTTATAAATGTATCTTCTTTTATATCCCTGGTAGCACACTGACAAATTGAATTTCAAAATCTCCAAAATAATTGTAGTCTGAAGTGGGTCTTCATGTTGCCTGTTTTACCCCTTCATATCCTCGGCTAAGTTCGATTAAATAAATACATACTACTTCTGTTATATCAGTAATTGCATTAATTCAAAACGTTTTTTAATGGAAGTACTTTAAAGTAATTGAAGAAGATAGACTATTTACACCTAAACATGATACTGTTTTTGCTCCATTCTAATTGAATGCTTTTTCTGGTCGAACTGCTGGGTATGACTGCTAGTAAAATAATAAAAAGATGATGATGTAAAAGATGATGATGATAATGAAGGAAGGACATATCAAATGCAAGAGGGACTGAGTGAAACTTCGTGTAAATGACGTAACAAGCGTGTGTAAATGAATAGCATAACACTGAGAGGTGGGATTGTGAAATTTTTTAAAAAATCTTATTAGGAGCTACAAAAGTTAGCATTTAATAAAGAGTCATACTAGGGCGATACGGCATATCGAATGGGAAGCTGGCGTATTGAGAATATCTGCTGTCACCTAATTTTCAGCAGAAGCATCATCGATATCTTATTCAACAAGATACCTAGGAACAATTCGTCCTGGGTATGATGATAAACTACATCCGGCAGTTAGGCCTCTGATTGGGAGATTGAATGCTTTGAGGAACACTCCTTAATTTCCGTTGTTCCCAGCTTCTAACTAACGGTATGGTAGCACTTCATAGGGTTTCAGGTAAATAAGTACCCCCACCCCCGCTAACAAAAATCAACAGTACATTTTTATAATAAAATGAGCATCAATACATTTTTTGTAGGCGAAATGCATTATCGGATATTATTTTCGAAACCTACTTTTATGAACTTTTTCCAAATGTCAAAAATTTTTTATAGTAAAATAATAAATGCAACACTAAAAAAACATATAAAAATACATTTTCATAGTAAAATTATCAACAATATATTTTAAAATCTACAAACTATATATCTAAGAAAATCTTACCCTTATACTGTCAGTATAAAATTAAGTACAAAATATCTGTAGTCGAAAGCATAAACTTACGTACAAAATATTTCGATTTTGGCATTAAATAACTGATAGAGGTTGATATGCCGCTAAACAAAATCGACCATTCAACCAATAACCAACAGGAAACGTGACGAAAGGGAAAATCTGCCTGTCTGCTGTCCACGAAAAATATTGATTAATCAAGGCTTCCATAGAAATAATTGTTTTCCCGTTCTTACGAATTACCAAAGGAATCACATTTTGCAATGCAGTTTTCAATATAGTCAGGAGGATATTTCCCAGGGAAACTGAACCTTGAAGAAGCTACATTTCCATGTCGTTATATATCTGTTACCTCCAGGGGATGTCTTCATCTGGACTGCTCATTTTGATTTTGGTTAGTATATATATATATATAGTCAAACCTAGTGAGCCAGACAAACCTACTCAGGTCTGCTATACGGTTGAATTCGGCTCTTTTTAGTTAGTTGTTTACTCGTGTCGGTTTTTTTTCTTTGGGCTTTGAACCTGTATCTGTGCGATTTTTTCGACAGACTTTCATGTTCCTGGCACTTTCTTTTTTTAAAACCTATTTTAACTTCGAGATTGATTTGATTATTAGCAAATCAAAAATTCGAAGGTTTTTCGAGACGAGTATAGTTACTTATATATATATATATATATACTATGTATTGAGCCTTCTTTTAAATTAAATGTTACGTACAGTGGAATCATACTCAGTCTGTTCTCATTTAATCTGGATATATTATGTCAAACGATATTTTTAGGGGATAACCATATTTGAGTAGACGACCCGTTTATTTTAAACATTATTCTAAACAGTCTACCGATCTGAGTACTAGGGAAAATTTAATAGACATTATATTACGGAGGGTATCGTCTATAATTAATATTTGAAAGAAAAAACAAAAAAATATGGCCGATTAAAAATAAAATGCTAAAAAATTGAATTGCTTTGTTTACATTTTGGATACGATCATGAGCAGATATGTTTATCGGAAAAATATGAACGAGTCAGTGTGCTTTAAAGGATAAATAAAACCTACTTTACTGTGAAGCTTTAGGAGCCGAGTGGTAAACCTACCTTTACTGTGAAGCTTTAGGAGCCGAGTGGTAAACCTACCTTTACTGTGAAGCTTTAGTAGCCGAGTGGTAAACCTACATTTACTGTGAAGCTTTAGTAGCCGAGTGGTAAACCTACATTTACTTTGAAGCTTTAGTAGCCGAGTGGTAAACCTACCTTTACTGTGAATCTTTAGTAGCCGAGTGGTAAACCTACCTTTACTGTGAACCTTTAGTAGCCGAGTGGTAAACCTACATTTACTGTGAAGCTTTAGTAGCCGAGTGGTAAACCTACCTTTACTGTGAAGCTTTAGTAGCCGAGTGGTAAACCTACCTTTACTGTGAACCTTTAGTAGCCGAGTGGTAAACCCACATTTACTGTGAAGCTTTAGTAGTCGAGTGGTAAACCTACCTTTACTGTGAAGCTTTAGTAGCCGAGTGGTAAACCTTTTACTGTGAAGCTTTAGTAGCCGAGTGGTAAACCTACCTTTAATGTGAAGCTTTAGTAGCTGTGGTAAACCTACCTTTTGTGAAGCTTTAGTAGCCGAGTGGTAAACCTACCTTTACTGTGAAGCTTTAGTAGCCGAGTGGTAAACCTACCTTTACTGTGAAGCTTTAGTAGCCGAGTGGTAAACCTACCTTTACTGTGAAGCTTTAGTAGCCGAGTGGTAAACCTACCTTTACTGTGAAGCTTTAGTAGCCGAGTGGTAAACCTACCTTTACTGTGAAGCTTTAGTAGTCGAGTGGTAAACCTACCTTTACTGTGAAACTTTAGTAGCCGAGTGGTAAACCTACCTTTACTGTGAAGCTTTAGTAGCCGAGTGGTAAACCTATCTTTACTGTGAAGCTTTAGTAGCCGAGTGGTAAACCTTCCTTTACTGTGAAGCTTTAGTAGCCGAGTTTTAAACCTACCTTTACTGTGAAGCTTTAGTAGCCGAGTGGTAAACCTACATTTACTGTGAAGCTTTAGTAGCCGAGTGGTAAACCTAACTTTACTGTGAAGATTTAGTAGCCGAGTGGTAAACCTACCTTTACTGTGAAGCTTTAGTAGTCGAGTGGTAAACCTACCTTTACTGTGAAGCTTTAGTAGCCGAGTGGTAAACCTACCTTTACTGTGAATCTTTAGTAGCCGAGTGGTAAACCTACATTTACTATGAAGCTTTAGTAGTCGAGTGGTAAACCTACATTTATTGTGAAGCTTTAGTAGCCGAGTGGTAAACCTACCTTTACTGTGAAGCTTTAGTAGCCGAATGGTAAACCTACCTTTACTGTGAAGCCTTAGTAGCCGAGTGGTAAACCTACCTTTACTGTGAAGATTTAGTAGCCGAGTGGTAAACCTACCTTTACTGTGAAGCTTTAGTAGCCGAGTGGTAAACCTACATTTACTGTGAAGCTTTAGTAGCCGAGTGGTAAAAGCACACTAAGAAAAATGCTTGTTCCTCTTGCAAAAGGGGATTCAGTTTTTAATCCTGCCGAATTATCTTTGAATATGTAGGCGAGTAGACGAAAATAATACTGTTTTATATAAACGGAGCATCTACAACAAAAATACGTGTTTTTAATAGAAAAACATTTGAAGTATTAGCAATATAAGATATTCACAATATAAAATACCTTTATTCTTTATATATATATATATATATATATATATATATATATATATATATATACATATATATATAATTTTGTGTTTGGGTATCAATACCTATTGTTAAAGACGGCTGACAAGGTACAATGGCTAAGATTTTTTTTTGTGTTCGTATATTGTTTATCCGGCATGAACTGTCTAAAAACTGTCTAAAGGGCTTTCGAGTATTCTATTAGCCATAAAAAATATTTTTTATTTATTTTAATTGAATATGTAGATGTTTATATATATGTATCTATAGAGATGGAAATGTTTTTGTTTATTTTCCAAACACGGTCACCATAGTTGATATTCTCTCGTGTTGCCTACACATTTCATTATATATTTCAAAACAAGCACGCAAACATATATATATATATATATATATATATATATATATATATATATATATATATATATATATATATCATTCATTGCTTGGGAAAGGTATTAATCCTCTTCTTCTCCATCCGTCTATGGATAAATAGCAGGACAGACAACTGGTCTAGGAGAAGGACAACTCTGAATTCCAAACCTGCGGAGGGTCGTTTGGGGACCTTGTGGCACGAATTCGGCCCTTCAAAAAGGCTGGTTGTTTTTGCAAATAGCCTTCACCATTATAATCAAATCATATGAGCTTGTGTCCGGGCTGTCGGTTCCTAGGAATTGAGCTGCTTGACACTCATACATGGAATATGACGAATAAGCCTGGAATAATTTGCCGAAACGCGGAGGAGACTAATAGCGCGATAGTTAGATGGGTTAGAAAGTTTGCCAGAGTTCTTAAAAATATAAACTACAGAAGAGGATTTCCAATAAGCTGGGAAGTAGGAAGTAGCGCGGCAACAGTTTTAGAGTTTGGAGAGAAACGGAACCAATTTGGGATCACATTTCTTTAGAACGGCGGCTGGGATCCCGTCACCTCCGCTTGACTTATGATTTTCTCTTGTCATCACTAATACTCGATCTCCTGCACCTTGACGATTGAGATCTTGTTGCTCACTCCCAGAGTGACATGCAACTTCCTACGGATTCTTTCTTTCTCAACAGCATGCAGGGCATTAGGTCTAACGATTGGCCTGAAAAAGTCCATCATAATGCACCAATATAGTCCAGATAAAGCCTGCTGTAAGACAAGCATGTATCTGCATGACCAGAAATTGGAGGATGTGTAAAAGTTCGTGCATTTGGGCAGTTCTATAAATATGAAATGGACGATGAAATTTCCCTCCAAACCAAGAAGACCGGTCATAAAATAATATATATCATAATTTTCGTCACAGTTCCTTGAAACATTGATAATATCACGTTTCAATCCTGGAATTTTTTTCTTGTCACTACTGTATTCAGTATCTGTCTATATTTCTGAGATGAGGTATCATGTACATTATTTACATTGTTCGGACTATCGTCCTCATTTTTGTTGCCATATTTATTACAACGTTTCAGTCGTTATACGCTCCGGCTTCTTCAGTCAGATCTAGTGACAGGACCCATAGCGTGTGAGTTTAATACCTGGTTATGCCGGTGGAGAACTTGGAGAGGGGAATTAACAGGAGTTAACTGATAACTTACATCCATTAGACATGGCATGTGGAACTAGAACAGCCTACCCCAGTGAGTGAAATAAAGGGTTCCGTTCGACATTCCAACCACCTGAAGAAGGCCGGAGTGTACAACGGCCGAAACTTTGTGATAAATATGGCAACAAAGATGAGTATGGTAGTCCGAAAAATGTACATAGAGTACTGTATTCATTTATATACTAGGCCTGCATATATATATCATATATAGGGCCTCCTTTAACTTAAATACTTCCCAGTGTGTTTGCCTAAGTGTTTTGTAATATTTCAAATAGTAAGATGTATCTATTTTATTCAAGGGGCTGCAAAAGTAGGTATACAGTTAATATTATACCAGTATTGTAATAATGATTCTAGGATTCATTTAATACTAAAATTCCTTAAAATCATTTTTAATTTCACAGTTTTTTATTATAATACAATTAATATCATTTTTTACACACAGTTTGATCAATTGAAGGATTGATATGTTTATTATGTCTATGTTTATTATTGATAAGTTTATATAAGCAATACAATACGGGCAAAAATAACCTTCTGAAAGGTGTGAATACATATCTACATATGCGTAAATAGTATAACAGAGAAGGTCCTATAGACTTAGTTGGCAAACAGTCTAGAAGAAGGACAACTCTGTATTCAGAACACAAGGAAGAACTTTAGGACACCTTGTGGCACACTATGTACCCCACTTCATTGTATTTGATTCTTCTGCACAAACCCTGACCACTATAATCAAATCAGATATGCGGGTGGCCTGACTGTTCAGCTCCATGCATTGAGATCAAGCGACGAAAACGATGGAAGATTCCAATATATATATATATATATATATATATATATATATATATATATATATATATATATCTTCAAACATTTTCTAAAAAAGTGCATAGTGATGAAAAAGGCCCCGAAGTTGATAAAAACAAACTTTTATTATCAAAATGTTTGTTATTAAGAGGAAAGATCAAAGTATTTTTATTACTTTATTAAATTGTTTATTCCTTTCTAGCACATTGGAAATTTTGGTTTAAAATTTAGTTTTTCTTGCGTCGGCGGTCGGTCAAAGAATTTCCAATATTCATATATATATATATATATATATATATATATATATATATATATATATATATACTCCTAATATTATAGGTTAAAGATAGGTGTGACTTATGTTTGGAAAAAAATATTTGAATAATTGTTGAAACTTGACTAATGCATGGAATAATAATACAACACAAAATGCATTTAGAACAAAATGTATTGAAACAAGAAAGTGTATACAATATTTACATATAGTCTTTGGTATATTCCTGGTAAGACCGTTCCTGGAGAATGTGTTGACTTAGTCGCAGTCGGGAAGAGTCTCTGGATTGAATCTCTTGATTCCTCCCTCTCTTTCCGGTACCAACCATATTTATATGGTCGGTACTCCACTATGCAAATTAGGTGGATCCTACCACAACAATAATAAAATACAATAATCAAAGCCAACAATTGAATCTGAGGAATGAATTAAATATAAAAATATCAACATCAAAACAAATTCAAATTTCCATAATATAGGCTTAACTTAATTGGCTACCATATTTCCATAATACTCACTCCCCTTTAACTCTTTAAATGTCGACAGTATAACTAATCTGAATGTTGCTAAAAAAGTTCATTTACCGTCTAATGAATGAGATTGCATTTGTCCAAGTGAAGCTGGCCTGAAATATCGCAACCAAAGACGGCACACGCACAGAGAAGTAGTGATTATATATTATACAGTATTTATGTAATAACTTACTGTAAAAGACGTCCAACGTCCACATCTGGGCAAGGCAATGTAAGACCCTAGAAAGACTAAAAAACCACATACACGTTGCTTATATGTGAGAATGCATTAAGTAATGCCATTGCTCGAAATAGTACGGCGGCCATCAGGTAAGTATGTGCGTGTCCCGTGTAAATTTGCTTTCGTAAGTTCAGGATGCAATGAATAAATTGTTGTCTAAATGACGCTGAAATAAAATAACACTGATATCTAATTTTAACACATATTTATAAAAATTACACAAAAATATCTTGAAATACGACAGAGTAAATTTGTTCAATAAAATCGCCATTGGTTTTAACCACAGCCTCCAAACGACTCCGGAATCACCTGCATCTCTACTGGACGGTCTCCCTCTTTAGGTTGGCGAATGCTGCCATAATCATTGTCTTCAGTTTATCTTTGGTATTAAAAGGAGTTTTTTGGTCTCTCACTCAGCTGCGCCCCACATATAATAATCAAGCGGGTTGCAGTCTGGGGAGTTAGGTGGCCAGATATAGGGGGTGATGGGGTCGCAGTAATTGTCTGACAGTCGTTACTGGGTTCTCCTGCTTGTGTGGCATGGTACAGAGCCCTGTTGCTAAACATCGGGTCTTCCAGCAACCACCCTCTTGACTCAGATTAGCATTACCTCCTTAAGGTGGTTGATGTAAGACTTTATGTTGATTCTGAGGCCCTGTGAGAAGCTGAATGGAGGCATAACGTCTCGCAAAAACTAGAGCAATTACTCCAAACACCATGATATTGACTGGGTATATCAACAAACTCTTTCTGAATCCACAACACTGTCCACAGATTCACACCCCAAAACTCTGAAATGTTCGTCTTGGAGCCTCCGGCGCTCATACCGAGCAGTACAGCATGTCGTCTCCAAATTTCTGGCGGAATGAATAGCGACATGGTGCTCTTTTTCTCACAAACGGTGCCCAACTGACCCTGCTACACTGTGCAGACGACAAAATCAAAACAGGTAATGCGCAGGTGCAAAATGAAATATGTAAATTTATCCATCGCGCCCTGTACATTCCTTCCAAAGGTTTTTCGCGCGCCTTTGTTTGATCGAACTGAAATGGACATTCTTCAATAATTTGGATATGCCGGTGGTGTAGTAGATAGCGGCTAGGGAGGAGAAATCGGATAGCCGAGTTCGAATTACAATCGACTTTGTTACATTCAGTTACACGCAAATACATTTGGAAAAGGTATGAATCTATCTACTGGGTTAACTAGTAGGGCTTTTATCTGGAAAAAAACGTCATTGTTTTTTGTTTGTTTTTTTTTTTAAATCGTTCCCATCCACAAGTAAGGCAGCAAAGCGACTAATACACAAAGTGGTTACTGAGCTATCTAAAAAAAAAAAAACGAAAAAAAAAACTGTTAATGTTATAATCATTCGTAAAATTAAAATTATTCTTAAAATCCAAAATATATTTCGGCTCTAAATAAATCAGAAAGGGTTGATAAGCCGTAAAAGAACAAATAAGTCAATCAACTATATTCATTGCCTTGTGGCATAATCAAGAAAACCGTAATGATCAGCAAAATATATAGAAATTATGAAGAAATTACTTTTACAATCAGTGATATCCCACTCTCATATTCTGTTGACGTGAGGCTTTTACTGTCGGTTTCAATAACATATGCACACACGCGTGAGCGTATAACTGCAATTAAAGTATGATAGTGATCGAGAAAGCAGATATGAAAATACATTAATAGAAATAGGTGTGTATTGCCATGTGGAGGCGTTCATATTAATCTATGTTATGATATGAGCCTGTGTGCGTGGCGTTATCACATGCCGTGATAGATTAATGATTTCATTTGGAGCGCCCTTCCTGTATGATTTTCCTAATGCAATGCAAGAATCCCATTAGATAAGCGCGCAATCAGGGGATATACGGCAAGATGACAAAATGTCTTCATTCAGCAGTAATCTAGCTGATTGGCACCACGTAACAACAGCATTCCTGCTAAGTTATTCGGTCGTTACGTGCGTTTGCCTCGGCTCCCCAAATCTTGTTTGAGATGCTACAATATGGCATTAACTGATTTTTCAAAAGCAATTAGTTGACACGAGTGTGGCGTATTTTTATCGTTTCTTGAATATGTGCGCACAGATGAAGAATCGAACTTGAAGCAACCGAGATGTGTCTTTATCGATGGATACTGAGAATACTATGGGCAGATCGTGTTAGAAGCGATTTGCGGTTTTTAAAGGAGAATAGGCACAAAAGGGAGACTAAAATCTACAAGCAGAAAGGGATAACTGAAATCCGAAGGCGGATAGGAATTTATTTTAATCGATTTCACCCCAATCAAGGGAGTAAAGACGCTAAGACACAAGGTGTTACTGGGTGTGGAAGAATTAAAAAAAAAACAGAAACTTTACTAAGGAGCAAGAACAAAAGTGTAATCAGACAGGTTAAGATTGTAGTGAACAGGGAAACATCCCCTTGGGAGTCGGTATCACAGAGCAGTGATTCGTGGGAAGAAGCTGCTCTAGTGGAACTTAACACGGAGGAGTGGTTTGCTACAATATGGGTGGCATAGCGGGTCCTCTTTATGAATATTAGAAATGGCGGAACTAAGGAATATAATTCGTCTGAACACTTTCCATGGAAATAGCGATAGACCAATGAGATGGTTGCAGCATT